>JAKTZE010000016.1:0-414282 GCA_030578775.1 Sugiyamaella chiloensis | reverse complement strand
CACGACCAGATCAGCCTCAGGAGGCGCGTCGATCGGTACAGACGCGTCATCATCAGTGCTTTCAAAGGTCACAGTGGTTTCCTGTTCTTCTAGTGAAGAATCATAATCCGAATCCTCCTCGAGGGGGGGATCCTTGCTTGCACTTCTAGTCCTAGCAACCATCATTTCATTCTGGCGTTCATGTGGCGGTTGAATAGGGATTGAACGATGGGTTTGTTTTCTCGTTTTTGGAATTCATAATCAGGAGTTTTACCCTACTTTTTAATCACGTGAGTTTGTGGCCTTAAATAGAAATTTAAAAATGCACTGTCAGCTACGGCCATATCTACAGGAAAATAAGACTTCCCGTCCGATCAGTCATATTCAAGCCTGTGAGAGCCTCACTCAGTAGTATAGTGGGAGACCATATTCGAACGGAAGGTGCTGTAGTTTTTATTTTTTTGCCTTTCGTTCTTGTTTAACACATCAAGAATTATCATATATGAAGAGACTGGTTAATTTTGACTTTGTTTTCTTCTGTTATTTGATGTGGGATGGATTCAAGCGCTGATCCTGGTAGATTCAAGTCTCCCCGGAAATCATCTATTCGAAGTCCCGTAAAATCAACATTGAAATCTCCTATAAAATCACCATCAAAGGGGGCGCCAAGAATAAGTCATCTACCTCGTCACAGCATATCTGAAATCTCCGATTCGTGTGTGATTATCACGATTGAGGAAACTTTTGTTCAGGCAGGATTTGTGGGAGATGTTGTTCCTCAATGTACAATACTAATTGATCAGTTGTGGGCTGATGATAGGACAACAGTTGAGACAAGGCTTCTACAGCTATTCAAAGAGATACTGTTTAAACACATTTTGGTCAATGCTAAGTCTTTGACTGTGTTTCTGATCCATGTGCCATTACTTGATGATCCGTCTAAGAGATCTATATCTTATATACTGTCTAAAGAACTTCGCGTTGGTGCAGTCATATTTCAACCTTCATCAGTGTGCAACGTTATTGGGTCTGGTTCACGAAGTGGCATTGTGATCTCTCTAGGATGGTCTCAGGCGACAATAGTTGGGGTGTATGATCTTCGAGAATTAACTGGATCAGCTATGACGACTACTAGAACTATCAAAACATTAGCTGAAGTCATTAATGGTGTGGAGAATATGTCTCTAAAAGAGTTTCGAATCAACAATGTTGGTGATAGATTTCACCAGGACTCTTCACAGGATCATATTCGTCAATTATTTATACAGCAAGATAAGCATGCTGATGATGATGAGCATTCTATTGTTCAATCAATTCTTGAACTTGTTGCAAAAGTCGATATCAATGTTCGGTCGGATTTGGTCAACCACATCATTTTTGTGGATGATCCAAATGAAAAGTTGTCAGAGTCTATGGGCCCAGTTATTATAGATGCTCTTCGAAGCACCCATGCCAATGCTCGCCAGATTTTCAGTTTGGGCCCATTCAGCGGTGCTAGCTTATATCTATCATCTGCTCCATGGAAAAAGCATTCCATATCTGGCGTTGGGCTAACGCCGGACAAAGCTTCGTAGAGCCTAAACAGATTAGTGCCGTTATTTATTTAAACCTTTTAATAATGATTTTTTCAGGTCAATTTTATTTACAATTGGCTGATTCATTTTATATTTTCTGATCTATTTATTTATATATCGTGTACTATATCGTGTACTATATATCGTTACCACATCATACATATATTATTAGTTTGGCTGTGGAATATTTCAAGGTGTCTGCCGCAGGAAATTTCACTCCATAATGTCCAGTCTACCAGACAAAGTACGACAGGCGGTACCGGCAATCGACCCTGTGGTGTCAGAATATGCTGCTGGTTATGTTGAACACATCTCTAAAACAGCAGAAGATGTATCATTAGGACGTAGTCTGAATATCATTTCTGAGGTGACATTTGTTACTGCTCTGCTTAAAGATGCTGGAGGCGATCAGTCTGCTGTAGATGATCTATCGAAAGCTCTAAGCCAAGAGCTCACAAAGATTTTGAATGAGAATTCATCAAAGGCCTTTGTTGATTCGGCCACTCGAAAGCTAGATAGGGATACTCTTCTATCAGCGCAGAAGAGTAATAACTTAGGTTCGGTTGGTGCTGGAGAAAGATTGGATTTGGATCTACTGTCAGGACGACGAGTTGAGTCTCGTGTCGATAAGAAGAAGTTAGAGAAGGCTGAAAAGAAGATTGCCGTCAAGCTGGCTAAAAGGGTGATGAAGACAGTTGAATATGAGGCATCCAAACTTCTCACTGTGGATGAAAATGAAGACTATGATACATTCTTCCTCACCGTCAACCCTCTTGATATGGGACAGTCACAAGGCAAGACCAAGGATATCAAGATTGATAACTTTGATATATATGTTGGAGCTGGCCAGCGTATTCTTTCGAATGCCTCTCTTACACTGGCTCATGGCCATCGTTATGGTGTTGTGGGACAGAACGGTATCGGAAAGTCTACTCTACTAAGAGCTATATCTCGACGAGAATTGGCTATTCCAAAACACATCACCATTCTATATGTAGAGCAGGAAGTTATTGGAGATGAACGGTCTGCTTTGCAGACGGTATTAGATGCCGATGTTTGGAGAAAGCACCTGCTTCAAGAGCAGACTCGCATTCAAGGCAGAGTGGCAGATATATCCGAGGAGATACGACCTCTCGAAACCAGCGATCCCATTTATAAACAACTTGATGAGGAGCGGGATGATCTTGAATCAAACCTGACTGATGTCTATGATAAGCTCAATGAGATTGAAAGTGACAAAGCTGAGGGTCGTGCTGCTACAATTCTGTCAGGTTTGGGATTCTCGGTTGAGTCGCAAGCAATGGAGACGAAGTCATTTTCTGGTGGTTGGAGAATGCGATTATCACTTGCCAGAGCATTGTTTTGTAGACCAGATCTATTATTACTTGATGAGCCGTCGAATATGTTGGATGTTCCGTCTATTACGTTCTTGTCTGACTATCTTCAATCATATCCTTCCACAGTGGTGATTGTATCACACGACAGAGCATTCTTGAATGAGGTTGCTACAGATATTATACACCAGCATTCTGAACGACTTGATTATTATCGTGGATCGAATTTCGATTCTTTCCATGCTACTCGTGAAGAGCGAAATAAGAACGCGTTGCGAGAGTACGAAAACCAAATGGCATATCGAAAGCATCTTCAAACATTCATTGACAAGTTCAGGTATAATGCTGCTAAATCATCTGAAGCTCAATCTCGTATCAAAAAGCTTGAGAAACTACCGGTTCTTGAACCTCCGGAAGAGGACCAGACTATTAGTTTCAAGTTCCCAGATCCCGATAAATTATCCCCTCCTATTATTCAACTTCAGAATGTGACCTTTGGATACAGTCCTGAGAAATTGTTGTTACAGGACGTGGATCTTGATGTTGGTATGGATTCTCGAATCGCGCTAGTCGGAGGTAACGGTTGTGGTAAAACTACACTGCTCAAGCTTTTGATGGAACAGTTAGGGCCACTGTCGGGTATGGTGTCAAAGAATGGTCGGCTGAGAATTGGTTACTTTGCACAGCACCATATTGATGGCATGGATTTGAACTTATCACCGGTAGAATGGATGGCTAAGATGGATCCTGGAAAGACTGACGAAGATTATCGACGAGCACTTGGTGCGTTTGGTATTACTGGTACTCTTGGACTCCAGAAGATTGGATTATTGTCGGGAGGACAAAAGTCTCGAGTTGCTTTTGCTTGTCTAGGTTTGAACACACCTCATATTTTGATTCTTGATGAACCTTCTAATCATCTTGATACTGCTGGTTTAGATGCATTGTCGGAGGCCCTAGATAATTTCAAAGGAGGTATTTTGATGGTATCGCACGACGTTTCCACTATCGATAGAGTGTGTAACGAGATCTGGGTCTCTGAGAAAGGCACAGTTCGAAAATTCCCAGGCACCATCTATGACTACAAGCAGTACATCTTGGCAGCTGCTCATGGTGCTGGTGTGGTGGCACAACATTAATTCTGTACGATGATAAAGAATAATAATAATAATCGAATTTTTTGGTTATAAATTATAAATATAATTATGTACATCAAACCAGAAAGGAATTCTAACGCAGAGACATACGAACCTTTCGTTTACCAGTATTGTCATCCTTGACACTTTCAACGAAAACATTAATCTTGTCAAAAATTGATAAGGAAACGTCCTTACCATCTTTTGATTTCAACGAAAGGGTGTAAGTATCCTCAGCATAGGCTGCAGTCTCTGGGTCACCAAGATCTTCGAGATGGATCAAGCTTTCAACTCCAAACTTGGGCACAAGAATATTGATACCGTTAGAAAACACCTTAATGACGAAACCTTCCTGTTCAGACTCATCAGACTTCAAAACCTGTCCAACGTAGTACTCAATAGATGCTCTTCCTGCAAATTGAGCGTTTCTATGACGTTTGTTGATATTATTACAGACCTGTTCCATTTTGTTACGATCTCTGTGGGTCGTGTCTAGCGTCTCGTAGTCAATTGCACCAGCAAGTTGTCGATGTGCAACCACATCAGCATATCGCCGAATAGGAGAAGTGAAATGTGTATAAATTTCTGAAGCTAAACCGTAATGACGGAACTCAGGATATCCAAAGCTACCTGCTGGGAAATACTCAGCAGCCAACATACATCTCGTAGCCATGATACGCACCAGAGTGTTGAAAAAAGGCTCGTTCTCATCAACACACTTGTCAAGACTGTCTGCCAAAGCTTTCGAGCTCTCAAGACTTATGGCCATTCCTCTCTTTATTCTTAATTGATCATTGAGGATATCAAAATTGGTGGCAGGAGGAGAGCCATGTCGACGAAGCATGGCAGTCTGGGGATATGCCTCGTATATCTTTTTGGCAACACTAATGTTGGCGAGAAGCATAAACTCTTCTACAAGAGAGTTTGTGTCTAGAAGCTTCTTGACTTCAACATTTCCAGGATCCGAAGTTTCACTGTCAGTATGAACCTTTACTTCAGGCGAAGACAAGTTCAAAGCACCGGCATCCATTCTGGCTTTCTTCAACTTCTTTGACAAACCCAATAAAATTCTCATTCCGTTAGTAAGATCATCCTTATTGTTAGGGTCGTCAATTCGAGCTTGAGCCTGTTCATAGGCAAAAGCCTCTCTCGACCTAATGACAGACTTTGTGAAATGAGTATCAACAATTTCTCCACCAGGAGTCATTTCCCATATGACAGAAAATGCGAATCTATCAACATAGGGCTTCAAAGAACACAAGTCTGTTCCTAATAACATGGGCAGCATATCGATTCTTCTGTCGACAAGGTAAACTGAAGTACCTCTAGAAGCACCCTCATCATCCAAAGGAGTGTTGGGCTTGACAAAGTGAGTGACGTCAGCAATATGAACACCAACTTGATAGTTACCATTCGGCAAAACATGAGCATGCAGAGCATCATCAATATCTTGACAATTAGGAGGATCGATACTACACACCAGGAGTTCACGAAGATCCTTTCGCTTCTTGAGCTGAATATCGTCACCAACTTCTAAGCTTTCAGGGGCTTTCCAATTGTGACCTTCGGCAGGCAAACAATTCAGTACGGCTTTAGAGAAAGGTCTATATTCGACATCATATTCCAATAATAGAGCCTCCGTTTCAGCCTCCTTAGTCTCAATTTCACCAAGGCTTCGGACAAAATGGCCCTCTGGGTGTCTTGATTCCACTGGCCAGTCATCTACTGCAACAACAATACGTTTGTTTATAAGCTCGTTTGCTCTTCTGGTCTTGATACGAATTCTAGGGACACATTTATCCAAGGGAACAACAAAGACGCTTCTCTGTGAGTTTCCCTGTTGACTGAGTCCTTGAGTAGCGATATGACCAACATAAAAACGCCAGTTGCGCTTGATTATTCCCACTACTTTAGCAGTAGGATGTACTCTGGTTTCATGGTTAGGAGAGTTTTGAGCCTTTAATGCCTCTTCAGCAAGGGCTTTTCGTTCCTCATCAGTTTCTATCGACTCTGACTCGTTATCAGCACCTTCTGCCTTGTCTAGCGTTCCCTCCTCGATGATAGAAGATGTAGGTTGTTTCCACTGGCTTTTTGGAAGTAGTTCTACAACCACAATATCGCCATTAAAACCCCTATTTATGTTCTCACGTCCTAGGACAATAATGGGCCGTGGGTATGCAGGAGTACTAACCGAAGCCTCGAGGAAGTTAAATCTGCTAATAGCTAATGGACCTTGGTATAAAGTACCATTCTTAATTCCACCCAACAATCGAGACATTGGATAGTATGAAGGATATACAGCGGCTGCCTTTGTCAGCCCAGAGGTGGAATCGTCTGTCGGTGCTAGATCAAGCAGCTCATCAGAGTTAGGCATCT
This sequence comes from Sugiyamaella chiloensis, assembly GCA_030578775.1. Classification (NCBI taxonomy): domain Eukaryota; kingdom Fungi; phylum Ascomycota; class Dipodascomycetes; order Dipodascales; family Trichomonascaceae; genus Sugiyamaella; species Sugiyamaella chiloensis. The sequence goes on along the minus strand of JAKTZE010000016.1, from coordinate 407,883 downwards.
CTTTCAGGTACGACCTCAACGATAAAGCAGTAATCCCTTCTGCCTGAGCCGATTTTCGATTAGCAACATCGTCCGAGATTAATACAATATCTGGGACTGTATTTTCGCTGGACACATTAGCCTTGAGATGGCCAGAATACCACGATGTCATCTTTCTAATGGCTCGATCATTACGATCATTAATAGATTCATTCTTCAGCCTATCAACATGAGTGTCGGCATGAAACTCGTTGTGGAATACATAAACTCGTTTTTCGTCATTCCCGGCCTTTGTCAGCGTCCTCAGTCGAGTATACACAGGCAAGCTTCTATTTCGAACTTCCTCCAGCACAACCTGTGGAATAATGATGTCGTAGAAAACAGACTGGTGCTCCAGCAAATCTATAGCCTTCAATGCAATATTAGTGTCGATTACCACGTAGTGAGGTCCTCTTTTCTGGGTTGAATTAGGAGTTTTAGATAATATAGGGCCAGACGAGACTCCGCTGGCATTTGGAGGAGTATTGATAGAACAGTAAGCACATGATTCTGATGAGCAAGGGATATCATCTCGAAGATATTGCTCTCGAACAACCTTTGTAGCATTACCACTTTTAGTAGACCTCACAAATACCTTGTGTGCAATACTGGACATAGCAGGTCCACGTTTTGCAACCGACATAATGAATTTATTTTATACGATGAAGTGTTGTGCAGGATGAAAAAAGTATGTACGCTGCAGCAGAAGGGGAATAATGTTTAATGAGGCCAAAGATAGGCCGAAAATGTCTGGTGGAAAAAAAAATCTAAACCAAATGAGATGAATAAAATATTATTTATGAAAATAATACTATAAAGCAGTTGAATTGTGGATTCAAAGACAGATTAGTGGCTTGATCAATAGAGATCAAGGATCTTGAATACTGCTGACTATTCTAAGGTGTAACAGGGCTATAGGGCGCTAAGACATCAATTATAGTACAGTACAATAGGAATCGGCCATGAATATGGACAACTAAAAACACCATGGCAATCTAATTAAATATACTATGATTACTCACTTAGGGGGAGGAGGACGTCTGATAGTTGGTTCCACTACAGGTTGTGTTTTGGCCCATTCAGAATATTCAGCTCGCTTGGGGACAAAATTGGCAAATACTGGGCGGTTCTCGAGGTATGCGAAAGGACTAGATGTTAGTACTAAGCTGGCGGGCTTGTTTCAACTTACTTTTTGCCCTCAGCCTCTAATTGAGACATGGCACTTGAGAATTTGATAGGTCGCAATTTACCAACCGCTTCTATCAGAGTCCCAATACAAAATAGAGCGACACCAACTATGGCTTCGATTCGAATCTTTTGTTAGCATCAACATGATCTGCGACTCGGATCAGTTTCACTTACATCCAGAGGTACATTCAGATCCGCTAACTCTGAAGTTGAGTGCTTCTTGGTGAATCTAGAAAACTCATATACTGAGTAGGCGCTATGGACTAGCGCAAGACCTCCAATGGCGTAAAAGGCTCTTGCGATATCAGACATATTTCTTCTTTCTTCCACGGCACTATATAATACTATTCGAGCTCCTTAATGTTGACAGGTATGAACGTTGTTCAATGTCAATGCAAACTGTGTCGATAATCCAATAGTATTTCCAATTAATACTCGGTCAAATCAATGCAAATTGCTGTCCCCGAGGTTAGTGACGTTTCAACAATGGTTTTTGTTTGCTGGTAATATCTGGTGCAGCTGTGTAGTGTAGGCTGGTGGTACTGCCGTCCCGTCACAGTGCCGTTGAGGTTGGTTCGGACGTCAAGGCTAGGGTTGGTACCTGTACAGGGCATTGCACGGCTGATCGGTAAGTCGTTTAGTGCACGGGTCTATATCAAAGTAATAAAGTGAATCGGCTCAACTTATATTCTTAACATTATTTCAATTTGTGCTTGTGGCGTCATCAGTGTATGGCAGTTTAATTTTGATATCAAAGTTATTACTGAATTGGTGGATTCGTGAGCGCGTAGTGGACGTGTACATTTCGTGATCTGGTCGTGAAATATTTGTGGAGGTCGATGACGCTATCTGATACTAGCCTAGTAAGTGTCAAGAGTGGTTGGTGCAACCAAGCTAACAAAAAGTCCAATACTCCTTCGGGAGCTTCTCCAATGCCTGTTGATGATGATAAAAAGCGTCGGTACCTGCTGGACAGGCACCAGAAGATTGAAAATATCAAGGTATGTTTGTTACTTTGCAAGTAACTGTAACTGGTTATCTAACGGTAGCGGGAAGATTCAATTAAACGGTTCCGATATCTGTTGGGATTGACAGATCTATTCAGGCATTTCATCGATCTTCGTGCAAAGAATGACACTGAGTTCAAAAAGATTCTTCGTGAGGTTGATCTTGCTAACGAGCGTGCCATAAGGAGCTCTCGAAGTCGGAATGCCAGAAAGCGCAAGTCTGAGCGTGAGGAGGATGCTGAACTTTTGGAAGACGAAGAAAGTCTAGAATCAGTTACCACTGTATTCACTGAGTCTCCTTCTTGTAAGTTTTTTATGTTTTGTTTGTTTTTTTGTATTCGTTGATTCTTTCGTGGATTTAGCCGGCAAAAGAAACCAATCAATCACCTGAGTGGGACTTATCACTAACAAAAGTTGTTAACGGACTGTTACGAGAATACCAAATCCAGGGTCTTAACTGGCTCATATCCCTTCATGAAAATAGTATCTCTGGAATTTTGGCCGATGAGATGGGTCTAGGAAAGACTCTGCAAACCATCTCTTTCTTAGGATATCTGCGATATATCAGAGGCTTGGAGGGTCCCCATATCATCATTGTGCCCAAATCCACCTTGGACAATTGGGCTCGTGAATTCAACAGATGGACTCCAGAGGTAAGCGTTTTCATCCTCAAAGGAGACAAAGAGGAAAGAGCTCAAACCATAAACGAACGTTTACTCGGGTGCAATTTCGATGTGTGTATCACATCTTATGAGATGGTGATCCGAGAGAAGACACATCTTAAGAAAGTTGCCTGGCAGTATATTGTTGTGGATGAAGCACATCGTATAAAAAATGAGGAATCAATGCTTTCTCAAATTATCCGGGTATTTCATTCCAGAAACAGGCTTCTTATCACAGGAACACCCCTGCAGAATAACCTTCATGAACTTTGGGCTTTGTTGAACTTTCTGCTCCCTGATGTGTTTTCTGATTCACAGGTGTTTGACTTGTGGTTCGAAAGTCAAGGCTCTGATCAAGATACTGTGGTTCAACAACTGCACAAAGTCTTGCGACCTTTCCTTCTGCGACGAGTTAAAGCAGACGTGGAGAAATCCCTCCTTCCTAAAAAGGAGCTCAACGTGTATATAGGAATGTCTGAGATGCAGGTTCAATGGTATAGACGGCTTCTTGAAAAGGACATTGACGCTGTCAATGGTGCAGTTGGTAAGCGTGAAGGTAAAACACGACTGCTAAATATTGTGATGCAACTTCGAAAATGCTGCAATCATCCGTATTTATTTGAAGGTGCAGAACCGGGCCCACCCTTCACAACTGATGAACATCTTGTATTTAATTCAGGCAAGATGATCATCCTTGATAAGCTGCTCAAACGGTTGCAGACACAGGGCTCCCGTGTGCTAATCTTTTCACAGATGAGTCGTATGCTGGATATTTTAGAGGATTATTGTACTTTCAGAGATTTTGAATACTGCAGGATCGATGGTTCTACAAGTCACGAAGATCGAATTTCTGCTATTGACGACTACAATCGAGAAGGATCTGACAAATTTGTATTCTTGCTGACAACAAGAGCTGGTGGATTGGGTATTAATTTGACAACAGCGGACATTGTTGTTCTGTACGACTCTGATTGGAATCCTCAGGCAGATTTACAAGCTATGGACCGAGCTCACCGAATTGGTCAACAAAAGCAAGTAGTAGTGTTCCGTTTCGTTACTGAAAACGCTATTGAAGAGAAGGTTCTTGAAAGAGCAGCGCAGAAGCTTCGACTAGACCAACTGGTCATTCAACAGGGACGATCTAGTACCAATGCTGCAAAGAATGCATCAGCATCCAAGGGTGAGCTCTTGCGTATGATTCAGCATGGAGCTGAGGCGGTATTCCAGAATGCTGAGGGAGGAACGATGACTGATGACAATATTGACAGTATTCTCAGACATGGTGAAGAAAGGACTCTTCAACTCAATGAAAAGTATTCGACGCTTGGACTTGACGATTTGCAGAAGTTCACATTTGACTCGTCAGCCTACGAATGGAATGGTGAGGATTTCACTAAGCGTGATAAGTTTGGAGGTGGTCTTATGTGGATCAATCCAAGCAAGCGAGAACGTAGAGAACACACATACTCAGTCGATACTTATTACAAGGATATTATGCAGGGGGCCAAAAATGCTAGAGCTCAGGGCATTCGAAACCCAAGAATGCCTAAACAAGTCAATCTTCAGGATTTCCAGTTCTTTTCTCCTCGTCTCCGGGAGCTTCAGGAGCGTGAGGTTGCAACTGTTAGAAAGCAAGCTGGATTTCATTTTTCAGTTGCGGACTTTGAAACTGATGACGACGAATCAAAAGAAGATAGACAAAAACGAGAAAACGAACTCATCGATAATGCCGAACCTCTTACTGAAGAAGAGGAAGCAGAAAAATTGGAGCTTATTGACGATGGGTTCCCTGCTTGGTCCAAGCGTGACTTGACAAACTTTGTTCATCAGATTGCTCGGTATGGTAGAGATAATTACGAAGCTATTGCGAGTGAGTTTGCAGACGAAGACAAGGATGCTGAAGAAATTAAAAGGTACTCGAATGCATTTTGGGAAAGATACACAGAAATCGATGGATATGATAGATACATTTCTCAGATTGAGCAAGGAGAAGAGCGCTTACGAAAGATCACAAGACAGCAGCAGATCTTGAAACAAAAAATCGAGTTCTATGAAGCTCCACTAAGCCAGATGGATATCGCATATCCAGCAACTGCCAAAAAATTCTATTCTATTGAAGAGGATAGGTTCATTCTGGTAACTGCTAATGAGCTTGGACTTGACAGTGATAATCTTTACGAGAAGATACATGAGAGGATCAGTGCATCACCAATGTTCAGGTTCAATTGGTACTTGTTGTCCCGATCGCCAGTAGAGTTGTCTCGGCGATGTGCGACTCTATTATTGGCCATCACAAGAGAAGTAGAAGGGCCTAATGCTATGAAACGAAAGTCTGGCCGTAAACCGAGACAAGTTGCATCTCATACTGGCAGTCCCGACGTTAGTTATGACGAGGATACTATTGAACCAGAAAGTGGAATGAATTCTGGTTATGATACTCCCAAAGCAAACAAGCATCGAAAGACTCGACTAGACCTTGTAAGCACACCATCTGAACAATAGTCTAGAAGATAGTAGCCAATAGTTAATGAATAATGATCATATGATAATCTCTTATTCCAATTTTAATATTCCATATTTGAATCTCGCCAGTTATTTAGAATTCTCATTTGATCTCAAGTATTTGTTTGCTTTCGTAGATTGCTTTTGTGTGATATCTCGGCATATGCTGCCTCTCACCCGTTGGATATGCATCTGACATCTCGACATGTTCAATATTGGAAAATCGTTTGTACGCAGTCAATTGCGTTTGAGCGTTAGGGCCCAAGCGAAAAGAGTGGGTTATACTAGAAGTTACTCATCTGGAATCCCTCCACCAACCAATATTACTTCTATTAATCACTTGAAATTCTTGTCAGCGGCTATATTTGGTACGGGTCTTATTTGTACAGCATATTGCTTGTCACGGAATGATGTGATTCAATCAGAAAGTCGAATCAAGCCAGTGATATCTGAAGAGACAATTCAACCCGAAACAAAAGTTCATCCATTCCCAAAGGAGATTGAGATCGAAGGAATTGGATATGACATGCTTGGCCTTGGTGTCCGATCGGTATCATTCATGTCATTCCATGTTTATGCGTTAGGAGTGTACATAGCCAAAGAAGATGCTCCCAAAGTTAAAACGATAATCAATGCTCCAGGTAGCGAGGCACTGAACCATCTGATGGATCCAGTTATAGGTGAAGAGATTATTACAAAACTATTGAAAGCAGGAATACGAATGAGAATACGAATAGTGCCTTGTCGTAACACCGACTTTGGTCATCTGCGGGATGGTTTTGTTAGAGCGGTGATCGGACATAGAAGATTCAAAGAGGATGGAGAGAACTCCGGCGAAGGAATCAACGAATTAAAGCGAGCCTTTGGACGAAAGAGAAATGTTTCCAAGGGCCAAATATTGTATCTGAATCGGTTGGCAGATGGACAACTGGACATTGAATTGTTCAAGTCCGAGGTAGAATCTGCTGGTACATTCGAAGAACTAGGGACAGTCAGTGACCCATTGATTTCTGAGCTACTATTGTTACAATATTTGTCAGGAAAGAAACCGTCAAGTGAAAGCGCCCGGCAAAGTTCCATGAAAGGACTTTGCGAGCTTCTATGAATATAAATATATATAAAAGTTGTCAAAGAATAACAACATCCACTCTGCCTATGCTATTTTATATCTTTCAGTTCGGGACTGACTGCTTCAATACATTGCAATGACAGTATTGCTGCATTCTGAGCACTGTTGATTAAATCAAATTTGTCTTTTGCAGCACTTGTTAAAAGTTTATACGCATCAGATTGGGACTGAGAAGCCAAACTTGCTAGCAACGATCCACAGAAGCTATCACCTGCTCCACTAACACTCACTATACTTTGAGGGGAAACAGAGAGGGGTGGGAAATACTGTACTAGAATTCCAATCTTAGCTCCAGGAGCAAGGACAGCTACACTGTCATGTTCGAGCTGTTTTCTGGTATCATAGATCTCATCAGAGGTCAGAAGCTGGAACGAGATCACCCCCTTTTCTCCCAGTTTCACGAAAAGATTCGGTATGAATGGTAGTAGATGAATACACTGCTGTGAGATCCCTTGGCTCACAAACTCTCTGATTCCAGGTTTCGTCTTTAACATCATTTCAATACCGTTCCTCATAAGTTCATTCAAATACAGACCGTCTATTACTGGAAACCAGCTGTCCACATCAAACCGACCTTGTTCGCGGAATGCAGAAAATATAGCTGCTAATTCGAAATTATTTGGCGTAGCAAGTGTGATATCATGATTGGGATAAACACCTAAAGAAAGTTCAGCAAGCTCGGCTGCTTTGGGAACAGATGTCGGTTCAAAAGCCACCAGAGCTTCTACCTCTTTGCACGCTCCGACAACAGCTTCACGCTGTTCAGCCCCGATATTTCCATCAAAGAAGACCCACTTTGGCTGGGCCCTTTTTATCTCCGATTTGATATGGTCGGCAGACAGATCTTTGACTATATCCATAGAAGCACATGCGATTAGAAGGTCACCAGAGCCGTTATTCATAGAGACATATCTTGCAGATAATTGAGAGTTATCACTGGAAATTCCAGAAGTTTCAAGACCTTCTTTGGACATGGATTCCCTTAGCTCGGCGCCGTCAGATCCTACAACAGAGATAAGTCGGACATTAGTTCCAGCTGGCTTGCCAATATAAGATGCAGCCAATGCAATGTTATGACCAACTCCTCCCATACTAGTCTCAATTGATCCCGAATATGAAGTTCTTCCTTCAATTGATTTGAAAGAAGTGCCCGGCATAGTACAAGTCATATCCTGAGCAACTGCACCAACTACGAGAGCAGGGCATTCATCAGGGACGTCTTCTACAGATGAACCGGAAAATTCCGCTATAGCCAAAGGACCTTCAGTTTCGACAGGAGGTGAATACCCAATTATCCTGTTGAGAGTATCTGAAGGTGGACTCCGAGACTTGGTTAATAATGAATAAAAGAAATTAAAACATAATTTATTCAACGTACCTCCATCTTGGAAAGCTCAACAGCGATCTGAGCACCTATAAGCGCATTATGTTTTACAAATTCAACATTAGTCTTGGTACTATCTCCTTTGGTTGCTTTCCAAATATTGTGTAGTAGAAACGGAGTTACTGCTTTACCAGAGATTCCTTTCTGCTCGCTCTCAATGATAGACTGGTCAATGATCTTGTCAATGAATTCGCGGGGCAGTGCAAATTCTTCAGGAGCAGGTATGCAAAATATATTTCCAGAATTCATTTCCATCATATGATTATAATCTAGTTAGTTGGATTGCTTGCCAATTGATAACATACAAATAACGCTGGCAGCATCAAGTGGGGTTGAAAAGTTGAATGGTGACTGTGTCAGAAAGTGAAGATCAAAATCAAGGCAATTTTCAGATAACTCCATGATAACTTACAGGAATACCTGAATCTCGTGCAAAGAACCCTGGGAAGTTCGTTCCAGCTGGGCCATAAGTCGACACATGAACACCTTTTGTTTCGAGATACTCAAGAGTCTTGGGGACATCTAGGATACTTTTAGCACCCGAACACACCACTGACACTGGAGTTCTTCCTAACTCCTCCAGATCAGCACTGATATCCCATGTCGATGCAACTCCTCGATGTACACCTCCAAGACCGCCTGTTGCAAATACTTTGATATTCGCTCTATGGGAAAGCATCATAGTACTGGCAATCGTGGTACCACCATTAAGCTTTCTGCTCATGATATAAGGAACATCTCGTCTAGATACCTTCTCTGCCCCTGATGTAGTACTTAGGAATTCGATCTGTTTATCAGTAGCCCCGACAATAGGAGTTCCCTCGATAAATGCAGTTGTTGCTGGTACAGCACCCGCCTTCCTGATTATATTTTCAACAGCTCTAGCCATTTCCAGATTATTAGGATATGGTAGTCCATGGGTGATAATTGTACTCTCAAGAGCTACAACCGGTTTGTTCTCTGATACTGCTTGCTGGACCTCTTCTGAAACACTGATTCCATATGATAGACTCCGTTTAGAAACCTTTCCAACATTCACAACATTCGCAAAAACAGTTGTGGAGGCTGGTCTTATTGATCGCAACCCAAAACCAATGAATTGAACCATATTTAACCTCAAATCCGTTGATGTATGGTTTCTCCAAAATGGGTCTTACTGAGGTTAACTTGCACAACTGCGACATGCATATGTCTTATATGCAGTGAGTCCAGTCCGGCAGCTACCCCAAACGGCTGGTTGATCAATTGACAGTTGACAATTGCAGAGGGATACTCTCTATTTCATTTGATTTGGCTATTGTGCTTCATTTATTTGATTTTCTCTTATTTTATTTTTTGATTTTCACATGACTCGTTTTAGCTACAGTCAGTTCAAGTAACCCGTTAGTAACTTGACGTTACTCAGTGGCATAAATAAGGTCTGCTATCAACCCGTTACCCGGACAATATTTCATCTTCAGTGCCAGAACGCGCCATAAACTTGCAAAGATCTCATCATCTCGAGGACTAGACGAGGATAAACAGGTGGAACGGGCCTGCTTAATATTTAGCACAACTAGCCAATAACTTGCCAAAGTCATCGACATAATAGTACCGGGTATTTTGACTAGGTTCAACCATCCGACGGTCAAGTTTCCGAGCTCAGTAGCTCGCATCGGCCACCTTCATTGCCAGTCGCCGGTTGATCAAAAGAAGGACTAAATCATATATGCATCGTGGCTCGATTGCTGCTTCCTTGTACATTAATAGCCATGTTTTTCTTGGTATGTTGATTGGTGGTTGCTGTGGTCTGGTTGATTGACGGTGAGGTCTATCATCAATGTTCATTTTGGAACCAGGGTTGATCTAGCTCTAGTCTTTGTGGAATTGACTGTGGTTTTCTGTAGCGCATCTGATTAATGATCCCTCGGTGACTTGATGGATATTGATTGACTCATACTGATCGATTGACCGAAATATTTGGTGTTTTATTGATTTGTTTACCTAACGCAGAAGGATCTTTCGCTAACACTGACGTTACACCCGTCATACTTTGGTCCTCACATGCAGCAGTACCTCAAAAATAAGCTGCTGGCAGATGTCGAAGGTACTTGCACAGGCCAATTTGGATACATTATTTGTGTTATGGACGGAATGAAGATAGATGTCGGTAAAGGTCGGGTGATTCCAGGCTCAGGATCTGCAGAATTCGACGTCAAATATCGAGCGATTGTATGGAGACCATTCAAAGGAGAAGTTGTGGATGCTATTGTGACCAATGTGAACAAGATGGGAGTGTTCGCTGATGTTGGTCCGTTATCAGTATTTATATCATCACATGTGGGTTCCTTTTCTTTTTAAAGACACTGAGGGCTTTTACTAACATTAGCTGATTCCCTCTGATATGACATTTAATCCATCTGCCAACCCACCTGCTTATTCATCTGATGAGCAGTCCATCGAAAAAGGAAGTCGGGTTCGTCTAAAGATTGTAGGAGTTCGAGCTGATGTGGGAAAAATGTTTGCCATGTATGTGAAATGGACTGAATGCTTTATTTTTCTGTTACTAACTTAGCGGGAGCATCAAAGAAGATTATTTGGGTGTTTTGTAAGAAAAAACGACTTCACAAGAAGGAAGTCTATGTACACTTCTCGTACTATGTATACCATTAGATGTTGATGTACAGTACGTAACTAATGCACTGATTGTGCGATAAATATTTCACTTCACCATCCGCAGACCTTAGTTTTCTCAAGTCTGCAAAAAGCTGCTAGAAAGTTGCTTCTCGTCAACTAATGCTTTGAGATCTTCTTCAATTGGAACTGCCTCTCCGAGTAAGCTTATACATCTAACGAGAGCCGATTTTGCTTCTGGAGAACATTCGTCACCCAGAGTTTTGGCAGCCTTAACAATCCCTAACAGAATGTCATACCTGTAATCACTTAACAGAGGCCAGCAGTAAGACATCACGACTGCCAAGGCCTCACAAGTGTGAACCAAAAGTGGCTGGAAGGCAGTAATAAATGGGTCTCCCAGGATTCCAAGAAATATTGCTATCAATTGCTTCAGGTGTCTCACAGAATAGGTCTTGAGTTGATGCACCACCTGTATCATATGTCTCAGAGCCATCTCTATTAACTTTATTTTCTGATTGCTCTGACTGCAAGCTTTGAAAATGCCATCTCGCATGATCTCGTTTAATAATTTGATTCGACGCTCTTTGGGGGTCTTATTTGCCAAGATCACCATGGTATCAATAGCTGCATCCAACATACTGACTGATAATTCCAGGTCAGTTCCCGGTGGGAGGTACGATAAACTAGGTTTGACACTGTCCCAGAATACCTGTCCAAGACCCACAGTATCCAGGTATTTGTCACTTACTTGAGACATTAGTATAGATAACATTTCACACCCTCTACATTTGATGACAACCTCGGTATCGTCGACGATGTTCAGGATGGCAGGCACCAGAAATGGCCAATACTGTTGGCAATAGTCTGTACCAGAAAAAGATCCCAGTATCCAATGCAGCATCGAAATAGCCCATTGGCGTTGAGTCCGCCATGGCTTGCTGAACTCATCCTCATTAGTGTTCACAACAAACCTAGCTTTAGGCAGTGCTTTTTGATACCGTCCAGCACCAGACACTCCTTCTCGAGATGGATTCAACATCTCTGGTTTAACTATATCAATCAATCGAAGACCTATATTTGAGTCATTTCCAAGCTTCGACAAGGTACTACCAACAGTGTCAACAATCGTCTGAGATGTCCATGGATAATTAGAGATGCCATATGTAACCAGGCATGCAAGAATTGGATTTGCCGTTGGTGGTAGTTCTTCATCGTCATACCCATGCTGTTCCAAAAATACAAACTCCACTAATTGACATAGAACCGGCATCAATGAACCCATTTGTGTGACAAACCCTTCTTGAGCTCTGAACTTTGTGACATCGGTAGTATCCGTCTTGAACCAGATCCATTCGCCAGACAGAGGAAAACATGATTCAGCTAGGTCACTTATTGCTTTTACTAGTTCATTATGATCTATCTGCTGTCGACCCTTCCATAATTGAAGTGCCACATTCTTTAGACGGCCTAATTCGATCTCAACTTCGAGATCCGAATGTCCTTCTAAATCCACCATCAGGTTTCTTGCGGCTATGGAGGATGGGAACCTCTCTGACACACACCAATGCATATGATTTCATGGTTTATAAATGACTGAACAAATCTCAATTATACGGTTTACTACAAATAATTGCTAATACAATATGGAGTCACAGAATTTGGCGTATCTGTGCGTTGTTTGGATGAAATTAGATGTCTAAGTATATACAACAATATTATTTCAGGATAGAGTGATGGCTATGTACAAGTTTATCGCTGAAGCTCCTGGATCAACGTAACAATGTTAATGTTGGTATCCAAAAATCGGTGAAGGCAGTTTTGCAAGCCTTAGAGTTAGAAACTAAATTTACAGATATAAAACAGTGACACTTACAAGCCTCCTCGGATTTGTCCAGAGTATTCGAAGTGATCTTATTGGTAATACACTTCTTGAAGCACAGATCAGTGAAGTTGTGGATGGCTTAAGTTAGCAACGAGCAGCAGGTAAAATGACGGCAAACCACTTACAGCTCTGGACTTTAGATTTGGACGTCTCAGACTCAATCCACTGAAAGATCTCCTTTCTGGAGTCAGCGTCCAAATTAGCCAATGCTTGAGGGTCTATTTCCGGCATTCTGTACAAGTATATATCTGAGTTTGAATTGTTGGAAGGGCTGAAATTTCATATTGTGGGTAGGGAAGATCTCGAGGTTGGCAACGACATTGTATCTCCGGAAATCCATTTCACAATCGTCAAAGAATTAATTTCATCGATCATGGAGTCGCCATTGGCGCAAATAAAGGCTTCTATAATCAAATATGATGAAAAGCAAGCCAAACTTGGCTCGATTTTGCCTCCTGCTTTTGAAACCCAGAGTTCTGCCAAAACTTACGCGGAGAATCGTGCTGATTACTCGAGACGACTAGCTGAAGAGCTTCAATTATTAAGGACTGCTTATAGACAAAAGTCTAGACAGGTAGGCCGACTACAGGCTGAGCGGAAAAACCGATCTGTGGATTCAGAGGGCAATGTTGTTAGGGAAAAGCAAAGGGAGAACGCGGTCAAGTGGAACACTGCACTATCAGATGTTGAACCAGATCTAGGGCCATTGACGTGTTTACCACACATATTGTCCATCAATCGCCTTGAATCTTCTATTGGAGGATCTATGAGTACAATTGAGAATTTGAATCGGCAACAGCATATTTTGAGAGAGGAGCTCCGGGAAGAGATCAGACTCGACGAGGAACTTCAACAGCTGCGTCGGTTGTTGGTGACCAAGATGAGGGATACCGAACGAAAGACTACAAAGAGCTCTGAGGAGTTAATAAATACAGTCGACACTGAAGCTCGAAATGCTGATGCAAGAAATAAGATGCTGTTAGGAGAGCTCAAGTCACTGTTGAATAATGAGCTTGCACAAGTGGTAGCAGAACAACAGCCAGAATCAGAGTATGGGCCTCTGGAGCTTGAAGAAATCAGAGACGACCTTCGAAATACCATGGAATTGCTCATGAATGAGATGTTTGAACCTTCTCCTGGAACCGATGGTTATATTTATGTTGAAGATGGTGATAGTGCCGTAGTTAGGTTTCTATTGGAAGGTGGTCTAATAAAAGCGAAGGCTCTCGACACACGATGGATCAAGCTTCGTGAATTTGGAATGGCCTAATATATCACCATAGAGACCATGGTAAGGTGGTCATATTTATTATTATTTTTTAATTTAATTAAATTTATTTCAGTTTAGTTTATTTATTCTCATATATTTATTCATGATCGTAGTTATGCGTAGTTTGGCAATGGCACACCGCTTTTCAGGACTTGTTTATCAGTCCTTTCTTGTAATAAATTACAAATTCGTTTCTTTGCAGCACGTCGTGACTGTTTGACATAAGAATCAACATCGTATAGCAGATTCTGAGATTCAGATGCCCCTGTATCGACCCACGATAATGACAAATTAGCCAAACCAGCTTTGTTCCTGTTCTTAGCCAGCTGGTCTTCGAGCTCTCGTAGCTTGTGTGCCTTTTGTTGATATGATTCGTGGATCCTGGATGCCGATATCATCATTCCCTTCAATGAAGGTTTTGGTGTCGTGCCAGACTTTGACAATGCTACCTTGAGGATATTATTGTTGGACTCCAATTTTTGAAGCCCTTTTTCTACACTTTCAAGCTTTATGCGAAGTCGCTTTTGAAGCTCAATGGCGCTTACAGGCAATGCTCTGGATCGTAGAAGCTTATCACTCATGTTGACAGTGTGAAACTTGTAAGTTTCTTGGATCCTTGACGCATTGATTCCAAGAATCGCCATGATTCTTTTCACTTCTTTAGATTTCTCGCGGATTTCAACTAATTGATGTTCACGGGAAATTATTTTCGCATGCACACGCTCCGAGTTATAACTCAAATCCGTAACATCTGAAAGTCTTGAACTTTCCAAATCTGGATGCTCTGCATTGTAACGCGAGACGTAGGTTTGCTCATCAACAATCGAATGCCACGATACAAAGTCCCCAATGGCTTTTAAATTTTCATTAATCTTTGAGTTAGTACTACTATGAAAAAAAAATGTTTAAAACTTACGGTTTGAAATTGCTTCACCGTTGTCGAATACAGCCCATCAAAACTCGTTGTGCTATCCAATGAAAATGATTTGAACTCGAGTTTAGGTTCGGGAGCAGGCTTAGCAATAACCTCAGGCTCTGGCTGTCGAGTTTTGCTCGATTCCGCAGCTAATGCAGGGCTGTTGACAGATTCGTCGGTCCTCGAAGTAGTGGCTGCCTCTTTTGCCGGTGCCTGATATGATGGCTCGGCATCCTGATCAGAAATATCTTCAAATTCAGAATCAGATTCAGATTCTGTATCAAGGCTTTTGCTTAAATTGTCATCCCGCGGCTTTTGAGAGTCATCAGCAGCACCAAATAACCGCTTCTCATACAGCTGACCAGACGAGTTTTGAACGTCATTGAATTGATTTGGTATCTTTGACCGCTCTACTGGCTGACTGAACAAACTTGCGCTGGAGGAGGTTAATGAGCTTGACTTGGAATCACCAAACAATTTGACTGGTGTTGAAATAGAAGTCGATTCCTTGGGCTGTCCAAATAAAGACGTCTTAGGATCTTGTCCATCTGTCTTTCCAAACTGATCAGAGGCCTGATAATTAGATCCTCCAAATAGAGAATGCTGTTGCTTCTCAGACTGCGTGCCAAATGTCGGAAAGGTTGCCTTGTTGTCCGATTGACCAAACACAGGGCTCGGCTCCTTTATATCAGACGAGAACTTTGGTTCAGGTTTTCCGAAGAGAGACGTGGATCCAATCTTTGAAGGCTGAGCACTAGTTTGGCCAAAAGGAGACGCTTCAAAGGGCTTGCTAAATAAATTTGACGGATTGCTGGTAGCCAATTGTGCAGATGATGACTCAGTCTTTACGTTTGAGTCACTAGTGAGCCAACTTGTATTCGACCCCGTCTGACCGGGTATTGATTTCACGGGCACAGAAGACTGGTTAGCAGACTTTAAAAATGCAGATTCTCCAGAAGTCTGTACAGGAGGCTTGGGTTTTGGGAGGTCGATTGCTGGTCGAGAGTACGAAACGTCGGAATCATCAGAATCATCAGCGTCAGACACCTCGGAATCGGAATCTCGATACAAAGCATCAGTCTGAGGTAGCCTGACTTCTGCTCCACCAAGGGAAACATCTCTAAAGCTAAATGAATTGCTTCCTGCTGGAGAATTCACATTCGTCTCATCTTTAGCCTTTGCATCAGCATCAGCTTCAGCATTAAAACCGGAACTAAGCTGAAACCCGGAATTCGAGATGCTTGGCAAGCTACCATTTGTAGTTGACGAATTAAAAATAGAGCTCGAACTGGGACCCTGGCCAAAGATAGACTGAGGTTCATTAGTTTTATTGGTTGGTGAAGCACTTTCAGGGCCATTGAATATAGACTTCGACGAGCTACCTGCAGCCGACCAAGCAGACTTTGAAGCGAATGCTCCAAAGCCACTGGACGTGGCATTAGTAGAACCACTGACAGTCACGCTGGAAGGAGAATCTTTCCACGAGGATTTTGAAAGATAGCCGACAGGCGACTGTTGAGGTGAAGTTGACGCACCAAAGCCCATCCCACTTCGCATAAATCCCGAATTGTTGAAAGAGGAAGTGAACCCTGTCGACTTTTCAGGGGTTTTATTATCAGGAGTGACACTTAAAGATCGAGGCGATTCGTCACCAGGCTCAATGATGCTAGGCTCAATGATGCTAGCAATATTGGGCTGTTCAACAACTGCAGGCTCATTATCAGACTCGTTAGGGGTAGAAGTGTCGGAGTTATCAGTCGAAACCTGCTTTGATGTCTCTTCTACCGATTTTTTCATATTAGTTTGTGGCAGCTGTTTCAACCAAGAGGATTCTTCACCAGCTGCCTGTTCTGCAATAGAATTGTATGCATTCTGAACATTGCTCAGTGACAAGGATTCTCTAACTTTCTTGATACCTTTAGTCCACATAAGATGCCACGAGCTGATAGACCCTTCATTGTTAAGAACCCAAAGAATTGGCATAGCAGGTATGCTTGACCCATCAGAATCGTCGACAAGTTTAGTAGTCGAGCTAATGTCAAGAGCCATACCTATTGGAGTAGTGTCGTCTTCTGTAAACGGAAGACTGGCCCTATCTTTATCCTCAGACATAATAAATAAAGTATTATCAGTAGATAGACCAATGTCAGAAGATTGGCCGGCTGCATAAGCCACAACAATTGGAACGTCATCATGCCAGTCTGAAAGTGCCTTGATATAGTAGTAAGGCGTTCTGGAAGTATCAGCGAACGGTGGGCAGGGATCTTCCATCTCCATCCATGAATACTGTCCATCTGAAACAGTGCCAAGATAAGCTATGTGCTCACTTTCTCCATCGTCGTCTGGCGGCGTGCAGTATACTGCCACAACATACTTCGATCCAATGCATGTCAAAGACGAGATAGCGGCATCCGCGACAATATCTTCAGGGACATCAACTGGTTTGGTTTCTGAGCTCGATACAATAGATAGCTTATTGTCATCTAGACCTAGTAGAAAAGCTTGTCCAATCCAATCAAATGCAACAACTTTGGAAGAGACTGCCAATACAATCTTCTCACTAGAAACTGTTGCAGCATATAAGTTGCCATCCGAGTCAAGACATGCAAATGCAGCACCTACTTCAGGACAAACCTTTAAATCGGATATACTACCCGAAGGAATGTTGATAGATAGCGAAGGCGAAGGAGAGTTGGTTGTACTTTTCTCAGTAGATATATACGACTTCAAAGCTGTCGTGGTGAAGATATCAATTGAGCCCGACACATTTGCAATCAACACATGAGATTCGTCCGTCGTGAAAGCCACAAAATTCGCTTGACTCTCATATGGGATAGTATGGAGCGATGCAAGGGCGTCACGGTTGATATCATCAGTTTTGGCAGACTGATCGCTGTATGATCTCAAATCACTAAGTTTCCCTACACTGATACCATTGGCACCAGCTGCCACAAACAAGTCAGATTTCTGGGCAATTGAAAATACACTGATATTCCCAGAGATCGCTTCATAATTATCCACCAATGGAACCCCCGAATTAGATCCCAATGCCTGGAATGCCCAGTCCTCAGTGGTTTCCACTTCTACTGACGACATAAAAGATAGACGATGAGGCTAACCAGCAGCCTCATCATCATGTGTTTTGTTTAGCACCAAACGGCTTCTGCAGGAGTAGGTCTGGGCTAGGGGACGTGTCGGACTTATGTGTATTCGATCGTTTATGTACCTGGTCTCGTACACATCACCAAGGGGTCCATCACACCATTTACCAGGTAGAGCCAGGGTACTAATAAGTGTATTACTGAAACCAGACCCAATATAAAAGAGAGGCATAAATATATATTTGCAAAAGAACAAGAAGTTTGCATAATATACGGGACTTAGAACAAGCTTGTGACAACAGTGAAACAATCAGTTGTGGATAGGAAAACTAAGGCATAAAGGCGACCAAAACATATTTAATAGTCTGGATGGAATGAGCATGGACGCGAAGATCGTGCTGCTAGGGGCACAAGGAGTTGGCAAAACATCATTTGTGGTGCGATATGTCCACAACAAGTTCCAACAGGGCAATGCTTCTACCATAGGGGCATCTTTCTTGGCCAAGAAAGTGGTGGTGGATGGATATCAAGTGGGTCTGCAAATCTGGGATACTGCAGGCCAAGAGAGGTTCCGATCAATGGCACCAATGTACTACAGATCGGCCAGTTGTGGGATATTGTGCTATGACATCACTTCTAAAGCATCATTTCTTACCATGCATTCATGGCTCAAGGAGCTACAACGAAACGTAGGGTCGGAGCTCATTATCCACATCGTGGGCACCAAGCTGGACCTGGTGAACGACGACCCGTCCCGACGCGAGGTATCGTTTGAAGAGTGTATTGCATTTGCTGCTTCCAATTTGGAGACTGAAGACAGCGACGGTTCAGACTGTTGTCATGAGATCAGTGCCAAGGATGATGAAGGTGTTCATGAAGTGTTTGAGATGATCACTCGAAAGTTACTACACAAGAAGCGATTCATAGAGGATCATTACTTGGAACAGCAAGATATACGACAGAACACAGTGTATATTCATAATGACGACCCGGAACCTAGTTCGTCGTGCTGTTAATTTTTTATTTATAGGGCCATATCCCCATAGCATTTCGTGAATTATGAGATCGCACTAGCTTGATGTTAGTTGAATCCATAGTGTATTAGTATCAAGAAAAAGAAAAAAAACTTGTTTAATAAGTAAGCATTTTTTGTACAAGATAATGATTAAGCGGTAATTAGAATATCGAATCAGGATAGTACGGATCAACTCAATTGACTCAATCCAGTCGATTGATCTGTTATCAGGCGTACAGACGTGTGTCATCTCGATGCACGGCTTTTTCACTGCGCGAAGCAAAGTATCCTGCAAGTCGGCAGTACTACGCTTTACTTTCCCCCTGAAATCTTGAAATAAAACCATTAAAAAACTGGCCTTGAGTCAGAAAATATATCGAGAATTTCAATAAGTGATCTAAAAATTTCCATCGTAGAAAAATCCGTAGTTATAATAGTCTAGTGTATATTCAGGTCCAAGTAGTCCCTGCTCGAACAGCCCAGGCCCACAAACATGGAATTTGGCTGTTACACACTCGAGATACATTATATCCCTGTATTTGATTCATTTGGTATTTATTTAATTAAGGGAGTGAAGAGACTAGTGATGTTCGAAATGACAGCAGCAAATAAGCATCCATTTGAATTGAATAGTAAAAGAATCGATGAATTGCGGGCAATGATGGCCAATTATACTGATGATATCTGGGTTGTGTCGGTGGCTCCTAGTGAGAAGGAAGCTACATTACAAGTGAGCTTTGAGAATTTTCCACCTCGTTTTGTTAGATATAGTATGAAATTATCATTTATGATATCCTGGCCCAGAGGGATACACTAAAATTGTCAATAGACGCGATATTCAAGTAAACGAATATAAAGTGAAAGCGCCAGTAAGGATGACTTTTGAAGAATTTCTCCAGGATCGGAATTGATTGGCATAGTCGCTGTTTATTCTTTTCAGCAAGATATACTACTGACTTCTAATCTCGTACTAATGATGCGAGCTGACAAGACAAATGGAACAAATTGGGCCAAAGCATAGTGATTGTGGGGTTTCACCCTGAAAAGACAAAGTATGCCAATAAACCTCAAAATAATTTAATATTTAAAAAATAGTCTAGCATTTATTTTAGTGCCACTCCGTTCGAGTCTTACGGTTTTATATAATAATGTTGAAGTTGAAGTGACTAAGTTACGCTACATGGCGGCTCGACAATTTCAGCCCTACGAGTGTTCTGTATTTCAGGGCTACCAGTTTTAACACATACTCGTACTAGCGGCTTACTTCACTCACACACATGGACCCTCTGGTCGCTTTGAGGTCTGCAATTGCAGCGAAAATCCCGGCCAAGCTGGTGCTTGGAACCAGCAGTGACTCAGAGTCTACCGATGACATTGTCAAGGCTCAGGGCCTGCTGTTTGACAATATCCCAGGAATCTCCGACTCGGCCTTGGTGTTACAACTGGACCAGCCTACAAGGTTCCAGGTTTCCTCAGGACAAGAAAAGATATTTATTGATACTCGAACTGTATATAACTGTTGGATAACAAAAGACCTTAGTGTCACTGACTATATTACATTGTCCGATGAACGAGGGATTTTGAATCTGAAGTTCTTGGAAAGAACTGATCTTATAACTTGGCTGGAAGGTGCATCAGCCGAGAGTTCGAATATTGTCAGTGGAGCTGGAGCTGGTACAGGTGCAAGAGCTGATGATTCAGCTGTTGATGCTGATAGCACTGCCAAATCTGGCCGAAAGCGCGAAGTCGATCCTTATTTGCAAAAGATATACAACCAGGAAAGGGCTTTGATCGACCATAACAGAGCACTCCGAGGATCAAAGACGATAGATTTCTCATCGGTGTCATCAGAATGCCGAAGGAAAATCATTGCAACCTTTAAAACTGGATCTTCAAAGAGTAGCAGCACTTCGAAACAGAATTCCACTGCAACCAGCAACCAGACCATGAGCCCACTTCCAAGTGGTCGTAATAACGAGCCAATTATCTTGGTTTCACCTTCAGCTTCATCGGTGATTAATATGAATAATGTTAAGCAGTTTTTGGAGAATGGAGTGTTTGTGCCAACTACTGCATCTAGTGGTGCTGCCAATCGACTTCAAGTATCGAGAACTAGTCCTAAAATTGGCTCTACTAGATTTGTCGTGGTTGATAGTGTCGATCGATTTAAACCCGAGTACTGGAATAGAGTTGTCGCTGTGTTTGTTACTGGTCAGGCATGGCAATTGAAGAGTTATCAATGGAATGATCCTAACGTGTTGTTCCAAAAGGTATTAGGATTCTCATTACACTATAAAGGAGATCAACTGCCTCCTGCCTTGAAGCAGTGGAATGTTTCAGTGGAGACTTTGGAACGTAGCCAACGGTTCCGAGATCGTGAAATAGCCGAACGAATATGGGATCGCATTGAGCAGAACATGTTGGCTCGGGGATGGACCAAACGTTGAGTCTAAGAACTGTAAGATTATGTACAATAAGAACGTTTTACTATATTCAAATCATACCAACTGAGACTAAATGAACTCGACTCTGGAAACCATCAACAGGAACGTCGTATGGGTAGAGATCTGACAGATCGAACGAGATCAATTGTAGTCAATTGTAGTCAAATTCCCTGGAATATCATGCTATTACAACATCACTATTACACCAACTGAACTAATAATACAGTAAAATAATAGAATGCTATTTAATCAGTAATAATGTCATACATAAACACACTAAAATCTCTCCTTCATTCGAGACGAAATGATTCGTAGATTTCCGTACACCTTTCCTGGAGGAGCACCTAAAATCAAGCTTACAATGGTCTCACGGGCAATCTTGATATTGGAAAAGCCTCCCAAAATATGAATCTTGGAATCAGCTAGAACCACTCGAGTTCTTGATGCATTCTCAATAGCAAACTTGGTCTTACCATCCTTACCAGCAATACGACCAATGGCTCGACTCAAATGGTCTCCTGATAATGTCTTCACATCTTTGACTTCAAAAGTCTCTATATAAAGATCATCCAATCGCAACAAAGCGACAGCATCATCAATATCGAAACCCAATGTGAATGCCCTTAAAAAGTCTGCTCCCTTCTGCATAGCTCCAGGATCAACAGTGTTTTTACAGGTTCTAATCATGACTTTTTTGTTCTTAATATCCATTTTAACCTCGAGTTTCAAGTGATCCACAAGGGGCAAGTAAATCTTATTCCAGTTGGCTCTTAGCGGACTGAATCGATGTGGTGGGACTGCTATGCTTCTTGTTTCCTTCTTGACGGTTCGTTTGGTATTTCCCACCGATGGGAACTTTGGTCGACCATCCTGGTCCATAACCATCTCTCCAGACTCCATCTCAGCAGGCTCCTCAGTTTGTGAAGGGCCAGACATTTCGATCATAACTTCATCTTCCTGAACTGGTTGAACCACTGGGTTCTTTATCAGTGTCTCTGCACTACCATCGTTGGATGGGCTAACTTTGGCTGTTGGAGCTACCATAATAAATATAAAATATCGCTACAATGATAACCTTTAGAAACAAGGTAAATCAACACTCTCCAAATGCCGGAAAGTTGTCACAATAATTACAAGACCAAAGGACCAAAAAAATTTAGCTTGTCAGTTTGATAACTTTAAAAAAATTAGCCCTGAAATTTACATGCATAATTTTTTTCCACATGGTGTGCGGCACCATGCATACACTGAGATAGTATACAGTAGTATCGTCTGTGAGGCTAAAGTACCGCGACAGGTCGGAAGGAAACAATTTGTCAAAATCATAAACAACTGAATTATAGACGCATATATTGAAAACTGTGCCCAGCAGATAACTGTAACCTGCTTCTGAATATATTTGAATATTAAGTTATACAGCCCTGTATGAATACAATCCACTGTAACATCTCTGACAACTAACTGTCAGACCGATGGACATGCACCCTAATCCTTATCCGAACTCGGACTGGCCATCGCTAAATCTTTGCATTCAATTTAATTTAGTGGGCAGACAAGCAACAATCCCGCCTCCACAGAAAGACTGGCCATCAACTGGCTGTTTGAAATCTAAAAAGTCCTTTCAACTGGGCAAAAGCAATGTATAGTAATGATTTCAAGAATATGGAGGAGCCAATGGCATCGTCCATTATTGAACCCTCCACTTAGAGTGACTACTGGTGCAGTCAGAGGCGACATCCGACTTTCGGCACTTTTGCCAAATTTTAGATTTGGAATAATCCCTATCAGAGAAAATGGTTTAAATCACCAGAGTATATCTATTCAATCCATCAGGTTATTCAATACTGCTAGACAGTTAAGGAATCAACATCGATCCACTGGTACCAATAAGGCTTCGCAGTCATCATCGCCGACTCACAGCATAAATTCAAAAACCCCACCGGAGACTGACAGCGGGAGCAAAATCACAAGCCATAGCGACAATACAATTATAAAAGAACAACAGGTTGAGGCACGGACTCTGGATGGACCAGCTGCCCAAGCTGCCCAAGCTGCAGTCCCTAAAGTTGCAAAGACATATAGTGAAAGAGCAAGCAAGTTACGAGAACAGGGGGAAAAATGGCTGAGACATCCTTCCAAGGAAGAACTTTTGGCAGCAGCTTCAGGATTCTTCGACAGGCTGCGAATTAGACTCAAATGGGTACTTATTCGACAGGTTCGACCCTTCAACATGGATGACATTAGTGCATTCTTTTCATGGATTTTGGTAGGCAACTTGGTATGGTTTCTGCTAGGGACAACAACGTTTTTCTCGTTAGTACTATTAACTATGAATACTGTTAGTGCCCAGGACTATTTTGCCAGGTGGGTGGGAAATGTTATCACCAAAGAAACAGGAATTACTGTAGTATTTGAGAATGCCATAGTACCTCGATGGAAGGACGGGGTTATATCTTTTAATAATGTGTTTGTGTCGCGAAGGCCAAATAGCAAGGACTCTTCGAAACGAGTTCAAAAAGGTTCACAGGCAGTTGCTGCTGCTGCCGCTGCTGCCGCTGCTGCTGTGGTTGTCGAAGACCCCGATGGTGTCCATGAACCACAGCCTGAAGAGGGCAACTATACTCAGTTTGACTTGACAATAGACACAGTATCTGTAACATTGTCGCTTAGGCGGTGGATTGACGGAAAAGGAATCCTCAAGGATGTTGAGGTCAAGGGCCTTAGGGGTGTTGTAGACAGGAGATTTGTGAAATGGAAACCTGGAGTTGACCCGACGAGCTACAAAAACAAGTATCGAACTGGCGACTTTGAACTAGATAGTTTCAAGATGGAAGATGCATTGGTACGTTTGTACCCACCAGGTGGAGTTGCACCATTCGATGTTAGTATTTATAACTGTGACTTGCCAAAGCTACGAAAGCATTGGCTGTTTTACGATATATTGTCTGCCAACAACATGTCAGGCTCTTATGACAATTCATTATTTACCATCCATCCCCGGCAATCCAAGCCATTTCAATCTGATTACGGCGAGGAAGGAAGTCCATGGAAAAAGTTCAGCAGACTTCGAATCGACAATGTTAATATCAAGCACTTAAACAGAGGAATCAGTGGTCCTTTTGGATGGATAGAAAGTGGCACTGTAGACCTTCTGGCAGATGTCATGTTGCCTACTGATGCTGAGCTATTCAAGCTTTCGGACATTGTTCAAGATATTGTAGAGCGATGGGAAGCAAGTGTCAGTAGTCGAACTCATGGTTCTGAGATAATAACATCTGTGGAAGAAAAGAACCGAGAACGGCAATACCACAAGTATGTGGTTGTTGATTTGCGAGTGCAAATGAATGATACACGGGCAGTAGTCCCAGTGTTTTCAAATGACCTGTCATATTACAACCAGGCACTAATTCATCCCATTGTGGCATATATCAATTCCAGAAATACTTATATTCCTGTTAATTGTCGTGTGGTAAAGAAGTTGAACGACTTTGAAGGAAGCTGGACGATATATGATAGTTTATTGATGGATGACGTTTCTGCAGAAGTATATGAAGCGTTTGTTCGCAACATTGCAGATGATGAAGCTCGATCACGACGTATGAGGAAGGTAGGATTCTGGTCTCTTCAAGTTGTCGCTCAATTATTTTTATTAGGACTGGGTGTGGTATCATAGTCAAGCCAACAACTCAGTCTCTGTACATATGCATAATAAATATTTAAAGTTTCACGTATGATAATGATCATCACGGTTTAATATCGGGATCTGCCTTTGTCATATCGGTCATTTCTGTCGCGGTATCTATCGTGATCTGATCTCGAAGAGTATCTGTGCGAAGATTTATCTCTATCGTCTGATGTATGCCTGCTTGAGGGCCCTCTATCGGATGTATATCTGCTTGAAGGCTCTCTATCGGATGTATGCCTGCTTGAAGGCTCTCTTTCTGATGTTGGTCTGTCACGATACTTTTCATAACCTCTTCCTCTATCTCTATCATATCGTTCAGATCGTTCATATCGTTCAGATCGTTCATATCGTTCATATCGTTGATCACGATTGGAATCGCGGTTGTGACTTGAACGCTCGTACTCTCGTTCTGACCTGTGGTCTACGTCGTTAGAACGGGCACGACCATCAGATTCTCTTAGTTTAGTATCGTTGTTGTCGGGGTTCAAGTCGCTTTCAGTACCAGTATCTGGATCAACTGAATCAGCTCTTAATCCAGTTTCTTTATTAATCATCATAACAGGAACATAGGTCTTTTCGACCCTTCTTGCCTTTTTGGTAGCACTTGCACCCCAAGCGCCTAAATCATCAGCTATTTCCACAGGCTTTGCACCTATACCCAGAAGAGCTGGTCGTTTTTCAAATGTGGGTGCTTTTTCATCCTTATTTGGCCCCTTCCAGCCCATTCCTCTCAATAAAGCAGCTCCAAACTCTTCTACAGGTACTCTTTCATATGCTTCCATATCTGGAGCATCAGGACGAGTAGCAACATCATTCCGATAAAGAATCTCCTCTGATATTAAATCTCCAACGACATCTTCATCCTCATCATCCCCAACTCCGTTATCAGCGTGATTGAAATGCTGAGTAAGAGTATCATCCGTCTGGTCGAGTCCATTCGATTGAGGAGTTACAATATTTAGACCGTACTGCATTTTGGACTCCTCTGTGATTTGTGTCTGACGGTTCTGGGGAATAAATATAGACATTTTTGAGATTTCAGCTCGCCAGTCTTTGTTTTCAACAGGTTGGATTACCAGTTCCTTCTTTGCCTCCTTTTTGTAAATTGTGTCTCCACCTTCGAGGATCCCTCCAGAGTCAAAAGCTTCAATGTGCCTTTTCTGAGGACCAACAACTTCATCATCGAATCCAAGCCCTTTACGACTTTTATCAGACTTGGCCTGAGTCCTATGAGTTGTATTTACTTTGAATTCTGTTCGATCATTTTTCTGCTTGCCTTCACCATTGATGGAGAAGTTCATGTTAAGAAGCAGAATCGTAGGGTTGATCTGCGCTCCTACAATCAACCAACCACAAGCCATGAGCTTGGGTTCACCATTGAGAACTATGAATGTGAAGCCACGGCTTACAGGCTTGATAAGAGCATGTAGTGGTTCACTAAAAAATCCCAGTGCATTAATAGTTTGTCAATTACAGAGATCCGTACGATATACTACCAGTACCGGACCTAATAGTGGACCTAAATTAGACGATATCAAGAATCTGCCGTCACATGAAGAAGCCAAGCGGAGCGATATATCAAAATGGTTCAGCACGCAGATGGACAGTCTACAGTCGGCCATGTTCACGGCTGGTAGAACATTGAATGATGTTACGGGTTATAGTGCTATTGAAGCTATTAAGAAATCTATTCAGGACCAGGAACTACTGTTGGCAGGATTACGAAACGAGTTTAAAGATGTGAAGGGGCAATACGCACAAGCAATAGATCAGAGGTCAATGTCTCAGAGAGAAGTGAATGAACTGCTTCAAAGGAAACATCAATGGTCTCCTGAGGATCTTCAGAGGTTTACTGATCTGTATCGCAGTGATCATGAGAATGAACAGGCAGTGGTAAATGCTGCCACCAAAAGCGACCATGTAGAAAAGGAAATGGATGAGTGCCAACAAGCATTGACCCAGCTTATCAGCGCTAGATACCGGGAAGAGCAGATTTGGAGTGATAAGATCAGAAGGGCAAGTACTTGGGGAACTTGGGGCTTGATGGGATTCAATGTGTTTTTATTTCTTCTTGTCCAGTTAGGTTTAGAGCCATGGAAGCGTAAGAGGCTAGTTGGCTCGTTCGAAGAGAAAGTCAAAGTAGCATTGCAAGAGGAACGAGTTGGCCAAGAGCGGAGATTGGTTGTGTTGGAGAATACAGCAGCAGCTATGAGTGGTCGAGCAGTTTCGCTGAGCGAAATGCCAGAAAAGGCTGCTGTCAATATACCCGACAATCTCCATTCGTCAGATCAACTACTAGAGTGGAACAATTTTGTAAATAGACTTTTATTTTCCGTGGACACAAGGATGCCATTGCAAGTTAGGATCACTGAATACGTCTCGTCAATTGGTGTCTGTGCTGCATTCGGTGCTGCCTTCGGTGCACTTGTTACATTGGCATTTACTAGATAGATCATAATTGCATTATATTATTTTTGTTTTAAAATGTTTACACGCTTAAATACGTTTTAATTGATATTAACAATGGATATTTACACTGTTGATAGATATTTACCGGGTGATTGAAGTCACTGGTTATTTGCCAACAGATATGCATATTAAAACGTCATTTCCCGCCAAAATGTCCTACCTACCCTTATAATATGTTGCGACAAAGGCATGTTGGTCGGCGTCAGACGCTCGATTATCTGGACCTGACTCAGAATCGAAAGCAAGATACACGGGCTCAGCAAAGGACCTTTGAAGGAGCGTATATTAGAACAGCGATTGGTCAACTTTCGTTTGGTATGTACTCGTAGTGATTACATGACGCAGGACTAATGCAGGGGTGGTGATTGTCAAGCTCTTTGATGAGGAAATCGTCCCTATAGGAATTATTTTTACCATATATAGCATTCTTGTTATTGTCATAGCATTATTAAGACGGTCTTATGTATCCGACTTGTTTTTGAGAAAGCATGGCCCAGATGACGCTGAAGAGTACTTCATCACTGGTGGAAATTGGGTCTTGACGTTTGGACTTCTTAATCTAGTTAGCTTCATTGCTCTACTGGTTATTCTATTTATGATATGATTTAATGTAACAAATTCGGCGATATATATAAAACAATATATGTAATCTAACATCACAACTATTTGTAAAAGTCAAACTTATCGACGTCGCTTCCAACCTTGACTTGGCTGCTATAGGCCTCGTCTAGATCAGACTGAATAATAACATATCTATTCTTTCGCACTGCTCGAAGACCTGCCTCCTGCATGATAGCCGCTATGATAGCACCCGACAATGGTTCGTTACGCACAATTAGGGAGTCGAGATCAACCTCTGGAGCCAAAGACATCTTGGATGCAATAGTGGTAAAGATGAGCCGTCGCTCTCGTCGATCTCGTAAAGATGGGAATTCAATCTTTCGATCCAGTCGACCAGGACGCATCAGAGCAGGATCCAAAGTATCGGCTCGATTAGTAGCCATAATAACCTTGACATTTGAAGTCTGATCAAAACCATCCATCTGGTTGAGAAGCTCCAAAAGAATTCGCTGCACCTCTCGATCAGCACCGGTCTGAGCATCGAATCGTTTAGTAGCAATGGCGTCAATTTCATCGATGAAAATAATTGACGGTGAATTCTCACGGGCAAGTCTAAATACATCTCGGACCATACGTGGACCTTCTCCAAGATACTTTTGCACAAACTCAGACCCAACCACTCGGATGAACTTTGCAGTGGTGCTATTTGCTACTGCCTTGACTAACATGGTCTTTCCAGTACCTGGTGGCCCATAAAGCAATACTCCCCGAGGGGGGTCAATGCCAATTTGCTTATAAAGTTCAAACTGAGTGAGGGGTAGCTCTACTGCCTCTCGGATCTCTTGTTTCTGCATATCCAGACCTCCTACGTCAGCATATGAAACGTCGGGCTTCTCGTCATCTCCTAACATGGAAATAGACGAATCAGCCTCTGGAGGCAGAATGTCAACAAGCGCATTCGAATGACGGTGTAGAGCGACTGATGACGATGCTTTAAGGAGTTCCCGGTCCAATGTTGACAGGATTCGAACCGCGTAGTTGGACCCGGTGGTCGATGAAACAATACCTGTATGTTGATCAATGGGTTCCAAAAACTGTCCAATTACTAATGGTACTGATTGAATTCGTTTGACCTCTTCTTGGGCTCGTACAAGTTCTCGTTTCAAATGTCGTTGCTCATCTTTGATGTATTCTTCCTGCAATCCAAGTAGCTCATACTCTCGATCCAGCTTCTTCAGCGTCCGGTACAAGTCCTTTGGAACTTCATTGGATTTCAGCGTCACCTTGGCTACTCCATGTACTTTGGCCGTAGCCAGTTTATCGTTTGGAGCGGGGGTTGCTACGATTCCCAATTCCTCCATGTTACTAGCTTAGTGATGTGGCGGATGAAGGAACGGTGAAGAGGCTCAAGCTGCATACACACCTTCATGTACCGGTTTCAGATCAGCCGTTGCATACGAACCGTCATTAATTAGACACTTTGTGTATTCACGTAAAATATTACAACAAATAAAAATATACCCATCTGACGTATGTCACAATTGGTCTAGCATTGGTCGACTTTTTCCCTGTGTATATCTTGTTTAGATTCTTCAACCGTTGTAGAGTGTCTAAGCAGCGATAGTTGCATTTCTTCCGGTTGCTCTCTCGACCCCCCCTCGCCTTGCGTATAAAATGCAATTAAGAAATCAGTGAATTATCCGGCGGTAAACATGTGACCCTAAATAATACGATCACGAGCATCTCTCTGAGCATCTCTCAACCGATCCAGTCCTGCTAGCTTCGCATCCGCGCTGTAAATATCATTCTCGTCGACACCCGGCCTAATAACATTTCTCGGTCCCAGAAGACAATATGATTCCTGGCCGGTTTACTCAATTCATTTAAATCCTGTTTATCGAGCTCGGTTCCGATTTGTTGCTGACTTGGAAGAGTGCTTCCACTTGACTTCTAACGTACAGAAGAGCGAATGTCGAGACAAGAAAATTGAGAGGCCAAGCGGAAATGTCAGAATTCTCAATCTATGGAACTGGGGGACATTTATCAATATAGCTTCGTAACTATTATATGTGACAGCTGTCTCATGTGCATTATTTCGTGTGGCTAAAAATGCCCCAGAATCAGATACCAACTGCTGTCAAATGTCATATCACAGAACCCCTGATTGTTAATTGGCAATTACCATTCTTGACAATATAATTCAACTCTGTCAACCCTTGAATAATATTTGGGTTCTCCTTTGGCCTTAATTTATTGTCAAGTTCACCGCGAAAAACCTGCGAAGATGACAAACAATGCAACCCTCCGTTGTGATTCTCTTGGCTATTTGTTGAATTCTGCAAGATCCTCCATACGGGTACGTCTTTCGGCAAGATTTTGAATGTATTTTTCCATTGAGATGTATATTTCTGTCAATTGATTATCCAGACATATAATGAATCCACCTTATCTGATGTTCCCGTTAGTGAATCACGCATTATATTAACAAAGATATTCTTCTACGGTTGGTGGATCCATCCAATATTTTTTTGTCCTCTGGTTCCCCCTGTAGCAATGAATGAGGTTTGTCAGCAGAACAGATGCAAAATATGCTTCGTGTGGAATATCATTACCACCCATCATTTGTCGCTCCGTATCTAGAAATTCCCACTTATGCACTACCGACTGAAACCCCCATTCCACAAAAGTACAGAGCGAACTTGAATAAGCGTCGACGCGATTGCTTTCGATGGTAGGATCAGAAAGCTCTTGTCCAATAACATCTCTAGAAGTGCGGATACCATAGCTTTGTGCATAACTCCCATCACCGAATATGTAGAGTGGTGCAGGAGAAGTTGGTTCTTCGGTGCAAAAAGTGTGCTTCAAAATTTGTGAAATTCGAGAGTTTTCCAACATTTTAGAATCATGGATGCTGCCTTCAACAGGACCATATAAGCAAGAAATTAATCCGTCCGGAGTAACGATAGATTGGAACTTTGTGCGATGATATTTCCTACGGCCCAAACTATATTTTCTCTCCTTGGCTGATGGTTGACCATTGAGTCTTGCAGAATCGTCGATAAATCCCCAAATATCGGTGACTGTTCCTTTCGTATGATCTCGAACCGCGTCAGCATAGCTTTGCAACTTCTCTGGTCTCAATCTATGGGAATCCCACCCCAGCTTTACCCAATATTTGGATTTTAAATGGGATAATACACCGCGGAAGATTATCGACTGACTAGCTACACTATATCCCCATTTTTCATTCCGCGACTTGTATCGTGACGGACGTGGCAGGCGGTCTAAAGTCAAACAGAATGCCAAAGTTGGGTCTGGCTTAAGACGACATTGGTATTTGATAGAACTTATTTCCATCAAGATAACTAATTGTTCAATTTCTTTCTTTTTGAACCTAAATTCAGCTTTTGCTTGAGCATCATTGTATTCCTCTCAATTGAATGAACTCTGGGGACGCTTAACGCGACGGGATGGAGCAGCCTCCTGGAATAACCTTTCCTCCTCCATATGTTGTATTACTGCCGCAGCAGCAGTAGCCTGGACAACAGATATTACCGCTAGAAATATAACTTCATCATCCATGTTGATCGTGACTTTCGTGTTCAAGATTCTAGCCTCAGTGCTGCATCTTTGTGCAGCCCAATATGCACGAAGTGCTTAACTAACATACAAAGCCCCTAACCACAACATTAAATGGTGCTGCTAAAAGCCTCTTCCAACTCGCTATAATTAGCTAGACATTAACGCTCCTAAAGTCCTAAACTTGATTTTTCAAATGTCGTCTCTAATCGATACATTGTACATGTCGCGGCAGTACTATCCATTCGTGTTAATATATACACTTACATTAGTAATACATATGAATTATAAGCTATCTTGTATATATTTGGAGTTTGCCTTATTGATCCCATGGCACAGACCAATTGAGCATAACAGGGCCAAACATCCCAATTTATCCCAGATTTTACTTGTTGATTAGGAATTATTACTGCATGATTCAGGTTTGTTTCTTCATTCTCTGTTGTCACTTTAATCTCCAGTTCGAGTTATACCTGAGCTAGTATCAACTAACCCAAAGGCTGTTATTGCCTGCAGCAGCCGCCCGTTGACACCTCACAATGACTGAGGTAGACGGTTCTTTGCCTGTTGATGAACCTAAAACTGCACCAGGTCTGGCGACAGAAGAGTCTGAACCCATTGGCGAAGATTTGCAATCGATAAATCAACCAAATGAGTTGGTCTTCGACAAATCTCAAGACATTGATCCACCTATACATGAGCACACTGTCTTGTCAACAACACAAACCAACGAGGCGCCAGATGCTCCCGATAGTTTGGATCAAGATGAAGCTACACATGATACACAAGTCGTAACAAACCCAGATATTGCTTCTGATGTTGTCACTGAATCTGCGTCAGTGGTATCAAGCAATGGTAGCTCGATAGATGAAGGTCCACGCGCCCAGCCAACTCAGTGGGCCAGTTATCTGCGTAGAGCCGTGGCTAACGTTGAACAGACTTTAGACAAAGTGCTTCAAGAACCAGGTACTGATGTCAATATAAATAAGTCTTCAAGCTCAAAGCAGCAGGATCGAGATCAGCCCAAATTGACAATGCAAGAACGGTTGGCAATGGCCGTAGGTCGGCCGGCATCTGCTTCCCCGCGACCATCAATAGACAGTCCGTCAATAGAGGGTAGCAGCCGGAATTCGATGAGCTCAGAACGTGCTGCTGATGTAATTCAGACCCCTCAGGAAGATTTATCGGGTGCACAGATTTCTAAAGTCTCTAGTCCCGTTATGGTGGAGGATTCCGTACGTAGTAAACCGACAGCAGAAATCGCAACAGAAAATGAGACAGGTAATTCAGTACAAGCAGTGTCAGAAATCCGTGCCAAACAGTTACCTTTAGTACTGTCAGAACCAGATCCTAATGATCAGGGAGACATGCCAAGTCTAAACAAAAGTCTTGATATAGCTCACAAGTTAAAAGAACTAGTGGAGCAGTTGCAAAATCCTGATAACGAATCAACAGAAGTTTCAAGTAGTGTCAGTGCATTGATCAACGAACTGCAAAATGAGGAATTGATATTGAGTAGGTTCAATGCACGCCAGGAAGAGAAGTTACAGGTAGTAGAGTCTAAATTAATTACCATGGCAAAGTCAGAAGCGGCCAGGGCAGCAGCGGTCAAGTCAAGCTCATCAGGGCTACAGAAGTTGGTTGCCGAAAAAGAGGAGTATATTGCACTGTTGCTTGAGGAGGGACAAATGTTGTCCAGACGAGAATTGAAGACTATGAATACGATCAAACGGCTTCGGGCAAAGGAACGATCTATTGACAAGACGACAGAGTCTTTAGAAAAGAGAGCTGAAAAAGCTGAAAAAGATCTAGCAGATTCAAAAATTTCTCTGCGCAAAGAAAAAGACTTACGCAACGAAAAGGTCGCAGCATTAGAGGCTTCTATTTCGAGCCTAAATGCAAAATACGAAGGCAAGGCAGCTCAAGCAAGAGAAGAAGCACTAAGTGAAGCTACTGAAAAGATTGACAAATTGGAGACAGAGCTTACAGATGCTAAGGAAGAGATCGAAGTAATCAAGTTGCAAACTCAAACAGAAGCAGATTCGCTTCAAAGACAACTTACTAATGAAATTGAGATGTCTCGAAAAGTCCAAGACTCATTAAGATCTGAAATCAAAACTCTGGAGGGCACAGTTGAACATTATCGATCTCTGAGTGAGAATAATTCTACAGCTCCGATATCCGAGAATAGCGCAGTGAATCTCATGCGCCAGATCGATGTTTTACAGTCTCAGCATTCGATTGCAACTGAGAACTGGCACGGTATCGAGACCAGTTTACTTGGACGGGTTTCATCTTTAGAAACCGAGCTTGAAACTGCGAAGAACCAAGAATCATATTTGCGAAAGAAATTAAAGAGTGCTGTTGATATATCGAAAAAAGCAAATACGGAAAACGAAGCGTTGCGGGAGAAAGTTGTAGATTTAGAGGAGGATGTTGCACGAATAACTAAAGAGTGCAACACTATTCGTGCTGATATGGAGCAATATGATGCGAGCCGCCGAAAATCAGAAGCTTCATTTGGTAGCGAGCGAGAAAAGTTCCAACTAGAGATTAAGCACTTATCCCAAGAGCTGGCAACTGCCCAGGAGGAGGCAAAATCGATTTCAACATCAATGGCTGCAAATACTAGTAGCACCAGTCTGATGCTTAATAGCGATCCTATGTCCCCATTGCCTCCATTTGGCTTTAATGACAAACGAAGATCGGTTGGAAATGGCTTGGACATCTTTTTTGGGTCACCATCTCCATATTCACCAGATTTGTCAGGCAGTAGAAGACCTTCAAACAGAGTCATTTATGAAACTGAAAGCATGATTGCTGCCGACGAAACTGATAACCTTTCTGATGACAATGCAACAGCGCATCACTCACCCGTTGATAATATGAGCAAGCCAGATAATTCGTCAGTATATACTGCGTCTGGAGGTGTGTCTCTTCAATTTGTTGGTAAGATGAACTCTACCATTAGACGACTAGAGCAGGACTTGTCGAATTGCAAGCAGGACTTGACCAAAGTTACTGGCGAGAAGGATGAAAACTATCAAGAAGTGATAAGGCTCCTGAAAGATAATGAGCAGCTCGCAAAGTTCAAAGATCAGGTCAACACATTACAAGAAAAAATTTCAGAGCTTGAAAATCGAGAATCAACAACTCTAGAGTTGCTAGGGGAGAAAAGCGAACAAGTCCAGGAACTACGAGCCGACGTCCAAGATCTGAAGGACATGTATAGGCAGCAAATAGAAGAACTGGTGGACCAGCTTCAAGCTGCAACGACCAAGAAATAATAGCATATATTTATATTATCACTGCCACAATCACCATGGCTCTATCAATGCATTTGCAGACGCACAAATTTCCTATCAATAAGAATATTAAAAATAAAAATAAAAAGGGATATAGACGCTCCTGCATCTGTCTCTCCTCTCTGAGTCTTTTTCTTAATCATTTCCTTGCTTGACAGCAGCGGCAGTATGCTCCACAATGTCCTTAGCCTCCCATGGATAAGCAATCCAGTAGTCAGGGACAGTTCGTGCAGCCAAGTAACGCTTGTCCTTCATCATATCAGCAGGCAGTTCTGCTCGCTTAGGCTTGTCCTTATTGTGAAGAACAAATACGAAAAATCGCGTCTGCTCATCAGTTCGGCCAAGCTTCTCGGCCATCTCTCGGACATCCTTTTCAAGCTCAGACACGGCGTAATGCAGAGTGGTTCGGGTGTCATCGACCTCATCGACAATGAGGATGTTCTTACCGATAAGGTCAACACTGTGCTTGGAGAGAGCACCAAAGTCCAACCATTGAGTTCGTACAACCTCCATGCCTGCAGTCTCCTCAACAGCACCAGTTCCCAAATCCTCATAAAGAGACAAGCCGATGGCCTGGATAGGGATATTCTTAGAGTTCTCCTGCTTCAAGAAGGTTCGCAGGATTCGAGCTGGGATGAAACCACCACCACCTGAATTAGTTTACTATTCATACATGATTCAGTTCATTTTCTGTTTCAATAAACAAACGCAATTTACATTGTGTTTGCATTATTCGTATTTATCACCTACCAATGGCTATCATGAGATGAGGATTGAAATCCTTGATAGTTTCAGCGGCCTCCTGGCACAACTTGTGGACATGATTATAAGAAATGTACAGCTTCTCAACCATCTTGAATTAATTTTATTAGTTTTTTTGTGTTTTGAAAGAAAAAGTCGCTGAACTCCTTCTAATCTCGTCCCAGTCCCAAGGAAATCAGACAAAACAAAATGTAGTCTGAAAGATTCCAAAATATGCATGGCGTTACCACTACTAAAATCCTAATTTTTTTCTGGTTTCGCTGCCCTAACATCCCCAGATCTTCGGGTAGCGCCGAAACTCGGAAAAACTCTCCTGCAGTGACTGCAGCGTCATGACGAGTTCATGAGAAACGTCAAAAATGACGACTAGATTTATAGAAATAATAGATAGATATTTTACATGTATGCTACTTTTTGCTCTTGGTTTTGAGCTTGGGCTCTTCATCTTCTTCGTCTTCGTCATCATCTTCATCAATCTCGAATCCATCCACCTCCATATCGCTCATACCCTCTTCATCAAAGTCGTCCTTATTAGCATCGACTTCATTGTCTTCGTCTTCTTCATCGTCGTCTTCCTCATCGTCATCTAGATCCTCATCGAAGTCCTCTTCACCATTTATAATATAAGCTCCATCTTCCACATACTCTACAGCAGCCTCATCAGCATCTTCGTCTTCATCGTTTTCGTCGTCCAGTCGTCGAGCCTGACTAGACAATTCTCGACGCAGCTCCATCTGAGAATTCAGCAGCTCCAATCTACCTTGCAGCGCCAATAGTCTAGGAAGAGTCGATACTCGACTGGCAACAGTGGAGTGCAAAGACGACAATGTTTTCAATAGATTTGGCAATGTTACCAAATAACCACCATGACATATCATAACCCATTTAATCCAAACGTTAAGCTGTCCAGCTCTTATTGGTGTTCGAGCAAGCTTCTCAGCCAATCGCTCCAATAACTTCACAGCTAGAGATGAATCCAATTTCTGGACTGATACTTTGACCATATTGTCGTCACGGGTATTCAAGCAAGACTCCAAAAGAGCCTTGTCATTGGTTTTAAGAGCTTGGCCTAGAATAACAGCAAAAGAACCTGGGGTAGAGAATTCCAATTTGCTATTCTTGTTCTTTTCTGCAGTAGCTGCAGAACCATTAATCTTGACACCACTTCCAACCTCAAGCGCATCTAGACGTTCGGCCAATGTGCCCTCATCCTCTTCGTCTTCCTCCAAGTCTTCCTCATCGTCAAGATCTTTAAAATCTTGGCCACTGGTTACAATAGCCGATGATTCATTATATACAGTGGGAGCAGCTTTATCAACACCATTAACGCCCTTGTGAGTGGTGGCAGCTGAACTAACAGCGAGATATTCTTTTGTGATTTCCACCAATCCTTGCCGGGGTTCTCCAGAATCTAGTTTCCATGAAACTTTTTCAAATACTGGGATGCTAGCATTCTCCAGCCAGCTGATTACAATAGAATCATCTGAGAACACAACACGGTCAACTTTAACCGAAATATTTTCAGATCCTGGTCGAGAAATCTTGATCTGAAGGGTTGAGCTGGCAGTATTAGACGCTCTAGACTGTCGCTTCTTTGAGCTCTTTGAAGAACCATTGGTGGCACTAGAACCATTTCCAGTTGACTCTACAAGTGGGTCAACAAACACCTCTACCACTCCCTCATCAGTGACTGCAGCAGCAGCCTTGTCATCACTGCTAATACTCAAAAATTCAACATCAGACTGGGCTACCAGCACCTTAACAGGCTGCTCAGAACCAAAAGAGAATGCAGAAATATTTCGCTCCCCTTTAGAGTAGCATAAGAAGCTTTCTGAATCAGATGATAAGATTATGTCGTTAACTGGATGAACAAACCCAGGATATTTCTTGGTTACTGTTAAAGTTGGTTTGGCACTAGTAGAGCTAACACCCTCAACCAAAAACACATTGGATGATGCTAGCAAAATACTATCGTCTGGAGAGTCCACACTCTTGACAACGTTCACGTCACTTTCAGGAGACTTGAATGACTTGACCAGTGAGTTTGAAGACAGATCCCATTGGCACACAACACCACTGGAGTCACAAGACCAAAGGTGTGAGTCTGATGATGCAGCAGAGATGCTAGTAACTGCAAATTTGTGGCCATTTGATAAAGTAGCTGATACAGTTCCAGCTGCGGGAGAAAATAATAATATAGCACCAGTATTAGTTCCAACAGCAACCAAGCTATCAGCAATATTGGTGGTAGTTGATGCAGAAGTAGCGTCTTCGCCTGCTCTCTTTCTCTTCTTCTGTGATGACTGGCTACCTTTAACTGGCTTGGAAGCCCATGCTAAACTTTGAACTCTAGTATTCCTATCCAGACTTAACTCGCTAATCAAGCTTCTAGACAAAGCGTCAGAAGACAACTGTGTAGCAGATACTGAATGAACACGAACTTTATGAATATCGAGAGAAGGTACAGCGGATGCCAAAAACTGGCCCGATCCGTTGAACTCGGATGCTATGACCTCCAACGATGCCATTGATTTAAGTTGGTTGATGTCGAGTGCCAATTTTTTTTTCGAAATATCAGGAAAAAGAAATTCTGCCGGGTAAGTTAATATGTACTGTGCAAGGTTGATGCTGATGGTGGTGCATTATGAAATAGCTTTTCATTGTTATTATGTACTATTAGAGTTAAGGAATCGGTTATTAGAAAAGATTTTTGTTTATTTCTATTTCATTATTGTCAGATATCTCAATGATTATATAAATACTTATATTATCATGTTGTTTTTTTCGTCAATAGTCTTTCTATTTAGTGACAGGACAGTCGCCTGCGATTAAGATACAGAGTGCGTACCTTTATTGCTGTGCAAATCCATCATCTTTGGAGATCGCTCCAAGATGCCATATGACAGCGTGCTTAAAGCCTCATTGGTACGGGCCCGTTAAGCGCGCGGCAGGCAAGAATTAAGCTGGTTGCGTAGTGGGCCTGGCCTGTCCCGCTGATATACAAAGGCAAAGCACAATCAGCCCGCCGTGGGTGCCGGCATGACACTCCCCCCCCTGATCGACCCCTGCCCACCCCTGCCCAAGGAGGTGGCAGCTCTCCCGTGTATAAATTGCCCAGATTTCCTCTATCTCAACCAAGAAGGGGCTAGGGCGAAACGCGTACACCCAAAAAGTTTAGATTGTTAGACACACAAATAAAAACGGGTGTGTAAGAGCCAAACAATTAGTTACAGTATATCTTATACACCATGTCTGAACGAGACGCGGCAGATGACCTGAGCCTTCCAAAGGCAACGGTTCAAAAGATTGTGTCAGAGATCATGCCTTCAGACTTGGTTTTTTCCCGTGATGCTCGGGATGCTCTTATTGAATGTTGTGTAGAGTTCATAATGATGCTGTCTACCGAATCCAACGAAATCGCCGAAAAGGACTCCAAGAAAACCATAGCTCCTGAGCATGTTATTCAAGCACTAGAAACTTTAGGGTTCAAGGAGTATATTGAGCCCATTCAAGATGTTATTGTTGAGCATAAAGAGTCTCAAAAGGTTCGTGAACGTAAGGTGGGCAAACTGGAGCTATCAGGTCGAACCGAGGAGGATCTCTTACGAGAACAGGAGCTGCTATTTGCTCAGAGCCGATCACGACTGAATAGTGGGTCTGCCCCTGCTGGAGTTAAGAGCGAACCTGCATGAGTTATGTTATGATTGTCTACGAGTTTACGAGTTCAAATGTAATGGTGAAAAATAAATCAGATAAGAAGAAAAAAAATTTCAAGATTATGTTGTGTGATATGTGTGGACTCTAGTTAATAACTAACTTGCTTTTCCTCAATTGCACTAGTTACCATTAGCAAGTGCAATGGTATTATTGACAGCTATTTTATCGTTGTCATCAAATGATGCAGTTACTGCCTGGTATCGCACTGGGTTGGTCTGAGACAGGCTCAAAAATGCATCCCGGAAGACAATGTACACGTTAACAGTATCTAGTGGATTGTCATCATATCCATTCTCTTCCAGGTCTTCCTCCTCATCAACGGCGTACAAGTCGGAATTGTCGAACTTGCTTAAGCGTTCACCCTCTGATGCCAGATATCCCATGTACTCGTTTGTAGCTTGGTCTTCTTCAGCGTCATCTCCATCATCATCTCCATCTGCAGCCAAGTCTTCGTCGTCCCATTCGTCATCTCCACCTCCGTAGTAGTCATAGTCTGATGGGTCGAAATCCTTCGACAATTCTTCACGCTCCTTAATGGCCCTGGGCAAAGTGTTGACTACAGAAACCAATACTTTGGTCAACTGAGGAAGAATGGACCGAATAGACTCTGGTAGCTGTTCATCTGGGACATGAAGCAATGCAAGCAATGCAAGGCATATTAGCTTCTTGTCTTCCACCCGAGGGAACTTGTCGAGTTTTTCAAACCAAGAATTGAAAAACTGCTGTGTATAGCTTTGAGCCTCCAGAAATGCAATAGTAGCCTGGGGGTTATAGTATATAGAAGCAATGATAACTTCCAAGAGTCTTACCTTGTATACATTGTTGTTCAGTTGCTTCTCGTTACCAATTAGACGGCCAATTACCAGTTCCAGGAGTTGAGGGACGTAATTGTCCACATGGCCCTTGAGATTGCAAAGTAATCTTATGGCCAGCAGACATCCAATGGCCCTATCATTGGCTCCCAGACTATCACGACTGTCTGTGATGACCCTTTCAATAATGGTATACATGATAGATAGATACTCTGGGTTCTCAATGAATCCTTCTCTACCATAAAGGATGTAATTGTATAGACAAGGCGCAACATCCTCCATGTACT
Source organism: Sugiyamaella chiloensis (assembly GCA_030578775.1). Taxonomy (NCBI): domain Eukaryota; kingdom Fungi; phylum Ascomycota; class Dipodascomycetes; order Dipodascales; family Trichomonascaceae; genus Sugiyamaella; species Sugiyamaella chiloensis. Next base: position 367,572 of record JAKTZE010000016.1, on the reverse strand, counting down.
CGTATGCAACTCCTTCAAGTGCTTTCAAAATCAACTTGTAGACCTCCCACATATTCGCAGAAATCGCTTTCAGAACAAATGTAGTGTTCTCTGCCAATGATAGAACTTCCATGTAGAACTCGTCCATCTCTTTACCGAGAACTTGCACATAAATGGGCATAATAACATCCTCAAGCTTGATTACAATCTCTGGCTTTTCTAAAGAAAGCAGCAAGCTTCTCAACGTGTTGAGTATACCCAGAGCGACCATTACCTTTTCACTTACATTATCATCGTATAATGCATCATCAGGAGAAGAGCTCATCTTTTCAGCAATCTCACCCGCATGACGCAAAAACTGGTCCCTCATCTGCTCTGCAAGCTGGATAGACACAGGTATAATTTGTTCTGCAAACACCTCAACAAACTCCTCCATGATTCCTGACAGAGCGTCATTATCTATCTTATTATTCAAATCGAGGAGATGCTGCATCAATGCAGGGATCTTGGGCGATAGAGCAGCACGTACGCTCTCATGACGAACCATAGGTTGCAGTGCAAGGGCTGCCTCCACTTGTACAGGAAGGTGTTTGTCATTCATGCAACTCAGGATGTTCTCATAAGCCACCTGGATGTTGGTTTCAGTTGTAAACTGGAGGTCTGCATATCGGTTCAAAAACTCACACGCTCTTGCCCTCAAGAATCCATGAGGACTCTGAAAATCGGGGAATACATATTGAACAATAAATCCTTCCATCTGATCCAAGATAGGACTGCCCTTGGAAAGAACAATATACGCAACAGCACCAAGCATTCTTAAGGCGCCCTCCTTCTTTCGCGACGTCTCAAGATCAGAAGGGTTTGCTAGATGTTCAGTAATAATAGACTGGATAAACTGAAGTAATGGGTTGAATACAGTCTTCTTACGCTTTCGAACGAGCTTCAACAGGAATGAAGTGGCTGCAATATCAGGTGACGCAGCTTCCTCGTAGATATCAATTCTCTGATGGATATATTCCTCTGGATCATCCTCAAACATCTCCAGATCATTATCAGTTGGGCAGAGTAATGGAAATACCACATGTGACATCATGATATCAGTGTGCGGTTTAATTATACGCCAACTCGACACCGGCATAATGCACTCCTCCAAAAATCCTAAAATGTTATACAATGACGCGGTACCAAGCCAAATTCGCTTCGAAACCCACAGCTCGATTTGCTGGAAATATACTTTAAGAATCTCTGGCACAAACGACTCCATAAACATATCCGAAAACTCCTTGTACTCGGCTTCTCGATCGCTGATGCCTTTAACGGTGTAACGGGAAAGCAATCTGCGGAGGTTTGCAAAAGACCATTTTTTACATTTGACCCATGGATGCGTGTCTCTATCCGATTCATCCAAATCCATCACTTCCTGAGGAAGTTCTTTCTGTATCACCTGCAAAAACAGGCTGCCCCATGCAACAACGGCGTCCTTTTGTTGGAGATCCTTGGGCAAAGCTTGCTAATATTAGATACAAAACACTCCACATATACACATATATAACTCGAGAAACCAAAGCTTTTCAAGAGCCTAACAACAAATAAACCGAGGATACTCACATAAGTTGAAACCTTGTAGATTTTAAGGACATCTCGCAGCATCTCTCCAGCCACCGCATTCTGTTCATGCACCAGTTGGTTTCCGACACTAAGAACAGCACCGAATGCTACAGAAATTACCGTATGTAATCCTTGTCTGTATTCATCCTGACTCCATCGGTACAGTCTGCAAATTTCCAACAGACAAGTTATTCCAGCGCGTATTGACGTCACGTCTTGAGATTTAAGCAGTTCCAAGGATACAGGAAGAAGTTCCGGCCACGAGGTCTTATAGTCAAATGTCACCACATAGTTAAGTACAGTAACCAATACAGGACGTATTTGCGGATGAACTTTTATGAGGGCTGGTACCAATCGTTCACGGAATGCAGGCTTTTCAGAGTCGTTGATGCGATGCTGTGACTCGTCGATAGGCTGCCAGGCATTGGAGACCTTATTTTTCAAATAAACCGCGGCAGCAGTCTTGATTCCATTGGTTACTTGAGGTTCTAATACAATATCAAGACAACCTCCTATGAAACCAGGCACCTTATCGGCTTCCTTAAGTTGTAACTCTGCTCGTCGCCGATTGTTGATGTCAGCATCTAAAGTGGCTGCAAAACAGCCGTGAAGAGCGTTTATGTCCATGATGGCCACTGAGCGCAAAACGAAATGTTGAATGAATGCACTAGTTGCAGTAGTCGCCGGTTTTCCGGTAATCTCACAGCTATAAGGCACTCCTTTTGTAACTTGGAATTTGTACAGAGGTTACCTAGAATTTGACGCTAAAAATTCCTAGACTTGTAGGGGCTAGGATTGGGGTATGGGCTGTGTGGCTGTCAAAAGCTCTGGTATGTGGGGAAAGTGACACGATGAGCTCATAGATCGAGTTTGGGAACTGGTAGGACGATCAGATTTTGCCATTCTCAGGGCTAGTCGCTCTAATTGTCAAAATTTTATATTCCTGATTATTAGCTAGTTAATTTCCTTGGATGCATTTTTGAATCACTGTTAGACCTGATGGGTACGTGATCAAGGTAATTGATCTAAGTGGTTGAACTAGCATTCACAAAGGGCTCGCGTGAATTAGCAGCATTTTAAATTACTTCATATTTTCACACAAAACAAGACAATTCTAATAATAAAACGCTTTTTATTGTTTTAGTCCTATTGTTGTCTCCATCTGGGAGTTGCAACAATCGAGCTTTAAGGGGTTGAGTCTCCTAACATTGTAGGATACTGTTGATCATATTAGTCAAAGATAAAATTGCAGCGATGCAAAAAAGGAATATCCCGCTATCCTAGATTTGAAGATGTCTTAACAAACCGGACTCATTTTCTGTTTTCGGTAGTATTGCCGGATTGTGCTTATCGGTTTGGATGGGGGGTACTTACCGAGCAGTCGGCAGCTAACAATCAGCTTAAGACTGTGACTACACCTACTGCCCAGAGCATATCTACATATATCAGATGTGTCAGATGTTTTAGATACGTCAGATGATTCTGTCGAATGTTATACATGTTCTCATGTATAACTTCTAATCCACTACTTAGTTATACTTCTCCACTATTTTCGGGGAGTATCGGTTACTACCACCTGACTCTCTTCTCGGACTATTGAAGATCCATGCATACTACCATCAAGAGTGAACTAGCACAGCAGAAGTTTTCTATAACAGTCCCATTCAATATCTGCTCTACATCAACTAATACTCAATGCGTAAACTCTCCCGCTCACGTAACACATCACCTACGCATAACAGAAACTGAAATAGGCAATACATACTCGCCGCGGCTACTGCAGCGACGCCATTGCAGCGACGAAACACGAGAAGCGATCAGATGGCGGAGTGTCGGCTGAATCGCTCAACTGAGAAATCAAAGTATTGATAACGGGGACTGTCGGTGGTCATAATCGTAACGTGGGGTGTGAAGAATAATCGGAAACCGACTTGGCACTGCGAAGCCAAATATATAAATATAAGTTCGTAGTTGCTCATAATTATATAAACAGAAAAATAGCTTGTTCATTTTATTAGCAAATGGTGGAATCTAAAAATCTTGATCAAGTCCCGCCTGAGATTTTTATTTTCACCGAAAAGAGAATCTTATCTCAAACATATGATGATTGGCGTCAAGATCTGGTAAAAAATGGTTTTGCTGTAGTTAAAGGAGTGATGTCCAAGGAAAAGGCAAAGTACTACCAAGACGAAGCTTTTCACTGGTTGAAATCGTTTGGGAATGATAAACTCGACTTTTCTGACCCTGACACTTGGAATAAAAATAATCTTCCTGTTCAGAACCATATTAATGCCTTTTCAACTTATTGTGTCCCTCATGAGAAATTCATGTGGGATGCTCGAATGGAGCCAGGCATATTGAATGCTTTCAGTAGCCTGTATGGCACTGAAGAGCTTCTTGTATCGTTTGATAGCCTGAATGTCACGTTTCCTAAAAGATCAGATAAACCTCGAAAGGGTGCCTGGCAGCATGTTGATCAATCTCCGTACAAGCACGGGATGCAGTGCGTCCAAGGCATCATATCCTTGAGCAATGCTGGTCCCGAAGACGGTGGTCTTGTGGTATATGCTGGTTCACACTTCTTATTTGACGAGTTCTTTGCTTCTCAAACTGACAAAAATACTTGGCTCACAAAGGATTCTTATTTCTTCTCCGATGAACAGCTGCAATGGTTTATCGACAGAGGTTGTAAGGAAGTCAAAGTCGAATGCGAAGCTGGGGATCTGATTGTTTGGGATTCTAGAACCGTTCACTGGGGAAAAGAGCCTAGTGATTCAAGTGATGTGATCAGAACTGTTATATATGCTTCTTATAGTCCTAGCTATTTTGCAACTTCAGGGGCTATGGATAAGAAAAAAGAATCTTTCGAGAAGTGGTATGGTACTAGTCACTGGGCTCATGACAATATCAATTCTCGTCCAACAGAAGCAAGGCTTGAAGATGGATCTCTTGATCCTCGTAACAGAACTGAACCATTGAATCCACCAGCGTTGACAGATCAGCTTTTGAAATTAGCCGGTGTTAAAAGTTATTAGAATCCAATTGTGGATTTTGAGCTTTTTGACCTCTGAATTTTAATTATATATGAATTCGACTAATCTCTTCTATCATTTCTCCATGTTCATCATATGTTTAATAGATAGAAAATCACTAGTTGAAAACAAGCTATATGGGAGGTATTACACGAGATGCCTAAGCGAGCCGTGCAGTGTGGCTAATGTTGAACTAGCTTACATCAACTTATAAATGTCGTCATAATCAAACCGTATCTCCTCACTTTCAAAATATGTTTGGGGACTTCACATTACAACTAATAGCTCAGGATTTCAAGCTTTATTTTCATGTTTCTATATCAAATAACAAATCGCTTACCAATACCGCTCCTATGAGAGGTTCACCAAAGATGAGCCCTAACATTCCTGGTACTATATACTATATATCATGTGACTGAAAATTTAAACTCTTACAACTACTATGGAGGAGAGCCAGGATTCAGTGCTTCAACTCTGGCACAATTACCGATTGTATGTGTTAGCAGTCGTTGTACTTGTCGCTTTAGTCAAGGTATACTCCGCTAGTAGTGAGTCTCAAGAAGACAAATTGCAGAGCACATTAGCCAATGCTATCCCGCTGAAGAAATCTGTGGGCACTTCTAGTACTGTTAGTGGTGAAAAATCAACCAAATCAGTCGAAAATAGAGCTCCTGTTGCCGTTGATTTTACTGAAACATTTAAAGCTGTTAAACGACAGCCTAAGAAGTTTGTTTCGAAACTGAAGCCTAAGACTGATGAGGGTTTGCCGTCTGTTGAATCCCCCATCAAGGTCTTTTACTCCACATTGACGGGATCATCAGAACGGTACGCTAAAAAGCTTTTTGATGGAATCAGTGAAATTGCAACTGGGCCAACCAAGCCTGAACTTATCAATCTTGACTATGTTGAAGATTTGGATACATATTTTGTGTCACCAAGCACTGAGTATTCTAATGCAGTATACCTCCTCGTTGTGCCGTCATACGAAACAGAAAGCCCACTGGATTTCTTTATAGAATCTCTCAAAGAGACATATGCTGATTTCCGTATCGATTCAAGGCCACTTAATTGCTTGGCCGGATTTGCAGTATTTGGACTGGGAGATTCTGAAGGATGGGCAGAAGATGACAAATTCTGTTATCAGGCCAAGCAGCTAGACAAATTGCTTGGAAAGTTGGGAGGAAAACGGTTTTTCCCGTTGGGTACCGCTTGTGTCAAGACCACAGGAGAAGATCAGCTTGCTGAATGGACTCATCATCTGTCAAATACCCTTCAAGATCCTGCTCCTGTGCAAAGTGAAGATATTGTAGACTCTGACGATGAGGACGAAGATTATGATGAGTCCAAGGGTGACTCTGTGGTTGACGTCGAAGACATGGGTGCTATTATCAAACGGTCCAAGGCTGAGTCTGCACCAGCAGCGGTTGTGAAGGAAATGGTTGCCAAAGATTCACCCACCTTCAAGTCGCTTACAAAGCAGGGCTATACAGTGGTAGGATCGCACTCTGGTGTCAAAATATGTCGATGGACAAAATCAGCATTGCGTGGCCGAGGTTCATGCTACAAGTTTTCGTTTTACGGAATTAAAAGTCATTTATGCATGGAGGCAACTCCTAGTTTGTCTTGCTCAAATAAGTGTGTCTTCTGTTGGCGTCATGGAACAAACCCGGTGGGTACCACTTGGCGATGGCAAGTTGATCCTCCAGAGGTGATCTTGAAAGGAGCCTTAGAGGGTCATTATCAAAAAATCAAGCAGCTGAAGGGTGTTCCAGGAGTCGTTGCAGCCCGTTTCGCTGAGGCATTCACCGTTCGACATTGTGCACTATCACTAGTTGGTGAGCCAATCTTCTACCCTCATATTAACGAATTCGTTTCAATGTTACACGAGCGTCATATTTCCAGTTTCTTGGTATGTAATGCTCAGCATCCTGCTGAACTCAAAGCTTTGAAGAGAGTTACTCAGCTATATGTGTCTATTGATGCTAGCAACAAAGAGTCTTTGAAAAAAGTCGACAGACCCCTTCATCGAGACTTTTGGGAGCGTATGGAACAGTGTCTTGATATATTACGTGTTAAGCAGACCCAAAGGACTGTGTTCCGACTGACACTTGTTAAGGATTTCAATATTAATGAGCACGAGGGATATGCGGACCTTGTTGAGCGAGGTCTCCCTTGCTTTATCGAAGTTAAAGGAGTGACATATTGTGGAACTTCCAAGAGTAACCCACTTACTATGCAGAATGTTCCATTCTATGAAGAAGTCAAGGAATTCGTAGAGAAGCTGAATGAATCACTACGAGGACGAGGACTTGAATATGACATCGCTGCAGAGCATGCTCATAGTTGTTGTATTCTCATTGCTCAAAAGCGATTCAAAATCAACGGTGTTTGGCATACGGCTATCGATTATGATAAGTTTTTCAATCTGCTTGAGTCCGGAGATGACAGCTTTACTCCCATGGACTATATTGCACCAACTGCAGAATGGGCACAATGGGGTTCTGAAGAGGGTGGTTTCAATCCTGAAGATACCAGATTTAGGAGGAAGTAGCATTATTGTAATTGAATAAAAGAAAAAGGGATTAATTTAAGAATCAAACCCAAGTAGTGTGTAAATGCTGAATAATGCCACTAGTAGCCACTCGGGTGATGGCTGCATTGATGGGAGATCTAGAGCCACATCTGGATTGCAGCTTGACATCTTCACTCGAATGTATGCTGCGATCCGCTAGCTCGATCCGCTCTGATATCAGAGCGAAAATAAAACCACAGACATTTCGAAATGTCCAGGATCGATTTCATTCAGATGCTGGATCTATGAAGCGAAGGCTGGAGCAATTAGCTGAGGAAAGTCGACCTCTTAAAGAAGATCCGAAAGCAGGTCCCGATACACTTGACGAAATCTATAAACGGATTGAGCAGTCGGAGTTCGATTATCAGAATCAGTCCAAAATTGCATATTCAAAGATTCCTTTGTACACTCCAAAGCAGTCGAGAGACATAGCTGAGTCTCAACCATGGATAGGTACTGAATCAGTGTACGATGCCAATCTACGGATGCTTACTGATGTTCACAAACCCCTGACAAATAGCGGTGGTGGCAGTGGTATTATCCAGCTCCCAAACTTCAAAAGGCCCGTGTCAAGATCTGAGCGGTTATCCAAGGCAAGAGAGCAAACATTGGATTATACACTCAATAAAGAAGCAGCCAAAGATGAGAAAAACGACGAGTCCTTCTCCAAAACATTCGCGACTGGCCCTTCGTTTAAGGAAATGTACAAAGAACGTTTATTAGGACCAAGTGGAATCCCTTCAGCATTTGCAGCCATAAATTCATTGGCATCACAACGGATTGAGGATGCTATTGCTCGTGGTCAGTTTAATGATATCCCTCGTGGTCAACCCATGGAGAAAGATCATCATACATCGTCTCCCTACATTGACACCACTGAATATTTTCTAAACAAGATGATACAAAAACAAGGAGCAGCACCTCCATGGATCGAAAAACAGATCAAGCTGAATACCAGTATAGAGCAGTTTAGAGTTCTTTTGAACCAAAGATGGCAAAGAAGAGCCACAAGCGTGATTATTGACCAAGTAGTCACACCACCAAACAAACCTTCAAAAGTGCAAACAGAAAAGGCCATTAAAATTGCCGGGTCGTATCTGAGAAGCGAGCAGTCTGGTATCGGAACTAAGCTGCGAGATCCCGAGTGGCTTCAGAATGAAGCTGAATATCATAATCTAATGGTGGATGATATCAACAGCATAATAAGAGGATATAATTTACAAGCTCCTGGTTCTGCTAGAAAGGGTTATTTGGATCTTCAAAATGAACTTGATTTGTGCTACAAAGTTGTAGCATCAGGGCTACCTAAAGCTGTAAGAAACTACATATCACCTCCTGCAATTCCTCAACCACCCTCGCTTGACCCTGGTGACTTGCACAAAAAATCAGCAATATTTGATGAAGATCCAAAAAACCATTATGGGCTGCGAGACTTGTTTCGAGATGTAGTTGGCAAGATTCGTCGCAGGTAAGCCACTCTTGAGTCCCGAATGAGGCCACGAGGAGATCAATCTATTTATTTTCACTATATATAATATATCGTTATGAGATATCATATATATCAGCAATTCTTTTTATCTTTGCCGTTTATCTTTACCATTTATATTTACCATTATTAGCTCCTTTTAATTACAATCCGGAAGATTATCACTTTAATTAATTAGTACTGCATGCACATCCTGTAAGTTTCCCCTGAGTCGCCGCGTGTCATCTTAACAAGCTCTTAATATGAGAATCGCGTTCATACATCCTGACCTAGGGATTGGTATGTGAAATTGGTTCAATTGAGTCTGGAAATTAATAACACAGGTGGTGCCGAACGATTGGTGGTAGATGCTGCGGTGGGATTACAGTCTCTTGGCCATGAAGTAACTATATATACATCACACCACGACAAGAATCATTGCTTCGACGAGACTCGGGATGGAACTCTAAAAGTTATCGTGGACGGAGATAGATTAATACCTCCAAAGCTCGCTAACCGGTTTTATATTGTTTGTGCAATTCTTCGTCAAGTCCATTTAACAATGAATCTGATATCAAGTGGCGATGCTCAGAAGTATGATCTGTTCATTGTCGATCAACTGTCAGCCTGTGTGCCGTTACTGAGATCGAACCTCCATGGCCGTGTTCTCTTTTACTGCCACTTCCCGGATCAACTGCTGGCTCAGAGGAAAAGTTTGGTTAAACGACTTTACAGAATACCTTTTGATTGGTACGAATCGTGGACTACAGGATTATCGGATGTCATTGTGGTAAACAGTAACTTTACCAAATCTATGTTCAAAAAGACTTTGACATCAATTGGTCGAGAGCCAGATGTTATTTATCCTAGTGTCGATTTATCCACTATTAAAGCATCGCAGCCTACTTCCACTGATCAACCATTGATTGATTTTGTAAAAGGAAAGAAGGTCTTACTATCAGTGAATCGATTTGAGAGAAAGAAGAATATTGAATTGGCTCTAGAGAGCTTTGCGCTGGGGTCTAATTCGAAGGGTCTTCTTGTCATTGCTGGTGGTTATGACGTCAGAGTTGAAGAGAACATCACCTATCTAAAAGAGCTTCAGAAGCTGACGGATGAATTGAAACTACAGCATGTGACACTATTTCCAAATGAGTCCTATATTAAACTAAAGGATGCAGCAACTTCCACAGTAGTGTTTCTACCTTCGGTGAGTTCTCAACTCAAAGGATTTTTAATGGAAACAGCTTCTCTTTTGTTGTATACTCCATCTTTCGAGCATTTCGGAATTGTTCCGATTGAAGCTATGGTAGTAGGTACTCCTGTGCTTGCTACTGATACTGGTGGTCCACTGGAGACGGTAGTTGACGGGGTGACCGGTTGGAACAGAGACCCCACTGCAGATGCGTGGGCCAAAATAATCAAGTACATTGTTACCGACATCACAGCAGCCGAAATGGCAAAGATTTCCAAGGCTGCCAAGCAGAGGGTTGTTGATGAGTTCACCGTCAACAAGATGGCTTTAAAATTTGAAAAATATGCCCAAAAGGCATTGGCAGTGTCAAGACAAGACATTTCTCGCTACGATACTGCCATTTTGTGGATCAAAGCATTCGCTATTGTATTTATTTTAACACTCGTCGTTGCTCTATTTTCTTTCTTTTCTATGTGACGAGACTTAATATATAATCAATGCCAATAAATAACAAAAAAAAGAGTAATGTCATTTCTTTTTGTCTTATTTCGAAGACATTTGTGCCATGCGTTGTTGTTGAGCTCTTAAGAGCTGCTGTTGATGCTGTTGTTGTTGTTGAGATAACGTCTGTCCAGTCTGGTTCTGGCTTTGTTGTGCCTGTTGTTGCTGTTGCTGTTGCTGTTGTTGCTGTTGTTGTCTCACCGATGCAAGATATGCTGCTCTTTGTAGGGATGGAGGTCGGACAAAATACAGGTTGGAAGGAGTTTCCGGGTTAAATGCAGTTGCTCTGCCAAATATTCTTCCAATTCCAGAGGGAGGAGCTCCTTTTGATGTAAGAGCATTGGCCAGCATCTCTCGCATCCGGAAAAATTGGCTTTTGATACGAGTAGGGAAAATAACTCCTCTCTCCAGAGGAGTTGCATATGCTCGAACAACACCTTCCATTACTTGCTGTACTTCTTCATCAGGATTCAATGGAGCACCTCCTAAAGCGTCATTCTCTTCAGCCAATTGTTGAGCAGTGCTGAGACTTGCCTGCTTGACCTGGTTTTTGCGCTGGTATTGCGCCAGCAAAAGGTCATATGGCGCTGAACGTCCTTGTACGGCACGTTTGGCACCCATCGAGTGAGTTTTACAAGTAAGCGACCTTGCACATAGGGTACCATTGGGTAATGGTACACCACACTGCTTTTCCACATCCACAGGAGCTTTTGTTTTTGGTAACAGTTTTTGCTTGTCCTTCTTTGATTTGCGAGCGGGTTTGTCTTGCAGCTCGCCTCCTGCCACTGGAATAGATGTCTTCTTTGTAGATGGTTTCTTGGCTCTCTTTGTCACCGATGATGTTGGACTGTTTAGAGATGTGGTATCTGAGTCAACACTATCTGTTCGTTTCCTTTTTATACCTGATCCATTTTCTAGATCGTTCAGTGAAGGAGTTGTAGCCTCAGAAGTGGATATGGCAGAATTGTTCGAGGAAGGCTCTTGGCGACCTCCATGAAGCTTAGGACATGTCAGTTCGATATGGTACTGAAGCGCACTATTTAAAAAAGGTCTTCGGCAATGCGCACACAATGAATAGTCGAGACTTGATCCTAATAGATTTGTAGGTGATAGATTAGATTGATCCCATCCTCCTATGATCGGCTCGGCCAAAGAGCGAGATGTGTTGTTAGTTGCCGAGGATGATTCTTGCTCTAACTGTAATGCATAGTCCTGCCATAGGGTTGAATTCGATGATGCTTTTAAAGAAGGCAATGGTGATGGTTTGACTCGGATCACTACTCGAGATATGTCGGTGGAATCACCAAATGCTCGCTGTAGCAGGCCCCTACTACTGACCTCCTCCAGCTGCGACATGGTTTTAAACAAGAAACTTGGGCAATCAACTAACCAGTCTTCATACGTATATCGCTTTGTGATTTTTTGAAATGTTCTGTTGAATCAATGTCCTAATGTCCAAATAGTGTACCACACTGGTCAGATCAAGGTTCCAAATGGTGTTAGGTAAAGAAGCGGTGATGGCGGATAAAGGCATCGCAATTTCAGGGGTTGCATATGCTGATGTGTAAACTGTGTACTGACATTAACCACACCACCCGCCATAGCTACCGATGCATATGATGGGTGTCAGTAGATGCAGGGCTTGGGTGTCACTGGGGAACGGAGAAGGAATGAGGGGGGGGTTTTAATGTTGCAGCAGAAGGTAGGAAAAAACTTTGGCAGTCAGTATTGCAGAGGTGATACTATGGCCTGCTTTATTTGAAGTTGATAGGACTCGAACTTGCTATATGTGAACGATTTATAAATATATGATATCTGGATGTTCAGAGGTGCCGTGTGGTGTGGCTGATAGGAGCACAGCCAACTGGTGAGATTTTTTCGTCTACTATAGGACGAATTGACATGTCAAATTCTAATTTACATCGAAGATCCCATTATAGTACTACATGGTATTGCTCAGTGGCTTGGGGCAGTGGCAGTGTGTGGCCAAAACTCCAAAGCATAGGGAGGTCGGGGCTGCAGTACTCTTTGCAGTTAGCATGACATGTGTGATGTAGTAAAACGTGACTTGGCGTCACAGCCACATCAAGTGGTGTAGTTTCACGGACAGGCCCCCAGTGCCAACCAGCGTTATAAATACGTAAATGGAAGTCAGACTTATTTTCCCATGCGTGGACTTTGCTCAGGTAATTCTTAAAGTCAGTGCCAAGGATTTTTGCATTTAATTTTTCGTCATTGCACCGATATTTCCACCAACCATGACCTTGCACATGTTCTTATTATTATGACAGCCACAAATAACCCGACCTCGACCCACTATAATGTAGTGGACCACTCAATCCGTCAGCCACAGCACCACGACGAGAGTGCTAGTCCACACACCGTTAGAAGTCTACCAATACCGATCAATGTATCGACGATAAATCCAACCAATATAGACCCGAAGCGGAGTGAGCGTTCAATCGATAATGATAATGATAATGATGATAATAAACACAACAACGAAAATAACGAGAATGATGCAGCTGACGGTGCTGGTGAAGCCGATTATCGAGCCACTTTCGCTAGCAACGCCGCCACGGCTACGGAGTCAACCCTTACCTCCAGCCACCGTCATATCGGCCCTAGCCCGGACATCCTTCCAGATTCGGAAATGAGGCACTCGGCGTCTAGTGGCTCTAGTACTAAAAGCCCATTAGCCGACCAACCTGGAAAACATGCGTGTCCATACTGTCCGCAGTCTTACACGCGAAATCACAATCTGAAGTCTCATCTATTAACACATTCATACGAACGACCGTTCACGTGTGAAACGTGTTCGTCCAAGTTCCGCCGTCTGCATGATTTAAAGCGTCATCTCAAGTTACATACTGGCGAGAAGCCTTATATTTGTGAGTTATGTGGACGGCGGTTTGCAAGAGGAGATGCTTTAGTTCGCCATCAAAAATCTTCAGGGCCTTGTATTGCTGCTGACAAGCGAAACTCGGTGGATGGTTCATCAGACTCTAGACCGCTTGGATCAGTTTCTGAAGACAGTCCTGCTAATGTCATAGTGTTTCCTATGAAGGATGCAACTGATAAATCTATTGTGAGACCACATCTCATAGGACCATCCTTTGAGACCTTTATAGCTCCAAAACTGAATCCTTATATTGGATACGGTAATAGTTCTGATTCAGGAGCTAGTACTACTGTTATTCCTAGTACCAATGCTGTTGGTCCAAGTGGTGGCCCAACTGGCATTATGGCATCTGCTGCAAACACTCTACCATTGATCCCTTCGAGTGCTGGCGGTTCTACAGGTCCTATAGGTGGTGGTGGCTCTGGTAGCTCTGTATTACCAAGCATTCCTGGATCCACGTCGGCATCTGGAGTTGCACCTGGGGTTATACCTGGAGTTACATCTAGCCAACCTCGTGTTTTAGGTTCAAATTTTAGAGTCCAACACCAATCTTCACATCAGTCTGATGTGCTCAGTCAACAAAATCTGATCAGTCAGGCTAGTCCTGGTCCTCATCACCTGTCTCAATCAACGTTTGGCAGCAACGACCAGATCTCTCGTCCTATCCAGTCTATGGTATCGAGTGCTCAAAATAACCACAATGGTCAATCTGTACCATCGACAAGTCAACAAGGACCCATGTTGATGGTTTCTAGTGCAGACTCTAGAAGGTCTTCATTGCAAATCACCAGTCCTTTACCTCTTAGTGAAGGTTCCCCACGAAAAAGAATCCGAGAGTCGTCTCCATTTGGGTCTCGCTCTCGAGAAGATTCTCCACCGCCTAACTCGGGTATTCCAACATTGAGTCGTCCTGTGCATTCAAAACCGCTAATGGTCGATACATTAGCGCTTCCCCCGCCAATTTCAAGTAGGCCTTATCACTACAATCCTGTATCCCCACCAGCCAATCAACGTTCTGCCAGTCCTACTGCTCAGAAATCTGATGGCAAGGATGAAGAGATTTCGTCGCTGAAAGGTATGGTTAATGTGCTGGTTGACAGAATCAGAGTGCTGGAAGAGAGATTACATGTTGTAGAAGGTCGTGTGTCATTAGTTGAAACTCGAAAGTAGTATTTATTTATAGATTATTGTTTGATTTTGTTATGAAAATGGTTATCAATTGGTTTTTCATTAGTATATTTTGTTTTTATCAAAATCCTGTTTACTTATTCATTTCGTCACACTGTTCTGGGCCATCAGCTTTAAACCTGAGCCAAACCCTGCATGATTCAAGTGTTAACTAACACCCACGCCTAAGTGGAACGATATTTAATGTCTACTTCTCCGGGTGTAGGGGCCTGGCGTCCAACTCCCCCTCAAAAGGGATCTTTCCCTTTAGATCATGACAGCGAATGTTCACCAGTCATGAAGGAATACCTCGAGTGCCTGAAGCTGACTAGTGGATCCAATGCTCCTGGCTGTCGACTACTGGCCAAGAGCTACTTGAAATGTAGGATGGATCAGTAAGTACTGGAAGTGTGGTATGACGTAGAATGCTGACAGTAGTGGTCTTATGGATGAAGATGAATGGAAAAATCTTGGATTGCCAGATGACGACAACAAGTAATGGACCTGGCCTACTTGTAAGCACTTTGTAAATATATGTATAGGTTATAAATAAGTAACACCTCTATCAAGATTACCAAGACTAGTTAATCGAATTGTATCAGTCGAATTCATCTAAAGGCTCATCAAACCCATCTGTCATTTCAGCATCGTCATCTACATGTGGGCGTTTCACATCTTCCTGTAATATTATTGTAGACATAGCATTGGTGGCTTGTCGCTTTCTCGCTGCATCAATCAATTTGATGTCCTTACGAGAAATCCCCGACAAGGAAGTTGCCATTCGTCGAAATCCTTCATTAGTGTGGACAACTTGGTCGACAAGCTTGTTCAATTGCTTGTTGTAGTTGGTGATATGGTCGCCAGACGAATCAACATCGAGAAAAATGCCTTGATCAGTCTGGAAAATTCGAAATCCACTGCTCAATTGACCTCTCATAGCGGTCAACAGGATATCGACTTCTTCATTATTCAACATATTAACCCTCACTGACTTGTAAACTTTTTCTATGTCTTTGGTCAGTTGACGTGCTTGTTGTGCTTCCAAGCACCGCACTACAAGATCCCAGTTATCAGACTCCATCAGCTCCTCCTTCATGTCTTCTATTGTAATAGCAATCGATGGATCGAGGGGTGTATTTGAAAGCAATCGAAGCAGAGTTCCATCGCCAGCTGCTACATTGACAGGTTCATATGCAAATTGGCCGTGGCGGATGATCTCAACGTAAGCCTTTAGACTAACAATATCCTCACGAGAACCCTTGCTTGATTCATTTTCTGACAGAACCAAACTTAAGTATCGACTAGCAACATCATATTTCTGTTCGGCAATAAGAATCCTCGCTGCCAAATAATGATACCGAAAGATGTCTCCTCGGGCTGGCTTGTAGTCAACATCTGGGCAATCTAGACCCTCACAAACTGCAATTGAATACCGTCGTGTCGCTAACGCCCACAATGCCAAGCTTGAATGCAATGGTGTCAATCCTTTACTAGCGACGAGGTCAACTGCTGCTCTCAATGCATATGCTATTATCACCGCCTTTAAAGAGTTAGATCAAGTTTCTTGGTTTTATGTGACCACTTACCATATCCAGAGGGCATTTCGATTGCAATTCATCTATTCTTTCGATCAATTGTGTTACTTGGTTAGATCCAGATCCATTAATATATACTCACATTCGTCCTGTACTAAAAGTACCTCTTTACAATTAAGTGACCTGAGAAACCTCGCTACCCATCGGAATGACTGCCAATCATATCCCCTATGTAGAATAGCATTTCTGAGTCAGAATTCACTCTACAAGTTTGTAAATCTTGAAAATCCAATCATAGTTGCTTGACTGATATCCATTACTACTCACAGTGCAAATAACCAAGGGATTGTATGGGTATCTGGATCAGAATCATTAAGGACTGCGTGGATAAGCTGTGGATGCATATCTGAAGCCCGTAGAACCGGAATTAACTTGTTAGTGAGAAACTCAGTATCTCCCTTGTGAGCTCTCAATTGCTGAACATATTTGACTGCTGTATCAACATCACTTTCTGTGTCCATACTGGCGCTCATAATGACGAAATGAGCATCCACACACTGATGATGCAATTATGCACCTACAAAACCCAGTAACTTAGTTGTTAGTTGTGTGTCAAGGTTAGGGCTGTAACAGCCTCTGGTAACATAGGCAAGCACCCTAAATGAAATTTAAGACTCATATACGAGAGGCCATAGGAATCTAGGAAAATTGTGGGCCCAACTAGGAAGGAATAATGGCCGAGCAATTAGCAAAGTCGGCACGTAAAGCGTCTAATGTGTTGAAGACACTGTCAAATGATAAGCGGACTTCGGCCCTCAAGGTGATTCACGACAAACTTCGAGATTCCAAGGATGATATCATCAAAGCAAACAAGCTGGACCTCACCAATGCTGAGAACGCAGACCTCCCCGACTCATTAATACGAAGGCTGGACTTGGCCAAGGGTGACAAGTTTGAATCCATGTTGCAAGGCATTTTGGATGTGGCAGCTCTCGAGGATCCTGTTGGTCATGTTTCGCTTGCTAGGCATCTGGATCAGGGCCTGGACCTTTATAAAGTTTCATGTCCAATTGGTGTGCTACTAGTTATATTCGAGGCACGTCCTGAAGTTATTGCCAACATCACTGCACTGGCTATTAAATCAGGCAATGCAGCTATTCTCAAGGGTGGAAAAGAATCTTTGAATACATTTGCTGCTATGGCTGATGCAGTGAGCCGAGCATTAGCCAAGACATCAATCCCTGAAGATGCAATCCATCTGGTGAGTAGTCGTGAACAGGTTGGTGAGCTGCTATTACAAGATAAATACATCGATATGGTGATTCCTCGTGGAAGTAATGAGTTGGTACGAACTATCAAATCCAAGACCCGAATTCCTGTTCTTGGTCATGCTGATGGTATTTGCTCCATCTATGTGCACAGCGATGCAGATGCTAAGATGGCTGCACGAATTGCTGTAGATGCAAAAGTCAATTATCCAGCTGGATGTAACGCAGTTGAGACTCTTCTCATCAATTCATCACTACTAAAGTCGGCCAGTCTTATTACCATTTTGGAGCATCTAATTGATGCTAACGTCAAAATTAAGGTCACGAAAGATATTGAGTCGGCAATTGCATCGAGTGGGTCTATTGTATTCCCTTCGCCTCTTATTGTCCCAGCCACTGATAAAGACTTTGATACTGAGTTTTTATCTTTAACAATTGCTATCAAGACTGTGGACTCTGTTGATGAAGCCATAGCCCATATCAATGAGCATGGATCTCATCATACTGATGCAATCATTACCCCATCGTCAGATATCGCTGAAAAGTTCCTGAAAGGCGTCGATTCTGCAGGAGTATATTGGAATGCCAGCACTCGGTTCGCTGATGGGTTTCGATATGGTTTTGGCACCGAAGTGGGTGTCAGTACCAACAAGCTGCATGCAAGAGGTCCCGTTGGACTTGACGGACTCATGTCCTATCAATATCAACTCAGGGGTTCTGGCCAAATAGTTGGCGATTATGCTGGGTCTGGTGGTGATGCACGGTTCGTTCATCAGGATTTTACTCCTGATATATAGAAAGTTGTATTTTTTTTTTCCCTTCCTTTAATGATTATAATTATAATAACACAAAAAGAATTGATGCAAATACTTTCTTGACTTGATGAAACATAGATATATTATTAACTATTCATATTTTATATATATATATATATGTATATATATGCAACTATTTCGATGCACAAAATGCTCTTTTTTTACTGCTGCAAAGCTTGAGACGCAGGCTTCATTTCTCCGTATTGTCCTCGAGATTGTGTGGTATCGTATGCTCGTACCAACCGTGTAGCCTGTCCACCTTCATCGGTCTGCGAGAACGCAAAACCTCTCTGCTTGCGCATTCGCTGCACTTGCCGTACCTTTCGAATGGCCTTTTGGAATTGTTCCATCCGTGGTCGGTAATCAGCAATGTTATACTTTTGAATTTCCTGCACATAATGATAGCTCTCTGGGCGATACATTCGCTTATAGTATTTCCACGAAAAGTCTCGAATCAAACACAAGCACGGGAGGATGAATATGGTAGCCCAAAATACCGTTGTCGGGTATAATCGTGCCAATACACCCCGATATTCATCAGAAACATTTACAAGAGGAGCAATTGTTGCATACGCAGGGAAAAATCCCATCCAGATTAAAAATGAACCTGGTATGGCAACCACCGTGTACTTGTTCCACATGTTAGTCACTAGTGCCGCCTTAGCTAATGCCGTTAAAACACATGCTGTGAAAGCAGCTGTTCCCCATGTCCAGTGGTCTGCTATTTCTCCATCCTCTAAATTCTGGCCGTATCGATATGCATATACAGACCCCACATAAAGAATGATAGAGTGATAAAACCCATTAAACACCCACTCCCAGAAATGGCGAACATTCAAAAATGCACTCTTTTGACCCAACTGATATAATTGTGGATATCTGTCCAAAAGTCGGGCAGATATGAATTGATCAAAAATTCCTAGGATAAATGGTGGCAGCACCGTACACAAAACATTATAGAATGTAATTGTCCATGATTCGTAGATTGACTGTCCAGAGTATCCATTAGCAAATACATACCAAAACTGTGTCATGTAAAGGGCAATATTCTTGTAAAATGAATAAAGAATAGCCCTACTGAGTCGCTGATAACTCCATGATCCATGGACCAAAAGCAATTTCCGAAGATACTTGAACTGTCCAATGGATACATCAGCACTTCGGGCCGCTTGCATACCCTCCATACCACTGATACCTACTCCAACATGGGCTGCTTGAATCATACTGACATCATTGGCACCATCTCCAATCGCCAACAATAGTGCTTTCATGTGTCGCTTTACAAGCTTTACAACCAAAGCCTTCTGCAAAGGAGAAACACGGCAACAAATGACAGCCTTACAAATAACCGCTAGATCAAGGAAATCCTTTTCTAAAGTCTTCTCTAGAGCAAACCCTAGAGATTTTCCATCGATTACAAGTGCCAAAGTATCGTATTCCCCTGCACCAAATTGGTTTCCTTTGATTGCAGCTACTTTTCTTTCAATATTGTCTCGAACTGCGTCATATGAATCTTCATTGATAATAAGAAGATTCATATCCTCGCTGAGAAGTTTGCAACTCATTCCAATATTAATGGCTGTTTCCTGACGATCACCTGTGAGCACCCAAATCTTGATACCAGCATCTTGCAAGGTGTGAATGGTTTCAGGAACTCCATCCTGAAGTTTATCCTCAATCGCAGTGGCACCTAACAAAAACAGATCTTTCTCGATCAGTTCTGCAGCCTCGTCGAGTTTTTCAGCTCGATTGTTCAACGTAGTTGACGCCTCCTCGAATACTGATACCCATTCTCGGTATTCTTCCTCGGGAACGACTCGCATTGCCAAACAAAGGGTTCGCAGACCTTCACCAGCGAATTCCTCAAGGTGACTCATGGTTGAGTTAACAAACGGGTTCTCGGGCGCCAAACGCTCCAATATAACCGTATCAGCTCCCTTGCAATATAATCTAATTTTTCCATCTGGGCATCTAAAGATCGCAGACATCCTCTTTCGAGTGGAATTGAATTCACAGATATTCAGCAATTGGTATTCAAAGTTCTCTCCACGAATGTCCAATGTGACTGACTTTGGACGTCTGATGGTAAATTTAAATCCATATTTGGATGCGCCTTCAACAAGGGCACCCTCATCAGGAGAAGCGGCCTGATATTTAATACTACCATTATCCTTCACTTCAGGAATGACAGTATGGCATGATGCTAACAATGTGAAGAATTCTTGGATCACTTGACCCAACTGTGGCTCATCCATGTCTTCAACCAGCGCATTCATATCTCTATAACCCACCTCAACACCATCAATGACAGTGAATTTACGATCATCTGGGATATCGGTCGCATAACATCTTCCCCCAATTGAACAGCTCTTAAACTCCATGATATTTCGAGTGAGAGTGCCGGTTTTATCCGAGAAGATATATTCAATTTGGCCAAGCTCTTCGACTAAACTGGAAGTTCGGCATATAGCCGGTGTGTCAGTTTCCTTATAGTACATATCAAGATCAGAGCCAATGAGGTAAGCCTGGTAGAACTTGATGATTTCGACGGTGACGAATAAACTGATAGGCACAAGATTAGAAAATAAAATCCAATAAGTGAGCAAGTCCAGGAAAAACTGGCTGACAAGGCTTGTGCCTTCCAAGTTGAGATACCACATTTTATTTCCAGACACTTTGATCTTGATGACATTTCCCAAACTGGAGACTATGGCTAATATCAGTAAGATAGAGAACAGAAAGATGATCTGAAGATTAATCATATGCTCAACTGCAGTTCGCTTAATGGGAGCGGCACTGGCATTACGCATTAATTTGGTCTCATGACCAGTAAACACCACAGCACCATGTATCCATGGTGTATTACGAAGCGTAGCACCTCTCAGCAGCAATTGATCAGGAGAGAGCGCGATCTTCTCATGACCAGCAAGCTCTAGAGTGGCTTCATAGGTGTATAGACTGCTGTTGGGCTGTTCAGACAAAATTCGGCCCTGTAGTCGAGATAAATCTTGGGTTGAAACCGTATTTGAAGTTTCACTTAGAGATTGCTTGATTTTCAGATTGGTCTCACCATCAAGATTGGCAGTCTCAATATAGCATAGACCTTCTGGCTCTGAAGAGGCTAACAATAGAATATCAGCTGGGATTGGTTCTTCAGACTTAACTCTGACGATATCTCCCACCTTGACTTTGACCCATCGACGAGCCTCGAATTCTCCATTTTCAGCCAAAACTTCAACCTTGGAATTATTGACTTCTTTATCAGCATTGGATCGTTTCACATCTTCAACAAGTTCCTTTACAGCAGATACACAGAGTACCACTGCCAAAGTACCGATTGTAGTATATCGATTAGTAGGCGTGACATTCGGAACTTGCTGGATGGCTGAAGTACACAAAAAGAACAGGTTGGCATACTTGGAAAATTGTTCAAACAAGAACTTTGGCACAAACGTGAATGCGTTATACTTGGTAGTACTGATGTGGTTGCCCTTGTAGCCCAACTGATTGGCACTTGCATTGTTGAGGGTGATAATTCTAGGACCAAGAGATGAAGGATCTGGTGGCTTTCGGCCAGTCAGTCTGTAATATATCTTTCGTATGTCAAAATCGGGACTTCCTGTGCTACGATCATTATCGCCATCATTTCGAAAGCTGTCATCGGCTGTTGGTTGACTTCTAGCAGGTATGGTACTGCCATTAACAGGCCGATCAGTCAAAGGCAGATCCATTTCCGTATAGGATGGATCAAATCCTAGACGAGATTTGACATTCGAGTAGAACCCAGATAATCCTCTTCGAGATGCCGCCCCGTATTGGCGAGACCCGCGATTAGTGTTGGAATTGGCCCTAGTATCAATGTTGAAAAAGTCGTCACCGTCGTCCAAATCTTGCGCGACGCCTGCACCGTCCAAATAGGCGTTGTGTGCGTCCACGTCGTCGTCATATGGGGACGTACCATAATAGGGGTCAGACTCAACCTGAGTCAAATAATTTACACTATCATTAGCACCAGGTCGAACTAAATGGTCCGCCTGTGGTGGGGGTTGAACCGACGAAGATGACTGTTGTTGACCTGTGAATACATCATCATATTCGTTATCAGCTTCGAATGGGTTCGATGTTTGGTGGCTGTCGCCGACCGAAGGGTGATCTATAAGCGAGAATCCATTTGTATTTTGCGACATTGCAATACCCCTGAGGGGAGAACAGTAGATTGGGCAAAATCACCAAGATTGGCTACTTGGTAGAGCAGTTGTGATATATTCGTTTTAGCTTTGCCAATTGCCACGGATCGATGAGCAAAAAACACCAGGTTAGAATGCTCTGTCTCGGATATCTCAAATTAGGTTTGACAATGAATTGTTGATGTAGTGACGTGTCCCACTGTAGAGGTCAATCCCTATGGTACCAAATAACCGAGCTCAAAACGCGTTGATAGGGTAGTACAGTGCTACTACAGAAGAAGCCAGCGAATAGGCCTTATTATTAGGATGATTAGCTGTGGCTAAGCGAGGCTCAGTCAATGCCTGGCAGAACGAAGGGGCGGCGGCAACCGGTGAACACAGTTAGCAGTGCTGTCGTATTAAGTAATAAGCTAATAATAAATATAATTGGCGCATAAAATAATAGACAAGCATAATTGTGAATTTTATTAGGATGATTCGGATTACTATATTCTTATATTTCCATATTCATTATCTTGCTTGACGCATGTTTGGCACTATTTATGACGATCAATTGTGGATTAGTGTGTAGGTTATGTTTTTGTACATTGTATGTCAGGGGTAGAAGTGCTTTGAGCAGTTGCTGCTATTCACAGCAAAAAATCACTTTAACTGTATTATTTAGGTAACTTCAAATTCGTTTATGACCTTAGGCAAAGATATATCACATGGAATGTCGACAAGTAACATACCTCATACGTGGAGACATTATTTGTATGTTCAAGGTTCCTTTTAATGACTGTACAGTAACCATCTGTACGTACCAGTTGCCACTTGCTGCTTGTACTCCTCAGTCGAGGCTGAGCTCAACTCTTTGATGGTTCCCCTGAAACGGCTGAACCATGTCTCAGCAAGGCGGCTTGTTATATCAGGGTTGGGGTGTAGTTATTTTCGTTTTTTTATCATCACTCAAATACACTTGCCTAATTAGGAAAGCAGTCACATTTTCATACCCACTCGTACCAATCGACTCTGAAAAGTTGACTCCCAACTTCCAAGTTCATTAACGACTTCTATAATCAAAAATGTGAGTAGATACATGGGGAAAACGACACCAACCAGCTGAATACCCTTTTATTTGATGAGTTACAAGTGACTGGCAACCAAGTGGAACAGAGTTAACTATTGGTTTATCTGTTGACTATTGAAACAACTAGAATGAAACTTGCTTTGTTGACAGTAGTGGTGTCTTCCTTTTTCCCTTTCTATGAACATATCACTAACATCAGGACTAAGCGAACTAAGAAGGTTGGAATCACCGGAAAGTACGGTGTACGATACGGTTCTTCTCTGCGACGACAGTGCCGAAAGCTCGAGACTCAGGCTCACGCCCGATACCAGTGCACTTTCTGCGGTAAGAAGTCGGTTAAGCGAAACGCTACCGGTATCTGGGACTGCAAGTCATGCAAGAAGACTGTTGCTGGAGGTGCCTACACTTTGACCACTGCTGCTGCCACCACTGTGCGATCTACCATCCGACGATTGCGAGAGTTGGCTGAAGTTTAAGTGTATGATAATGTATTCTCTTGACATAAAAATATGGATTGTATTCATCTTGACATAAATTATGGATTGTATTCATGAACTTGTATTGTAGAATGTGTAATTTTGGTTTTGGTTTCGTGATCTATTTGTCTTTCGATCTAAGTGTAACACTTCTTCTATAGTGAACCTTCGGACTTCAAGAGCTTCGCACTCAGCATTAGAATTTCATATTCTCCATTTGTGGAACGCTCACTCCTTAATCCAAGTTCACAAAGAAGGTGAAATGTACTTGAGTTATTCGTATCCATTCGTTCTATCTATTATGTATCTATAGGTTTACATATGTCGTTAAAAAGATAAAGGTAGTATATTAGTGCTTGAAATTTATTTATTACCATGAATTTATAGAAATCCGTTACATATGAAAACATTGGTCCATATCAATTGAGTTCCGAAATGCTGCAGTACATGTGCTTGCCAAATTTGCTATTGTAACAAATATATGCTGGCAAAAAGGAGGCTGTATACATCAGCAGACAAGACTGACCCAAGATTTCTCGTTCCATTAATTGGGAATAACCGTAAAACTTTTTGTTATTGTGTTTAATTCTTCATGATTTATATTTTATAGTTTATACGCTAGATACTAGGTTACATAGATGAAACTTGTCATGGGCCTCTTTGTGACATGAAAATAACAAGGTGAAAGCTGCAATATTTGCCACTGTTGACCCGGGAAACCACCCAATCCATTGTTGGGAAATTAAGGCCCCGTGGTTCGTATGGTGACAGTGGCAACAATTTTTGACAGCAGAGATGCCATTATCAAACGCGATATGCTCACATGATCTGTACCTCCTTTGGGTATTGCCCATATGTACAAGCATGCATTAGGTTAATTTAATTCCCAACGATGCCCCTCTGTTAGGTACGGCTAAAAAGTTGGGGTAGGGCCAGGGCCACTGGGTTAATGGTGGCCATTGCGGGGAGCATTATCTATAAATTGGAGCCGATCGCACTTTAGTTTCGTACTACTGATTGCCACAATTTCATCATGATAATGGCAGCACCCCGAGCAGCAGCAAAGTATACATGGAGAGTCAAAGCACCGGCTCTTATAGGAGGAATGATTGGTGGGTTCTATATGACAAAGTGGTGGTGTTATCGCCCAGTTCACAAACAATACCCTGGAGACATGGTTGTAGAAGTGGATAGGTCCGGAGGCGGCCTTTGAATTCATAATCAATCGCATCACTAGTCCATGTGAAATGTTATGAATTGACGATAAGACCAAAGGTATAATGTGAAGACCATTTTGATGAACGATCAACCACTTGAAGTTGTCTCCTTTCTTCATCTTACATGAGTGAATTTATATGAGACTTCTTATTACAAGATCAATTAAGAACAATCCGATATTATTTCGGTACCAATCAAATCACAAGACAGAGGTGTATGAATGGGAAGCGGTCGTTTTCTTCTCAGCCTGCATATAGCATCGTATAACTTATTATATATAAATATCATTATGGAAGTGGGCATTTGTTCGTTCAAGTAAGGTTAGTACGCAGCCTCTCCATCGTCGTCATCATTATCCATTCCTTCTCCATCATCAAAGTATTTTTCAGCGTTGTAATCATCGTCCTCGTCCTCTTCAAACTCGTCCTCCTCTGGGACGTCATCATCGTCGTTATCGCTGCCCTCTTTATCAGCCTGCTCCTCAAGATTGTTGAGTCGCATGGCCAGCATAGACTCATCGTTCTTGGCAGACCCTTCATTAGATAGATTTAATAGATCGTTGGTGAATTTGGAGATATCAAGTTTCTTGAACTTCGAGTTTTTTAGGCCCATGGTGGCTTGCAGTTCTGATGGGAAGAATGCCACCACATAGGGATGCTCTTCGACACTTCGGCCGATCTTTCGTTTCTTGATATACTTGTCTGTGTATCTTTTGATGCCATCGTTGATGCTTTGCTCCACTTCTACAACAACACGACCCCGTTTAGCATTGGAGCCTGTATATAACGGCCCATCTCGAATGTCTTCCTTGAGTCGGAGATATTGGGCAACCGCCTGCCGTTCGCTGGTGGTTGCATCCGACGGAACTGGTGGTACACTTTTAGGATACAAATCTAGTGGCCTAAAGTCTGGTTTCAAATCTGGGTTGCCGAATCCCATGGCCATAGACCCTCCTCGGCCTCCTCCTCCTCTACGAAACGACATGTTGGAAAATAATTTCTGTGGTTAGGACCATATCCGCTGTACAGCTTAAGAGGGGCCTCAGGGGGAACTTCCATACTAACAACCCTCGGTCGATTCATAAGACTATTCAAATATTAAGATATCCAGAATTATTTTTTCCGATTGGCCAAGTATTCACTATCAGATTAAGGTTTTCTAGTTAGGACCAATGTGGATTCAATTTCAAAATATTTTCATCATGATTTCAATTGTTCTATACAAAATGTATTTATCGTATAATTTATCGATATGCATGCAAAATCAGCCTCATATATGAGTAGACCATTGAGTTAATTGATTGCTTTCTTAACATTTTCTTTACTATTTTTTAGCTCTTTGTCTATGTAATTACACGTATATTATGTGGTTTCTTTTATTGGTACAAAAAACACCCAATTACTGATTGTTTTGCATTCTGAACTCTCATAAATTCGGTTCGTCATAGTAACCTCAGCTCGCTTCATACTCACTTAGCGAGACGGGTAAGTAAGCTTGTGGCAGTCTTGCAGATCTCTATTGATTCAGCCTAAACATCTGTAGATTTATTACATGTACGCTATTGTCCTTAATGGACTTATACGATGAGTTTCCCGCCTTGGATCATGCTCTGATAGCAGCAGTGTGTAATGATAGTACTGATGAGGATAGTGCTAGAGAGATCCTTAGTGCACTTAACTTGGAGGCTATAGCAGCCGAAGTGGATTGGAGTGGTTTTGAAGAAAACGAGGCCAACTCAATTCCTGACAAAGAAGCAATTGTCCACAGGGATGACAAGCCAGGCGATGCTGCAGCGTTTTTAAAGCAGTCTTTTCCCCACATCCCGCTGGCTGCTATAAGGCACCGACTCAAAATGTATGATGGAGATTTAACCAAAGTAACAGACTTGTTACTGAATTGGCAACTGATTGATGATGAAATCCCAGAACAAGAACGTGCGCTCCAGTCATTTGTCAACAAAAGCAAGCATCGTGGTAATAAGAAGGCTAGCAAGCAGAGAGAGCATACCGAGGCTCTGCGAGAAACCGATCTTGCTACAATTTGTTCTGTGCTTAATCTAACAAAACAAGATGCTGCGAAGCTCTATGATTCCAACGATCACTCGTTGACAAAATGCTTAATGCCTTCTAGCTATGGGGTAAAGTCCAGTGACCAACTGACTATGTCTCATAACGCATCACACAGTGGGATTAAATCTGACAATAAGCTGTCGCGGACCACCAACAACTACGCTCAACTGACTGATAGAAATATCCGAGAATTCCAGGAAGAGGCAGGAGAATCTTTTTATAAAAGACAGCAAGCTTATGGTCAAGCATCAGAAATGTTTAGAAAATCAAAGTCAAACCCATTGTATCGCAGCGCAGCCGGCTATTATGCACAAGTTGCAAAGGAGCATGGTACAAATGGAAAAGAGTCCCTTGATGCGATCCACTGGGACAGGTTGCGGTCGAATACCACATCAAACCAGATAGACTTTCATGGGGTTCCTTTACATATTGCCGTTGAAGGATGCAAATTGAAATTAACAGAGTGGTGGGGTCATTCTAGAATCGACAGAAACTATGCACCGCTTACAATCATCACTGGTGCTGGGCAACACAGCGACGCAGGTATTCCGAAAATTAAGAATGCCATTCGAATGCTTTTAGTCGGAGAATGGAAATATGACGAATGTAACTCCTATTTTATTGTGAAAGGAGCAAAGTAACTTATGACTAAGAGATGATGACGCTACGAATTATGACTTGACCACATGGATATACATCAATGAAGGTAAATAAATTATTATAACTTGAACATAATTTTTTCTTAAACAGAAACATTTGAAATATCGGTAGCTGTAATAATATATGCCTATTACGCTTTTCGGACAATGCGTCGACACATGTCAATTTAGGAATATGTATGGTGATCACCCCCTTGTTTATGTGTTTGTAGTCCCAATGTGCCAATTAAGCTAAACACGCTACTGCAGGAACAATCCTGGGCGATCCATATTTGGCAGTGAGCATGACAGTTACGAGATCCTGGCTGCTCTATTTAAATAAGATGCCCGATCTCAGATCTGACTTTAATTTCCTATCTAGACAAAATGAAAGTCCAAGTGCTGGCACTAGTGTCTTTGGTTTCGCTGGTTGTACACGCCGAGGGATCGGATCCTTCGTTGATTCCAACATCGTTTCTTACTGTAGCTAGCGTAGTAGCCACGAGTAACGAGTCAAATATCACAACACTCGCCGACTTGTCAGGATATCAGAAACCAACGGCTCCTATTTACACTCCAAACCTACCTAATTTTTCGGGATTAACTCATCACACGTTTCCTGTTACGTCCACTGAAGTCGCTGAGGACTCTCTCTCTGGTTGGCAAAAGCCGACTGCACCAATATATACTCCAAACCTGCCAAACTTTTCTGGGTTAACTCATCACACATTTCCTGATCCAGCAATCGAGACTTCTTCCTAGACGCTTGAGTATATAATGAAATGTGGAGAAATCACCAGTTGAATTTAAATTTAAATTTTGATTTTCTCTATGAGGGTTCTAAGTTGTTTGGTGCTTACTGACTGTCTATGTTCAAGCTTGTGGACTGTGCGGTCGCCAAAATATAGATTAGGACTCACATACTAATGTGTGACGACTAGTTTTTTAGAATACAAATATTCAATCTAATCAAGCGACATGATTCCTATTATTATTGTTCTCACCATTTGCCAACAGTATTCAGTGTTTTATTAAACTATTGGAAATGGACGGCCCATGGTATTTATGTAACCCCACATCGCACCATCTCTGCCAAAGTGCTCGTGGGGCTATCTAACTTAGCCTCTGCCATTGTGTAGTATCGTGAAATTCGACCGGATAGAATCAATCTGGGGATCTGAAGGGAGTCCTAGTCATTGTATATTATCCGATAATCATCATTTACAATGTCTACGCAATCAGGAATTACTGGTATGACCATCAATTGATTCCAACTTGTTGATATCCCTAACACAGCATCCGAACAACTGCATTCCAAGTTTCGAGACTTTGCAGAAGATAACAACAGAGCCTTGATATTGGAAATCTCAAATGGTAAGTTGATCAATCAATCAATTGCTATATACTCTCTACACTCTGCTGACATAGAATCTTGTGAACCGGAAAAGACAGTTCCAAAATCGGGAAAATTCGAAGATGACCTAGCCACGATCGGAAGCCACCTGACAGACAAACACGCCAGATATATTGTCATCAAACCTGACGAACCATCTGGAAAGTATGTTTTTGTATCATTTGTTCCAGATTCTGCGCCTGTGAGAAGCAAAATGCTCTATGCATCCAGTA
This sequence comes from Sugiyamaella chiloensis, assembly GCA_030578775.1. Classification (NCBI taxonomy): domain Eukaryota; kingdom Fungi; phylum Ascomycota; class Dipodascomycetes; order Dipodascales; family Trichomonascaceae; genus Sugiyamaella; species Sugiyamaella chiloensis. The sequence continues at coordinate 338,250 of JAKTZE010000016.1, read as the reverse complement.
CCAATACCGTCCACCGTGAGCTTGGTGGCTCCAACAAGTTTGGAACCAGTTTATTCTGGACCGAATTGGATGAAGTGAGTGGAAAGGGCTGGAAAGCACATATCGCTCATGAAGCTGCCGTTGCTCCGTTGACTGAAGAAGAGGAGGCTCTTCAAGATGTTCTCAATAGAGAGGTGGATCAAATGGGTACTCGTCAAAGTGACATCCACCGGCTGCATATCGGCGGTACCGCATCTTCAACTACTAATAGTGCATCTCGGGGAAGTGGAGGACTTGCATTGGCAGTTGATGGTGACGTACACCAAGCACTCCATGACCTGAAAAATGCTTCAAATCATCATGCGGTTGGTCTTCATATCGATATGACATCAGAAACCGTCGTTTTGGGCAAGCATGATAAAAATGCCCATCCGGATAAATTAGGTTCCGGATTTATCGAGAGTTCTACACCTCAATACACTGTGTTCAAGCACATTGGCGATAATGACTCGGAGTCGGTGGTTTTCATTTACACATGCCCGAGCGGATCCAAAATCAAGGAACGCATGGTGTATGCATCCAATCGTGAGTCTGTGCTGTCAACGGCTCGGACAATCTTAACCATCGATAAGGTGATCGAAGCTTCCGATGGATCTGATATTTCCGAGGTCACCTTATTGGAACAATTATACCCTAGCGGTACGGCTAGTGGATCTGGAAGTGGCACTGCTACTCCTTCGAGTATTATTAGCTCTGGAAGTGGCCGTGGAGGGTTTTCTCGCCCAAAACGTCCAGGCAGACGATAAAAAGTCATAATATTATAGCAATAATAGTCTCATCATAAACCATAAATAAATACGAGCCCAATAACGAAACGAAAACTAGACCTCGAGACAATTCAACTTTGTAAGATACACCTACAATATGTATGTCTCATCATATTTGAATTGTAACATTATGTATATATTTAGATTTTTGTAGGTTTGTTACAATTTATTAACTTCATATCTGACAGTTGCGGCATATTAATTTAATTATCAAAACTATATCAAAATTCCCATTTTCACATTCATTTGTTACGGATAATTTTCGTAACTCGGCTGCTCTATTGCTCCACATTATAGTCAGCCCTGCCGAGTACCGAGGCAATCTGTGGGGCAAGCCCGAACACGGCCCCGACAGGGGCTGATCGAACGAGAAATGGCCGGGCCCATCTCATTATCTGCTCCGGTTCCCCGGAAATTCTTAGCGCTGCATCCCCGATAAGACGATATTTACGATAATGGCACCACGAAATACCCCAAAATATGAAATGCTTAATTACTTTTTTCGATGATAACTTGCAATCAAAGGACATTCCTTTATGGACTGCCCTATATAGAGTCATCGGATGAAATAGCGGGGTGTTATGCTTGAATAATGGGGCAGGACATATAAATACGGCCAAATATCCTCTCTGAATATTTTAGACTCGATTTTGCGTTTGTTTGTCAGTCCATTATATACATTCATTATGGTTGAAAAGAAAAAGGGACACCCCGTCGTTGACCTCATAGCGGGAGGAACTGCTGGTTGTATGGAGGCTTTGAGTTGTCATCCTCTCGGTAAGTGATATCTGATTGTTGTTTGATTTTCAACCTCGAACTAGTGCCATGGCCCAAAGCAAATCTCTCTCGGTCTCCTCCCTCATTTGCAACTGTTGATCCTCTTCATTCAAAATATTTTTTTTGATTCTAATTTGAAATCATCTATGTATTATTGAAATTATGAAAGAAGGTCATCTCCCACGTGGGGTTGGTCTGTTGCTGATGAGGTTGTGCCGAGGACGCCATCGCCAGCCGCTGCTGCCGCCTGCACTGTAAATTGCTTTTAGTGCGAGCGAGCAGGGGCATGCATGCATTTACAGGCACTGTCATGTGAAATAGCCACAAAACTAACATTAGACACTATTAAGGTGCGAATGCAGCTTAAGGGCCGGCAGGCCGCTGGTCCTGATGGAAAGGTAGTGAAGCCTCGAGGTTTCATTGCCACAGGTGTTAGCATTGTGAGAAAAGAGACACCTTTAGGACTGTACAAAGGTCTTGGTGCAGTGATTGCAGGAATCACTCCTAAAATGGCTATTCGTTTCACATCGTACGAGTATTTCAAAGAGTCATTGACTCCGACTGATGGTCGACCTATTACCACGTTAAACACATTTATTGCAGGTGTTGGTGCAGGTCTCACTGAGGCGATTCTTGTTGTGAATCCTACCGAAGTGGTTAAAATTCGATTACAAGCTCAGGCACACTCTATGGCTGATCCCCTTGAAGCACAGAAATATAGAAACGCAGTCCATTGTCTATATACCGTTGTTCGAGAAGAGGGTATTAGTGCAGTTTATCGAGGAGTTGCTCTAACTGCTGCTAGACAGGCCAGTAACCAGGGTGTTAATTTCACAGTTTACTCCTTGCTCAAAGCTAAATTACAAGAGATGCAGCCACAGTATGATATGCTCCCATCATGGCAGACTTCCCTTATCGGTTTAATTTCTGGTGCTATGGGCCCATTGTCTAATGCACCCCTTGATACCATTAAGACTCGAATTCAGCGAGAGAGCGGTGTTTCTACTGAGTCTGGATTTGCCCGTTTCATGCGAGTGTCCCGACAGCTTGTCCAGCAGGAGGGTGTTTCTGCTCTTTACAGAGGAATAACTCCTCGAGTGATGAGAGTTGCTCCAGGCCAAGCAGTGACCTTCACAATTTACGAAATTGCTCGAGGCCAGCTTTATAAGTTGCCGGTATTTGGAGAGACCCCTGCATAGACTAACGTTTGTGTTACGGTTTGATGTTTGCATGTGCATGTACTTTGCATTTGATCGCTGGTCTATCATTGCCCGGGTACCATAAAAGTTGTATACTACATATAATAAAAAGTACGTGACTGACTAAAGCTAAATTTTGTTAACCACCAGTAATTTGTTGCTATTCAATTATTTTTGTTCCTTTTCGATTTTCTATATCCCAGAAAGTTATAAGTTAGTTATATTTGTATATGTAATATTGTTCTCGGTAATCTCATATCCATTTGTTGTTCCATTCATTGGAGTGAAATGTTTCTGATTCGCTATCTTCGACCAGCATAGTCGTCACGGTTGTTACCATTCTGATAGTGGCTACGGCCACTGTCTCGTTGGTCTCTACCATAGTCATTTTGACTGTAATTGTTGTTGTGGCTGCCGCCATATTGCTGCTGTCCACCGCTATATCCTGGTTGGGGTGGCCCTCCTGGACTACCGTAATAACCACTGCCGGTTGGAGGACCGTTGTCATGATTTTCATGCTTGTTCTTATTTCCCATCCAGTTTCCTAATAATCCACCTGCTGCAGCTCCTCCAAGTGTGCCAAGCAGATTGCTACCACCATCTTGCTTTCCCGACTGTTGTTCATGTTTATTGTGATGATTCGATAATCTATTTCCTGCAATTGCACCAGCTGTTGCCCCTATCAATGTCTTTCCTAGACCTCGTGATCCCGTCTCTCCAGAATCTGGAGCTTCTCTGTCTTCTGGATTGTTACTATTGTAATTTCCACTGTCATCCTTGTTCTGACTACCATAATAATCTTGTGCAGACATAGCTTAGACTTGTGAAACCAAATACTTGTACTTCCAAAGATATTTATATTCCATCACAGAGATGGTTGTTTTGAACTTAAAATGCTCCGCCTGAACTGTGAAACATCAGGAGGTCATACCTACGCCTTGGATACCCGCAACTTTAAATATTTTCTACTGTATATTAAATCTACAGCAAACTATTAAACAAATAATAAATAGGTGATAAATAAACAGTCGGTCCAAAACTTTAACGGTCAAAAGATCCATTGCTTGGTTAAAAAACAACCAACTGATCCAACAAACTAGTCTAGCTCTTGTCTGACACAATCTTCTATCAATTGCTTCCATCTATCAGATGTTAAACCTTCCGAGGAATCGTCCTGCAACAACTGTTCGTACAGGGTTCTGCTCACTTTCTTATTAATGTCAGTATATTGATCCTTATCGATGCGGCCAGCTCTGTACACGGGCCTTAGGACATCTCGAACAATAACCTGAACCTGCTGCTTCCTATCAAAACTCAATTTGCCATATGCCTGACTTGGACCAGGGTCCGAATCGCTGGCTGATGCAAGAGACAGAGAAGACATTGATGGAGACCCTAGAGGTGACGTCGCTGAAGTAGCTGGAGACAATAATGTCGGTGACATTGGCTGCGTTGAGGAACGTCCAGATGAAAATCCACTATGAGGACGGGCTGTCGTTGAAGATGGTGAGCTTGTCCTTATATTGGAGAGCAAAGACTGTACAAATGTAGGCTGTTCAGCTACCGCTGTAGTAGACGTAGCAGTAACAGTGGCTTGGGGAGTCTGAGAGGGTGAGTGTTGCGATTGCCGTGACTGAGAGGGTCTGAAGGCTCGTGAAGGGCGTTTGAGCTTCTTAGCCGGTGGTGAACTTGGAGTTTCTGATGGCACAGGTGATGATAACGATGATAACGATGAAATGGTCCCTGGATTAAGACCAAAAACTGTATGGGATGAAGTGGAGTCTCCATCTAGTGGTTCCGGCTGGGTTTCTTCTGGTGCAGCTTCTCCATCGTCACCATCGAGAGCTCGTGCTTGATCAAACATCTCCCACGCCTGAAGCTCGTCTGGAGACAGCAGGGGCGACTCTGGAGGAGAATGATGCACATTAGTAGACAGGGTAGGCTGCATATCGGACGACACAGAGCGGAAGTTGATACCAGTTGTTGCCGGTGTACGACGGCCCCTTGAAGCTCTCAGCAAAGCTCTTGTCCCAGCACTAAGACCACGGCGACTAGAGGGGCGTCTCAGATGAGTAAGCTGCTGTTGAGAACAGCTTTCACAATGCCATGTGATAAATGGGAAATCCTCAAGACCTCTAGTGGAGATTCGAGTTCGAAGATGGCAGGATGTGCAAGTGAGCTCTCTATATGTTGTTGGGTCATCGCACATGAGATCCTCATCCTCATCCTCCTGGTCAGGTCCATAGTAGCCTACAGACTGATAATCATCATTCACATCTATAGCATTCTCTTGGAAACCCTCGTAATTACTAGATGGGTGACTAGACCTTTCCAGCACTCGTAAAACCATTGGACTCTGTACTGGTTGTTCCCATTGGTGTTCAGGAGCAGCCTTGTCAGCAACTCTATATTGGGTACTAGTGTCTGTCAAAGTATTGAGAAGTTTGACTATATTAAACTTGGAACGACACGATGGACATGCTAAAGTTAGATCCTTATTCTGTTCATTTCACATTTGGTGATGCTTGTCTCCTTTGTGGCGGTTTAGACAAATTTGGTGACTTGACTGGCTACTTACTATTAGTGCGGTCGGCCCATGTGCGTATACATTCGTCGTGATAGCGGTGACCACATCCAGGGATCACCGCTACCACATCACCCATGGGGTCCAGGCAAACTGGGCAGGTAAATGGGTCTGCCATACCAACGACGTGGAGCCAATATCTCGAATTTTTAATATCAAAGAATACAATGGGATGTCAAGATGGATAGCTCTGGTTTGTGGGGTTAAATAGTGGTGGTAGCCTCACTCAGGAATTGCCTTACCTGCCAATTATGGGATTTCAACAAAGCAAGAAGTCGACAATCTGTCAGAGCAATTTAAATATCTTCAACATACAAAGTACATAAGAAATGAAATGAAAAGAACAGAACTGCTAAAGTAGAACGCAGTGATTCATAGTAGTGGTTTGCAATGGCTAGGTTGTCATTGATTACTCCCTTACAGAACTGTGTGGCCTTTGGAATCGCGGGTTCTTTAGAACGATTTTCACCATAGGATAGCCAATATCAATACCCAACGGTCACTCGAGTGCTGCTTTGCTTTGCTACTTATAACTCCACAGTAAATGAAAATATCTACTAAGAATATAGAATATTAGACATGGAAGGAAGTTCGTACAAAACATGGAACCATATGCATATAAAAATGAGTTCGAATAGCTTAAGTAGATTTCGCATCATTGTGCAGAACTTGATTTAGGAGAGGATATTATACAAAAGAGCGAATCTGCACAATAAATTTTTGTGTGCGTGGCCTTTTGAAGCTCGAAGAAGATTGAACATCCTACGGGTTGAGATTCGCAGCGGCATTCATAAGGAGCTCAGGGTGAACGTCGGCAACGTCTTTGAGTAATTTATCTGTTTAGTCGCTAGTCGTCAACATCTAGGCTCTGATGTGACTACATTATGTTCAAATCTATCTCTTGTTTCATCTTCGCTTCCAGTCTATCGACTAATAACGATGAATCATCTCTGAGTAAATCTTCGGCGGCTTGATCATTAGACTCTTAACTCCGTAGTCGAAAGAGATGAGTCAGCTCAGTTCCCACGCCCTCTCTTGACATATTCTCAAGTATACCCACTTAGCCTATCCACAGGATGTATACGCCATAACATTTTCCTCCAACATAGACAGAACAATTCCCAACCAGAGGTATTGAAATAGACTGGCCTTGAGATAACCAGTCTCGGGATAACCATCGGTGACATAGTCGTCCCCGAATATCAAACTCCCCTTGATTGAAATTGGACAGGAGGACTGGCTTTGTTAAGAGATTCAACCAGGGAAGTGTAGTAAATAGCTGTTGCCATCGCGTGCACTCCACTGTGAGTTAGAGCAAAAACTGCAATAGTTGTATGGTATGCCTTATTAGTTTATATAAGACCTTTCTTCTCTAGTCCGTCTTTGAGATGGAATCCTTTCTTTCTCCGAAGAAAGTCACATCAGTGTACACTACCACTTCAACCTAATGATAATCATCCTCAGTATGACCATCGTAGGCATTGACCAAGAAATTTCTCAGGCCCGGCCCATCTCAACCAATCTGTTAGTTGGCTCATTCGTATTAGTGACTTGCCCCAATATGCTCCTTCATCAAGGGATATGCAATTAAATATTGTTGTACTTCTGAGAGAAAGCATGGAAATATAATGACTCCGCAGACAGCCCCACAGTCAGTGATTTGAGCTGACGCAATATATATACAAATAAGGAACAATACCATTTTCACGTCGTGCACTTGTTTAACTAACTGGTCTTATGTTCTTTAGCTAAATATGATACGAATTTAATTCATCAAAAGTCCAGCTACTTAGTTGGTACGTCAATGCACTGTACAGGTGTCACATCTCGGCAAAGCATCATGCAGCTTTATATTGAGGATTGCGGATCATTGCCTTGTATGTGTATTTGCCTGCGTCATTGGGGAAGGGTAGAGCGCTTTTCAGGGGAGCGGCGTAGATTAGTCTATGATGGGATTCCTAAGCACAAAGCTGATGATTGATGGCTTACTGATATTGTATAAATTCCGCATTACATATGTGGCAATTACAATCATTGTGTTGCTGTAGAAGGAACCAGATGACAAAAAGAGGTTAGATGAATCATCGAATTTTATGTAGAACCTTCTGTAGAAATGGAAACTTGTACAAGAAGATAATTTCTATATTTCGATCATATCTATTAAACAAAGCACTTTAGACTTATATTAATAGTCAATCATTTTGGGGCTCTCTCCATGGGAAACAAGGTGATAGGAGGATCAGTATTGGGAAGCGAAAACTGGCCCCGCACTTCGAACCCATACTTGTTGTAGATGGAATTATTCTTGAGCCCTGAAGATTCAAGATAACAAACCTTCGATGTTGCATCAGCCTGAGTTAGTTTTGTACTCGGTATAGTTTGATCTCATAGTATACGAACCTGTTTAGTAATATGTTCCACAAGCTGTCGAGAGTATCCTTTGCCCTGCTTCTCGGGTAGTACTGCCAGCCATGTGAGATACCACGAATTATCTTTTTTATCGCCAAGAACTTCAGCCTTCTGCGACTCTAGTAGGGGTAGAAACTCGGAAAAATACTTCCTTCTGCCATTGGGCCCAAACTTGTAGTAAAGTCTCCACAATCCACTACGGAATAAAACGGACCAGCCTCCCAGACTGGCACCAGGTGGAAGCCAAAGCCCTACACCGGAGAAATTATCGATTTCGAAAACGACCCCGTTTAATAGGTGGGCATATGCAACATATTCATAAATGGACTCATGAAGTTTCAAGGCATCATCTTCGGAGATGTTATCGTCTATGGAATAGTAGTTTAGTATAAATGAGGTATCAAACGTAGAAGAAAGAACTTTAGCCACTCGCTTATACTCTTCAAGCTGTACTTTGCGAACAGACATTGTTTGTTTAAATGTATAATGGATGGAAGAAAGATTACTTTAAACTAGTTGTAAAGATGATTACCGGTTATCGGTAGTGGGTCGTTGTCGCCTGCACTTCCTAAAACGGGTAATGCAGATATGACATGTCGGTTAAGCTTAGTTAGGCACCATTTGACTCATGACGATAGATTGCTAGGCACTAGGATGACACAATCGGCTAGGTCATCATGAATCATTGCCATTATAAATAAAGTACTGATTGTCCCTCAGAAGACTCTTTATTTTTCAATCGACTGGTCTTTCATATGCTACAACCTGTTAAGAAGGTTCATAGATCGTCCGAAATGTTAACCACGATAATGGCAGCAACCAAGAGGTTGATAAAGGCGATATTAGCCCCACCAACAGAACTTTCTTCAGAGAACATAAAAGATGCCGATATCATAGTGTTCCATCGACGTTAGTGCCTAGTAGGTGGCGAATTGCTGTCTGTTACGAGCTTCTGTTCATCTCATGAAATAGTGATACTCCACGATAATGCTGGCGCTGGTGCACTTGAGTTACTTATGAAATCTATAAACTAAAACCCTACATCACCGATGCTCACCCAGGCACACCCCATCTCACACCCCATCTCACAACCCATCTCACAACCCATCTCGTACCTTCTTTTCTGCAACCTAATATTGCAACAGCATCATGCACAATTAAGTCTCCATTGGGATACGATTAACGTTGGAGTACATCCCTGCATTCCAACGCGAATCTCACCTGAAAACACGCGCAACTGACATAGGATCTTAGATACAGTACATCAATTGGGCCTACAGTGGCCCGATTTATATCCGGGGTCTTTCAACTGAACTTGTTTTCTATCTAATATTACTTTTATCTAGAAGCTATCCTAGCTGCTTCACGTTTTGTATGAGCCTTTGAACCCTTTTGAAAAGTATACAAGTGCTAATGATAGATGCTATTTTAACCGGCTCAGTTTTTTTTCTCTTCTTCACCTGACAAAACACCATGGTTCGACCCAGTGCCGAACGGTTACCATGGCTGTTCGACAGGTTTCCCCCGGAATTGTTCGATTCCATTTCGTTTGATCCCGGTCGCAACGATCAGACCCTGGTTATCAAGTCTTCCAATGGACATAGCGTTGATGGTGCTACTCTGGCAAGGCTCATTGTCGAGCTTACATCTCATGATATCCTGGCGTATAATACCATGTCTGATTTTCTTTTAACTTATCGAATCTTCTCGAGTGCTGATGAGCTATTAGAGTTATTATTGGCGAGATTGTCATGGTCTATCCACTACGAATCGTCCAATCCCACCTCAGAGACGGGTCATGATATAACCGTCCGTGTATTTGTAATGCTTCGGCATTGGGTTCTCAACTTTTTCCCTGATGACTTTGTGACAAGCTACCGTCTGCGGGTCAAATTTGCTAGTTCTGTCAACAAGTTATACCAGTGGCAGGATGTACAATCAAATGATGCTGTTCGACGAGTCGTTGAGCAGCTCAAAAGGACTTGGATTCGGGCCTGTTGCATGTATTGGAATCTGGGTAGTCCATCTGATTCTAGCTTTGACGTTTCCCTACCTATATTCCCTGGTGGTGTATATGGAAGCGCTAATCTGAATCCCGACACAGACCCCGCATCCAGGAGACTGACCTTGCTATCCTTCTACAGCGGTCCTATAGCACCAATCCCTTCTGCCACCGATACCATTGGTGTTGCATCAGCTGAAGCTGCAAAAGGTGCTCTGATTAAAGGTGGGATTCTCATGTCAGCAGATGTTGAAGTCAAAACAATCAAACCTCCCACTCCGGTACGACCAAAAGGAGTCTCATTTCAAAATAATGCATCATCCTCATCTCGAGACTCCTTATCTCCTTCAGAGAAAAAGCGACAGAGTAAGAGGTCTCTGAGGTCACTTCTTGATTACTGGAAAGACGCCAATGTTGTCTCCAAGGTTGCTACCATGTTAGATCTTTCCAAGTCCAAAACTCCGCATTCTATTCCTGAGACTGTTCCAGAAGAACCAAAGGAGAGATCTTCAATTGAATCTATCAGAATTGACATTTTGAGTGCTCGTGTAATCGAAGAGCTTGATCTTTTACTTAAAGTCAGATCGAACAATCGTTCCAATGGTAATATGTTGGTCAATGCGAGTATCAGCTCTCCATTTGATGGTTCGCCTACGAAACGCAAAAGGATTGGTAGTAAAATGACGACTTCTGATAAATCCTATCAAAGCTATGACTCCAAGTTAAGTGTATCCAATGGCGCTGCATCAAATCGGATATCTATGATCGACAGTCTACGCATCCAAGATAGGTTAGCTAATACGTCTTCTGAAGACTTTGAGTTCAGCGACTCACAATCTGGGTTTTCGCTCTCGGCTGCATCTGCTTTATCATTTGATAGTATCGATACTACAGAGACAGCAATTGCCGGCAGCGTTGTAGATGAATCCCCATCTCGAAATCCGGATTTTAATTTCAACAGATTGCGCCGATTTAGAAATCATGAGAACCTCCGTGATGTTACCAACTTTTCGCGACCTACATCATTTGGCCAGAGCATTACGTCGTTTTCGCCCATTTCGAGTATCACAACGACAACTGTCAGAGACTATGGTCCTGAAAACACTTTCAATGAATCCACTGAAAATATCACAAATGATAGTTTAGATGATTCAACATTCAACGTCAACGTGTCCAGCGATACCCCGCCCAAAATAGTAGTACCATATTCTGGAGTAGATCCTGAAGTGGCTGCTCAACTAGCATCTATCCCGGATGATACTCCCGAGGATGACGAAATTAATGCAGCTCTTTTAAAACTTGAGGGGAGATATTCTAAGAGGACACGAACCGCATCTGAACGGCAACAACTACAACTTCAGCAGCATCAGACACAAAATTCACAACCCGTATTTATTCAGGAGAACAGCAGTACTGAATGTGTAAACTCCCCCTCTTCACCAGCTCCGTCGGACGAGTTCAACGCACAGCTATATCTGCAGCAAGCATCGTCATCGAAATCTTCGGACCTGTATAGAGCAGCATTTGCATCTAAGTTTGACATAGCTCAGCTTGCTGGTAACCGAGCTCAGCAATCTCCTTTTGATGACACTGGTTCTCCTGCTGCTCGCGGTGATAACATTATTGTTCCTCGTGTCCGGCCAAAGGCAAATGAGACCGGGCGCAATCTGTCTAAACAATCAAGAGCTCCTGAAGATCCCTTGTCAGTTCCAAGTTCGCTTGCTAATGGAAATCATACACCATTTGTTTTGAGTTTTGGGTCAGACACTCTTTGTCAACAGTTTACTCTAATTGAGAGGGATGCACTTTGCGAGATTGACTGGAAAGAACTGGTAGAACACAAATGGAGTACTAAAATAGTCCCAATTCAGAGCTGGCTTGAGTTTCTGGTTGACAACAGATCACGAGGTGTAGAAACTGTCATCTCAAGGTTCAATTTAATGGTAAACTGGGTTAAATCTGAAGTCCTCTTGACACGGCCACTAAAAGAGAGAGTACAAGTGATTTCAAGATTCATTCATGTGGCACATCGAGCTCGAACGTTGCAGAATTACGCGACTCTGATGCAACTTGTGCTTGCACTGGATTCAGTGGCTGTTTCCAAGCTCCATAACACATGGACTCATGTCCCAGTTTATGACAAGGATTTACTTCATCAAATGAAGGAAATCACTTCTCCGTTGCGAAATTTTGGAAATCTGAGAAAGGAGCTAAGTACACTAAAGCCCGACAAGGGATGTGTTCCATTCTTGGGCATGTATTTATCCGACCTGACTTTTAATAGAGAGAAAGCCACATTCATCAAGTCCGATAAATCAAAAACAACCGAAACGGACCCCGATAGGTTGGTCAACTTTGACAAGTTCCGCACAGCATCATCTATCACAAAATCTCTGTTACAATGCATTGAATGGTCTAACAAGTATGCATTCAAGCCTGACGGTGAGTTACTTGCGAAGTGCCTGTATATCCAAAGCTTGACGGTAGAGGAAATGAGCATGTGTAACCGTTATTTGGAAGACCCATAGCATGTCACAATCGTCCACTACATACTACATAGCATATCACAATCGTTTACAGAGCTATTTATAGCTTGTTACACAAATCTATAGCTTGCAGCATAACATAATGCATCAAATAAATAATCTAAATGACTTTCAAATACTCAGGCTCTCCGTCTGGTGTCGGATAATAGCCTCTTGAGAAGCAGTTAGCTTGGCAGGTAGATATAAAATAGAAGGCTCAGTTTCAGTTCTCAAATACCCTGCTTCGGTAAATCGTTTCTTCTTTTCTCGTTCATGTTCGCGTTCCCTCTCTCGCTCTTTCCTTCGGTCTCCGAGATTTTGCTTGCTATGTTCTTGTACAGTTATATTTGCATTTGCATTTGCGATGTCCGAAACAACGGTATCTGCCTGTTGTCGTCTTGCCGCCCTTTGGGCCTGTGTACCAGTCAATTTCTTAGAACTTCCAAGAGATGAAACTAAATTGCCAAACATTCGTTTATTTCTACCAGCAAGATCAAGCTGTCTCCGTTGCGGTCTTCCAACTGTTGCCCGACCGTTCCTATCTCTTTCATCAGGCAGCGTCTTTTCGGCCTGATTAATGGCATCATCTACAGAAGTACTGGCACTAGAAGCATCATCTGCTTCATTTGGAATGATTTTTGCAGGCAGATCCTGCGATGTGCTGCTGTGAATTATTTCTGAGCTCTCCTCCATACCTTCGTCAGTCATCAGTTAGGAGGTGTGTTTGGGGCTACGAGCGGCGATCTATGGAATTGAGCTAAATCCGTGTTGACTCGGCTCTGGTCATAACAACAAAACATTATCTTAATAAGGACGTAAATATATAGACTTCTTATGAAAAATGAGAAAAGCTATTCAGTACCTCTGGTATCTTCTTAGAGCTGCAGAGATCTAGAGTTTTGCTGTGCCGTCATTTTCAGTTCGTGTGAAGCGTTATGCGTCTGCGTGCTTATAATGGCTTGGCATATCAAATACATAGGTATTTTGTGTAATTCTATAAATAAGGATAAAAGGGATGCCATAAGGGTTTTACAAGTCTTGAAAGTGCGTGATTATTTAACTCCGATGTCACTTAACGCCGTCAATGTAGGTGTTCTGAGTCTATCGCCGACGCATTGTATTAAAACCGAAAATTCGGTTTAAGAATCGGCATGATTATCCGAATACTTAATCACCTACTTCGACTTCAAGTAATGGTCAATATATTGAGATGAGCGAAATTTTTACTCAAGAAACTACCGCTGAAGAAGTTGCCAAATTTCACGCTAGCCAGATCCGTGGCAGAACTTTCCTTATCACTGGAGCTACCTGGGGTGGTATTGGTGCTTATACCGCAAAGGCCCTTTTAGAACATGATCCAAAGTTAGTCATTGTTGCGGGGCGTTCTCAAGAAAAGCTAGACGAAACAATTAAAAACATTCTGGAAGATGCACCGCACGTTAATATCCGATCTTTAATCCTTGACTTGTCTTCCTTAGAAAATGTCAAAGTGGCAGCAAATACCGTCAATGCTTATCCCGAAAATATTGACGTCTTAATAAACAACGCTGGAATCATGGCATGCCCTTATTCAAAAACTGAAGACGGCTATGAGATGCAACTAGCTGTCAACCATGTTGGCCATTTTCTGTTTACCAACCTGATATTGGAAAAGATTTTAAAATCAAAAGCACCAAGAATTGTCAATTTATCGAGTCATGGGCATGCACTCTGTCCTATCATTTTTGATGACATTGGATTCTCTGACGGAATGAAATACAATAAATGGCTGGCCTATGGCCAATCCAAGACTGCAAACATATTGTTTGCGAGAGAACTCTCTAGACTGTATGCTGCCAAAGGTTTGGTGTCATTCTCTGTGCATCCCGGTGCAATCCGTACAAATCTGAGTAGGCATATTGATAGGTCAGAGTTTTTGGATGAACCACCTAAAGATTACTGGAACAGCAGCGAGACTTCTCGTAAATTCTTTAAAAATGCTTTCTTTAAAACCCTTTCTCAGGGCTCAGCAACCACCCTTGCAGCCTCGTTAGATCCTTCAAGAAATGAGAATGCTGGGTCGTATTGGGTTGATTGCCAGCTTGCAGATGACAAATGTTCTCCACATGCAAAAGACCTGAAAGCTGCTCAACAGCTATGGGATGTCACAAAGTCGATGGTTGGTATGTGAAGTTTTCAGACCTTGCTCGCACACATTGGCAGTGGTAACGTTACCTCTCACCAAGTAAATAAGATTGAAACCAGCGGTTTTGAATTCAAAAGAAGACTTAAGCAGCTGTAGACCAAAATTTTCACAAATAGCATTATTATATGTGATAAATTACTTGTGATAAATTACTTCCTCGTGATCCTATTTCCCACTATCAAATGACCCCTGAATCCATTAACCTAATACGGAATTACCCTAATATCTCATGCATCTTTTTTTTTTTCAAGCCATACATATTTTACGTAAATAAATATTTCACCATCGACATTTGCTATCACAGTTCATCTATTTGTTTCCTGGTGGAGTGTATTGAAGTATAGCACCTATTTATATATTTTGCATCAAACTTCTTAAAACATGTCGGACGATGTAAGTTCTAGTTGTGTTACTATCACCAAAAAAGAACAAGTTCTAACAGCAGATCATATGGCAGGTCATTAACCACCAATTTTGTGCATTCAAGCTGAAAACCACAAAAGATCAGACATTCTGTCGTAATGAATACAATGTGTCAGGTCTTTGTAGTCGCCAGTCTTGCCCACTTGCTAATGCAAAATATGCTACAGTGAGGAATGTGGATGGTCGATTGTATTTATACATGAAAACTGCTGAACGAGCTCATACTCCAGCCAAACTATGGGAAAGAGTCAAACTCTCCAAACAGTACTCTAAAGCACTCGAGCAGATAGATCAACATTTGATCTATTGGCCCAATTTCTTACTTCACAAGTGTAAACAGCGTCTCACCAGATTGACTCAAGTTGCTATCACTGAGCGACGGTTAGCATTGAAAGAAAACGAACGTCAATACGTTGGAAAGGCACCCAAGGTGAAAAGACGAGAGCAAACTAGAGAACGAAAAGCCCTCGTTGCTGCCAAGCTTGAGAAGGCTATTGAGAAGGAACTGCTTGATCGACTCAAGAGTGGTGCCTATGGAGAGAATCCTCTCAATGTTGATGAGAAGATATGGAAGAAGGTCATGAATACTGTTGAAGAAGCAGAGGATGAGGAAGAGCAAGAGATGGAGGATGAGGAAGAACTTGAGGATGATTTATCTGATATGGGAGAGGTTGAGTTCGTCGAAGGAGAAGATGACGAGGACGATTTGGTAGAGCTTGAAGATCTCGAGAAGTGGTTGGGCTCTGACAGTGAAGACGGTCAACATTTCAGTTCTGAAGATGATTCCAGCGAAGAGGAGGACTCTGATGATGATTCTTCCAAGAATACCAAAAAGCGAAAGACTGATAGCAAGCCGGCTGCCAAGAAGGCCCGAAGAGGTCCAAAGGTGGAAATAGAATACGAACAGGAGCCAGCTTCGGTTGCAGCAGCTGAGAAATGGTAGTAGAATTACTTTTTAACATTCAGCTTATTGTGGTCTAATGACATAATGATAATACATTTAGTTTCTTTTTCATCTAACTTGAACATTTGCCTCACTATAAACTGACAGTTTTCCAGTGGCAATAGTCCTCGATACTTCAACAGGATGCCAGCTAGTTGGCTCAACTGGTAGAGACGTACTACTTCCCTCAGGAGTGTCGCCAAAAGGATCATGTTGGACGCCTGAGCTAAATGACAATTGGAAAGGTGGTGGAGTATTGGTGACAGCCTTGTATCGAACATCAATACCGCTTGCTCCCTCCCTTGCAGGGCCTTCGGTAGCAAACCGACAGAGGAATCGTTCCTCACTGCCTTTTGTTACAGTAACTGGCTCATTGAACCTCCAGGTAATTCTCTGACGATCTTTGTTAAATGATGCCATTGGTTTGCTCTGTGCAGATAGGGCTAGTCCTCCTTCAACGGGAACACTGATTACCAAATCCTGAAGTTGAACTGATTCTTCAGCGCCTCCATCTGCGAGCTTGAAAGTTAACATGAGACTTGATTGCTTCTCTTCAATCCTCCAAATTGGTGAGAATACCACCGGGAAAGACTGACTTCCATCTTTGAGGCCATACTTGAAGCCAACAACACCTTGCTTGGCACCATTGATTCCCAAACTACTCACAGCATTTGAATCAATTCTATAAACTCCCTGAACTGAAGCAGCTTGAACAACGCTGGGATTTGGAGCCATTTTGATAACCTCGCTACTGGTTGCTACTCGTATATAGGTACTACCTCCGGGAGCAGTTCCAGTATATCCGACAGCAATTTCTCCTCCAGCATTGCTTAAGCTCAAGATACCATCCTTCATAGTAGCGCTCACGACTTCAACTACAGTTGCAGATAATCCCTGTGAATTAGGAAGGTCGGGGTGTTTCAATGACGGGCCAACTGATGACTGCATAGATCTCAGTGATTGAACATCACTGGCCTGTCGGGTAGTTCGGAATGGGATAGGACTCGTTCCATTACCAATAGGTGCCAGAGTTGGACTAGGCTCAGGAGACGATACGTAGCTCCCACTATCACCAGTTCGCTGTGGTGGTTGCAAAGGCGGGAGGGCATTATGATTCAAATAAGGAGCGAATGACTGGTCTGGCTGTTGAGTTTGCACAGGTACTTGTTCCTGTCCAGGCATGTGAAAAGGTTGTACAGGGAACGGTTGTTGGCTGATTGGTTCAGACTTGAATTGCTGTTCAGGAATAGTAGCATCAACTGGACCACCAGGCGATAAAGCTGACTGCTCTAGCTGCTGATGCTGCTGCTGCTGCTGAGGTTGGCCAGGAAATGTCTGGAGTTGAGACAAGAATTGTTGACCTCCGGGAATCGTAGCAAGATCAGGCACCTGCGGTATGGATCCTGCATTCTCAAATTGAGATGCCTCTATACCAGTGAACAACCTCGACTGGATGTCTCGTCGGCCGCGTGATCCTCTACCAGATATAGTAGGTTGTGCTCGGAGAGTTGTTGCAACACTAGACATTGCTGCATCAGCATCCTCTTGTTCCTCTGTGATAGTATCCTGACGAATATTAACTCGCAGAGGCGGCTGTTGGCCAGAAGATAACCCATATAATGGCTGATCGTCCTCATCCTCTTGCTCTCTGGAAAGAGTCTCTGGAACAAGAGGGGCCATTGGGGCCTGGCCATTGACCTTTCGGGATGGAGGAGGTGCTGGCTTCGCTTGTCTTATAGTATTTTCATTCGGGATCTCATCCTGATAACTTGATGTCCGCTCTACAGGAGTTCGAGGAAGGGGTGCCTGTTGTCGAGTTGGAGAGATTTGAGGACGAAGGTTGGCAGCATTGGGTGCTGGAGGTATTGGTGCTGGTGCATTACCAGAAGGACCTCGCAGACTTGAAGACGATTTGGCGCCTTTCTGCTTGTTTCTTCCAGACCTACTGAAAATTGAGCCCACTCGAGACCTCAATTTAGAAGCACCCCCAGGTCCGCCAAGTGGGGTGTTACCGGAATTGATACTACTGGAATCATCAAATGTGCTTCGGGTACTAGCACGTCGAGGGAAGTCATTCTCTTCAGTATTACTCCTGGTAGTAGAAGGAGTGTTTCGAGACCCGAAAGGAGCAGCTGAACCATTGCTGCCACTAACAGCAGCAGCTCCTGCTGCTCCGGCACCAGAGCCGGCAACATTCCCTCCTACTATTTGAGCAGCAAAAGATTGGATCTCATCAATTGGCTCAAAAGACAAAATAGAATTAACTGCATCTTCAGATGACCTGATTATCGTCTGCCCTTTGTCTGCCTCAAGGGTTTCCAGCCTAGTGAGCGAATCTTTCAGAAGAACCAGTCGAGATTCGTCAACGCTTTCGAATTGACCGAACGCATACGGAGCCTGGTTCTCCCATTGACTTCGGTTTTCAACTAGAGACACCTCTGCAGCTTCTGCTTTGGACCCAGTCTTCTTCTTGGCTCGTATTTTAGAGTAGTTATCCTCGGATTCGGATAGCGACTTTGCAACCGTGGACAACCCTTCATGGAGGTTGCGGACATCAGCCCACTGAGGTGAGCGGGATGATAAACTACGAATTGGATTCTCGACCTCTGCCCTTGCCTTTTGAGCAAAGTCTGTAGATGCTTGTGCTCTACCAGCAGTGGCCTTGGCAACGTCTGACCATACGGATGCAAAGGTTCCCAGAGCCGATTCGTGGGCCGGTTTCCGCCGGGCCAGCTTGTCAAGCTCAGCACCATACATCTCTTCGATTCGAGCACGATCACGAATCCAATCTGCTATATCATCATTCAATAGCTTCGAATTGTTGAGCCTTTGTCGCATTACATCTATGGCCTGTTCCGGCCCCAGTGCCGACAGAATGGCACTGCTGTATTCGGTTCTTTCTGACATTGTACCTGCTTAGAACGTCGCACAATTGAAATACAAAGCCTCAATAAAGACCTTGAGTGATGTTCGCCGTTAACGACACAGATTGAGTCAAGGAAAATAACCGAATTTACCGTTAGCGAACGCTTTGTTTCAACACTCGTCTAAAGGACGTCAAGAGACAGCAGCGGCGCTGTCGGCTCCTCCGCAAGTTTAATAATCGGTATAAGAATTTCGATGAGTTGTCAACACATGTTTTAGCTGAATCAGTACTCGATATAAACATTCCAAGGTTAGGTCATATCCAGGGACTAGTTTAGTGCGGGGGATCTCCACACGAAGCAGAGGACCGGCAGGCCGATTAAACAGAGTCGAAAAATCACCACAAAAAAAACAGAACTGTTAAAATAATGTCAGAAATAATTCAAAACCAGACGTGGTAATGATGATGATAATAACAATAAAAATAATAATATAATAATAATAAATAAATAATCTGCTACAATACAAGCAATAAATATTTTACAAGCCTCGACGCCAATGGTCTTTTGCACCATCAGCCTGTAAAGGCTCACCATCCAGCAGTGGCTCTGGGCCATAGTCGCCTTCGTAGATGACAGCGCCGGCCTTACGATGACTATTGACCCACTGGCACTCCTCAGAGGACAAGATTTGGTGAGCACTAGGACGCTGGCCTGGATCCGGGCTTGACATCCAGGTAACCATCTTGTCGAGCGCTCCACTGCCGTCAAACATGAACTTGGGGGACCAACTTGGTACCAACCCCAATAAGCCATGTTGGTGATGCTCTGAGACATCAGATAACCTGCCACTAGACGCTGGTGCTAGTACAGGTGAAAACAATTCTGTACCAATACTGCTATTGCTGTCATCGTTGGTGGGTTTACCATCATCATCATCATCATCATCAACGCTGTAACGAGTCATGCGATCATCGTCACAAACTCTACTGAGATCTCCAGAACTAAGACGACCAGCATCAGTCAAGTCCCCAGATCTCAATTTCTGCCAATGGATTCCATTGTCCGGCAAAACTATGTTGGCAGCTATCTCGAGCATCATCATGCCCAACGAGAAGATGTCAGCAGGCTTGTCATACTGCTGGCGACTGAGTATTTCAGGTGCAATATATTCACGATCTCCTTCTCGTTCGATTCCATTTGCTGCTGGGTATTGTGTGGCCATTCCAAAATCTCCAATCTTGAGTACACCTTCAAACGTAATGAAAATATTTGCTGGCTTGACATCGAGGTGCAGGAATCCACAGTTGTGGATATAGCTAAGACCAAGCGAGATCTCAACCAGGATCTTCCACACCCGCCACTCGTCTAGTCGAGTTACATTGCCCATCTCAGCCAAAAAGGCATCCAAGCTTCCGTTTTCACAATATTCGGTCATTATATACAAATAGCCATGACCCTCCCAGGCATCAACAAAATTCAAAACATGATCTCTTCCCTCATCAAATTGGTCCTCTTCTTCTTGTTGGTTACAGAGGCTCTTGAGGATCTCCACCTCTTCAAACACACGAGATCTTGATTTAGGCCCTAAAAATGGGTATCGAGTTCGTTTGACGGCATATTGACCGTCATGAGCCGTTTCCGCATAGGTTCCATCAACCACCGTATAGACAATGGAGAATACGCCCTTCCCTACTACCGAAACCTTTTCAAATCTGTCAGTCAAAACTGGATCAGAAAGAGACTCCTCTTGGGAGAAGCTGGCACCCATAAACAACGTGTTGTGCATCATAGGATCCATGGGATTCTTTGGAGTCTTTGCAGGCGTCCTTGGAGGTTCTTGAGAAATACTATACAAACTGGAATTTCCAGAGTGATGTCGAACCATAGGTATAGAAGATGGTTCACTGTCGGGATCATCAAGCCCTGATGGATAAGGCCCACTATCTGCATGCATTACCACATCTGGTGTACGAGGAGATGTGAAAGAACGTTCACTAGAAGATCCATCGCCACTCCATCCCGAATTCCTCGAAATAGAAGTACTCGGCGTAGCCAACTTATCATGAGGTGTAATGGTGCTCGCATCTGATGGCATTCGCGATCCCATTCTTGAACTAGACACATCGATTGGTATTGATAACATGCTGTTGGAGCCACAACTCGTTTCCTTCGTGGGAGTTTCTGGCTCGTCATAATCGTCGTGCATGTCAACCTCTACTGCCGCTGCCGGAGTAGAAGAATTTCCAAAATTCACTGAGAATCTGAGCCGACTATCCTGCAATCCCAGCTTGCTTCTGCCTGTAGGCTGCATTTTTGCTGGAGTCAAGTCCAAAGCCGTAGGGAATCCATTGAAAGTGGCATTAGGATGGAAGTTATGGAGTCCACCTATGCTATTGATAGGCTTTTTGCAAGGCGTATCAGGAGTAACATGAGTATTACCAGCTATGATAGAATTCATGCGGTTCTTCTTTGACAGAAGTCCAGGGCTGGTGAACGCAGTCTGCAATGGCTTAACGGATCGGTAACTGTCAGGAGTTAAGAAATCAGGAAACTCAGCAGCTACTGATGCGTTAAATTTAGGTTTTGGTCGTAAATTAGTCATGGACACCGAAGAAAGATGTGACAGTCTATGGGAGACATGGTGACTGTGTTGGGTATGTTTATGGGTGGCTATTGGTGAAGGAGAAGGCGATGTCGAATATGGATTCGTGTTAGGTTGAGCAATGGGGGTACTGTGGTCAGCGACCTTACCTAGGCTGAACCGTGGAGACGAGAACCTAGACTCAAATGAATCCCTTCTCCTAGGTGGATGCGATGACGGCCACAAAGGTTCCATAAACCCGCAGTCTCTTGGTTCCACATTGTTGTTGTCAGTATCGGCAAAACTGTATGATGAGATATCATCGTCACTCGAAAATCGCGGCTTTGGCAGCGCCTTTGATCTGCTGATGTCGGGGGTACTGGATCCGCTATTAGTCCGGGACGAATGGGGCCTTTTTAGACGGGCGCCAGACGTGTCGAAAGACGCTGCTTCGTCAAGGTTGAGAAGTCCTGTTGACCGACGAATGGTCTTGCGTATTGGTCTTGAGCTCATGGATGTCGGTGACGGAGGCGATATTCCCTCCATCTGTGAAAACCCAGGTGACATTGCGGGTGTGGTGGGCCGGTGCAACTAAATCCAAATCCAAATCCAAACCTGAAGTATCCAAAAAGCAAAAAAGAGACCAACAAACAGTTGGTATCTATAATTTGGTACAGTCGCTATCCAATACAGACGCTCGAGGATCCCTCACCTTCTCTGGTGTTGTTGGGGGAACGACGGCAAGTAACGGGCCACCAAAAAAAACGGCTAGTGTATATGTTAAGAGAGAAAGGTAGGATTAAAGGGTCCTGTTAATAGACCTAAACCGGATAAAAGACGCTGGGAGTTACTGGTTTTGGTGGGTAGTTGCTATGGAGACACCGATCATAACAATGGTGCGGCGGGACCTAGTGTAATAGCTTGTAGGGATGTGGACGGGTTGGAAATAACCAGTGGCTAGCTAAGTGATATTGATAATGGAAATAATTGAATGTCTGACTCTGGCATAACTTGTAGTTTACTGGAGTATGAACTCTTGACAGTTGGTTCAGAGGTAATTTGTAACTGCGGCCAGTATATGCAGATGCATGATGATCATGCAAGTAGTAATTGCTCCCATGTGAGAGTAAAATGAACTGCATAAGCGCGGCATGAGGCAATACACCTGGTCGCTACAAGCAGCTGATAACAACGAAACAAAGAAGTTAACAGCTAATCATAAATAAATGCCAAATACCATAAGCAGTGGCAGATAATAACTACTAATAATCACTGATAGGACCTATGGCGGCATATGGTACTGAACCAACTGCACGTAAGTTACCAGCACAGCACATCCAGTTTACACGGCAACCTGGTCGCTTAGGCGGTGACAGATGCAGCACATTGTGCCAAGACAAACGAGGTTAGCCCCTAGCAGCCAAGAGACGACCAGCCCTACAGCCCGCATACTGGCACCCCGGCATAGCACTATATCGTGCCCTTCAGCCGTAGTGCAAGAGCAAACAGACGGTAACATGAGAGTGACATATGCGGAATAAGCCAAGTAAAAACAACCGTATTTACTACAACAGCAAAACAGAAAAAAAAATGATATTAATAACGACTAACTGAAATGATAAGTATACGGCTATCAGTACTCGATGGTTCAGTAGTGCCCCGTGGCACCGTATGATATGACAAATTATCGTAGTTCCCCGCACCACCCCCACAAAGATGTTGGGGGGCCGCCGATCATATATCTACAAAGCTCCGTCGCCATCAATTGTCTCAACCAACTTACTGTTACCAAAGATTGCCCAACACCAACAAACCACAATGACTGTAACCAAGCCTTCAGCTCTATCCAAAGAGGATGTGGATTTCTTCATGACCAATGGCTATGTGGTAGTACACAATTGTTTTACACCAGAACAGGCATCATACTGGCTCAAAGATGTATGGATTCGTCTTGGTTTGGACCCAAATAACAAGCCGAGCTGGAATAACCGTGAAGTCAAAGATGACAATTTTGGTGCAAAGATCCATATGCCCTCTCAGCGTCAGGTCAAGGTCAGCGAGTTTGCACCCAAGGCTTGGGCAGCAGTCGTACAGCTTGTTGGTAACGAGGACCGCATTGCCGAACACACCAAATATTGGAGTGACAATTTCATTGTCAACTTGGGCCAGCAGAACCCTGATACGGATTGGGTGGATAGTGAACACCCGAAGGATCTTCCGAATTGGCACGTCGACGGCGATTTCTTCCGTCACTTTCTAACTTCGGGTGAACAGGGGCTACTGTTAACTCCCATCTGGAGTGATAGCATCGACCATCGTGGAGGGGCGACTTTTGTAGCACCAGACTCCATCGGAGTTGTGGCCCGATTCCTGCACGACCACCCAGAAGGGGTATTGCCAGGAGCTCAGCACTTTCATTACTTGGACTTGGCCCAGAAGTGTTCGGAATTTGTTGAGTGCACTGGTAAAGTAGGAGATGTGGTGATTTGTCACCCGTTTATGCTCCATTCAGCGTCTCATAATGTACTTCGTGTGCCGAGATTCATCACCAACCCTCCCATTAGCTTGAATGAGCCTTTCAATTATGACAAGCCGTATCATCAGCTAAGTGTTATTGAGAGAACTACTCTGAAGGCATTGGGTGTCGACCGACTAGATTACCACATTACTGGCAAGCCTGAGAGATTCCATGGATCTCGTAAGGGTATGTGGGATCGAGTTCGTCAAGAAGAACGAACCAGGTTGGACAAGTATGGTACCCTTAAGGCATTTGCTAGTCACTCGGGATTCGTTACCGAATGATCAGCCAGTCCAGTGCTGTTTCAATCATCTAAATCCAATAACTACAAATCTAAGTTTATAAATTTAATAAATCAGCTCATATAAAACCTGTTACATCGTGTTAGATAGATCCCCTAAATTTCTTTTTTTATTATTTCATGAACAGAACTGACAAATTATACCTCGTTACGTAACACTGAAATTTCACTCAGGGGGGACAGCGGAACTCCTGCGCGGCCACAAACGACTGGCAAAAAGAACAATGGTCCCGCCGAAATACAAAATACAAAAAGCAAACAACAAAATAAGCATAAGCAAGTTGGTTGCTGAACGGAAGAATATAGCAGCATTGACTAAGGAATCAATCTAGACCTGCTGCTGTTCGCTGCAAGTTGATGGCACCCGCCACGAGCGCGAGTACATACCCACGCACGTCAGAAAATTAATTAGCATTAGACACGGAGATTTAGGCCATAACGCCGCTTTGCGGATGGGACCTTATCAAGCAATCTGGAAAGTTCGACTTGCCGAGGATCAAGTGGATTCACTATATACGGAAAAAAAACGGGAAACACAAGTCACTAAAAAAGAAAGGTTTCGAACTGAACGGTGTGTCAATTGCTCTGTATCCGCGGATTTATCACATCACGCCACAAATGCAACAGCCGGATAAACTTGAATCAATAGCCACTGGATTTACACGGGGTTTAGTCGTTTTTACGTCAGGCCCGAGCTTCACGTCAGTCTGGCCCTTCGGTATGCACAGCCGCTTAGTCAAAAAAGAACGGTCTGGACCCACATCACGTTAGTTAGTAGATCTGACGTGATAAGATAGTGGTTGACGAGCGGCGTCATTAATTTAGCGGTTAAGGTATAAATATAGGGCCACGTCCGTGGTTGGTGAAAGGTATAGATCTTATAGAACTACACAAAACTTAAAAAATAATAATGGTTGCTACTGTCCGACACACCGCTCCTGCTTTCACCAAGAAGGCTGTCGTCAATGGCGTCTTCGAGGATGTTTCCCTTGAACAGTACAAGGGTAAGTGGGTCGTTTTGGCCTTCGTTCCTCTGGCTTTCACCTTCGTGTGCCCTACTGAGATCATTGCCTACTCTGATGCCGTTGAGAAGTTTGCTGAGCGAGATGCCGTTGTTCTGTTCGCCTCTACTGACTCTGAGTTCTCTTTGCTTGCCTGGAACAGCCAGTCCAAGAAGGAGGGTGGTCTTGGATCCGTCAACATTCCTTTGGTTGCCGACACCAACCACAGTCTTTCCAAGGACTACGGTGTCCTTGTTGAGGACGAGGGAATTGCTCTCCGAGGTATCTTCTTGATCGACCCCAACCAGATTGTCCGACAGATCACTATCAACGACACTCCTGTCGGACGATCTGTTGACGAGACTCTCCGATTGGTGGACGCTTTCCAATTCACTGAGAAGCACGGTGAGGTTTGCCCTGCTAACTGGCAGAAGGGTGATGCTACCATCAACACTTCCAAGGCTTCCGAGTACTTCGAGAAGGTCAACAAATAGATAGAATAGAATGATCAACAAATGACTAATAAATGAGAAAAACACTTCAAAAAATTATTATTTTTTGCACTTGTAATGGTAAATCGAGATAATGGTATATTCGGAGCCGACCGCCGACGGCCGAGATAATTTCAAATGTTCAAAAAACGTTCAATATTAATATAATTGACTTCAAGAATAGACAAGTAGTTAAAATTTGCGGTGATTTATGCAATTGAGCTGAATTAGCATATTTTGAGAACTTTTTTGTGCCACTCGTTCTGACAAGCTTGCATTGGCTCGGCATTGGATATGCTGAAACCCCCTTTTGTTTTGTGGATGGTCCTCTGTCCCATACAGATGGACCACTATCGCAAGATCTTGGGGTTGTAAAGGAGGTAGTCGTATCCTTGAATATGGCTGATAGATAGAATCATTCTCCTTTTACTGATGGGATCTCGTTTCCGCTTTTTGGTCTGTTCTTCTTCAGTTAGCTTCCTCGAGTGTCCCTAATGTCAGGATGGAGTGTTAAGGCATTTTCTTCAGCATGAGATGAACCGTATATGTTAGGGAGAAAACTTCTCTACCATGACTTAAAGATACATTCAGCACTTTTCAAAATCACCCAAAAATAAATAATTTGGACTCATCAAATCTGTGGCTATCCGTTGGCAAAAGAACCCTGAATTTCAAACAACTTTGTGGCTGTGAAATAAACTATCTGCCTCGTTTGTTCTAATTTCTTAAAACAATGGCAAGTGGAAATGTGGCAAATGGAGTTCCTCAACAGGATGGTTCAAATGGCCGGGCTCAACGTAAGAGCGAGGGGGTTCATCCAAGCTTGTTTGAGGAATATGAGATCGATGAACCGCATATACATCAGTTTACAGATTTTCGAAAGTCTACGAATATTTCTGGAAAAGAAAACGGTCGACCTTGAAGCGCGCGACGGTCCTCAATTCGTAGGTATCAGTGGAATGAGCGAAGCTGATTTCGAAAGCTTCGAACAAAGTGGAAAGCGAAAGGAGTTTCCAAAATTCAAGGGTACATTTAACTTTACAGCCAAACAGTTCGTCATTAGACTAATGCCTGGTGACTCCCACGAGTTTGTGAAGTCCTTAATGGCACGAAATTGACAATGTCTTTGAGAGATTGGGTGTCTGGATGAACTCGGTCCTTTCGGGTCTGCGAAAAGAATATTTATAGGTGGAACTGGAAAGGAGCCAGATATCTCTTACTTGCCTTGGAATATCAGGGAAGTTGATGATTACTGGTCCTTATGTGTTGAGATCGGTTTGTCAGAGAAGCCCAATAAGCTTGCAATAGATGTCAAGAGATATTTAACTCTCACTCGAGGCCAGACAAGGTTAGTTCTTAATGTCTCAGTCAAAGAAAATACCCATGCCTTATCTTTTACAGTTTGGCAGCTGGTAAATGGAGAGCCGACGGCTACAAGGAGAGCCTTTTGCAAGAATCGCAGATATAATGGCAATGGTTTCACACTTCCCCTCAGACTGATTTTTGATGAGGTCCCTCTTGGTATCACTGAAGAGCAGATGGATCAAGAAATCCGACTTGATAAAATTGCAATCAGAGAGATCCATCGTCGTTAATTTCCCCTCTATCCTTGATGGAACCAAATGTCGTTTGAGATGTCGTTTGTCACGAAGTTATGCTAATTATTTATTGCTGCATTATTAGGTTATATAAAATTTAAAGTTATTATTTGTATTATTCGATTTATAGAGTATCGAAGGAATATAACTTGCGGACTCAGCTTTTTTTTTTTGCATATACTCAGTGATCTACAAGGAACAGTGAGAATCCCAATTGGGAGATCTGCACGTTTACGGTTCCATGCATGCATATGCATATGTCAGCCAACCAGTCATCATATTTAAGCGAGTGAATATCTGTGGGGGAGGACAGTGAGATAGCGACATATTGTCGAGAATACGAAACTAATTCAGGTTATTTTCCGGAGCTTCAATAATGAATCTGTCTCTCTAAAGTTAAACGTCCATAAACTGTTCTGTATTCGTGTACGAGAACTCGTTATATCCGATGACACCAGGATACCCGTAGCTCCTGAACTATTTTGATCTATGACGTCAAAAGACAAACAGTTAAGTAATTGTAATAATCCCATGCTTATTTAATGCTATTATCATAAATATAACGTGGATGCTGGATCCACATTGACGGTTTTGGCTATGGACACTGAACAGGCCCTACCAAGTAGTAACTTGTACTTTAAAGATCCCCGTAAAATCAACTCAAACTTGTGTACATTGACCCGCGACCATTTCTCCTGTCCTTCATCTCGGTCTCCATCTCTGATAAATAAATCCATGAATTTCAACTCGGTCTCACCAGCAGTAACGTTCCGCCCTGGATTAGCAAGCTTAACGTCAGCCACTGCCTTTTGCAACCGTCGGCTAAATAAGCCACCCTCAAAAATCAAAGGAACATCGAACTGTTGAACATTACCCAGCAACATTGTATGCGAGCTATCATCTTTATTATCAAACGATTTGTCCACAGCATACTTTGACTTAGCAAACAGGTCCAGATCAATATTTTCAACCTCGATACCCAAATAACCAGGATTGGATGCTTCAACAACAAGCTCAAATGCCAAAACATCGTCGCTTACAAGAATATCAAACACCTGTGATACTCGCACATCTTGTAATGGTTTGTTGGTGGCAAGAAGAAATCCCATCAGGAATCCACATGCCAGCACAATAATGCCCACCAAAGCCAACCAAAACATCAATCGGACATAATATAACTTGGAACTACCATTACCACGCTGATAATTATGTGGTGAATAGTAAGTGGATCCAATTCCGTTCTTTCGAGTTTTACGGATACTTCGAGTTCCAGCCTGCCGTAGGGGAGTGGTTTCAGTAGGTGGCCGATAATCATCATCATAATCTATTTCACCCTGTGACTCATCAAACTCATCCTCATCTTCTTCAGTAACATATGCGTCACCACCTCTCCATCTTCTGAATGCAGCATCTTTGGCTCGAGTACTTGCATCCGGTTCCACAACTCGTCGCATATGGGTACTTCTTTTTGTCCTTCGTTCCGGGATTGGGCTATTCAGCAAGTCAGGACGAGGTGAAATCGGTCGGAATTGACCAGAATGCTTTCTAGACTTTCCAATACTACCGGACCCCGAAATAGTGCCACCACTCAATCCAGAAACAGCACCGTATGGGCCAGAAACGGAACCAGATCCTGTAACAGGCCCGGGACCTGAACTAGAGCCACCTGTACCAGCAGCTGGCCCACCAGAAGAAGCACCTGAGCCTGATCTACCACCACTCATATTGACATTGTTCAAAGAGCTACCACTCGATGCTGGAGGTTCCCCACGATGCTTATGAACAACCCATCGAGAATTGAATGCAGGAGGTGCTGGTTCAGGTATAATTGGTCCATTAGCTGCTGCTGATAATGAAATCGATGAAGTTGAAGGATTTCGAGACTGAAATCTCGGTCGAACTGTACCCTGGTTGCTATGAGGATCATGAGTGTTGGCCTCATATACAAATGTCTCGTCAGAGTCGGATGAATGTACTTCATCAACAGCCGAGGCAATCTTTGCTGCAAATACCTCTGTCCTGGTACCTTGGCCAAGCTTTGATTTCTTCTTTTTGGCAGTTGAACGATTCGGGGGCCGTGGAACTCCATCCATACTCTTCTTAACTCTGAGGCTGCTCGACCCACTACCTACGGTTGTTACTGCCAGTGTAGGCACAGCCGACACCGTTTCTTCTTCGACTGTCATGTTGCCACGCTTGGTAGGCCCATTTAGAGGGATATTAGGTGTGGAAGAAGACGCCAAAAGAGGTGATGGACGAGTAACAGTGAATTCATTGCCGCCAACAGTGAGGATTTTAGATTCCGAGTCTTCATCTTTAGATTCATCCTTGGATTCTTCTTTCGAGTCATCTTTCGAGTAATCTTTTGAGTCATCTTTTGAGTCTTCCTTGTTGGAATTATCCTTGGTGCCATGTTCGGTGCTATCTTTAGACCCATCTTCGGCTTCCGCAGCGGCCTTCATCGCATTTATCACATTATCCTCAGACTTGACCTGGGTCAAATTCGTTGGCTTGACTATATTCGACTCTTTACTGAAAGCAGCTATGCTTTCGTTGGAATTATCTTTATCGAGTTTAATAGTAGATCCTGACGAATTCTTATGATGTGTCTTGTCGATATTAGCTTTAGCATCTTTATCACCATTTGACGGACGACCATTCTTTGTTTCATCCGAACTTTCCACAGCCGTTGAACCAGTCAACGATGTGCCAACAGCTATATCTTTTCCAGCACGAGATCTATCAACATGGCGAGTTAATGGTCTCGGAGGAAACTCGTAGCCCTCAGGTCGTAACCGTTGGTTATAAGGGCCAAAGTAATCATCAGATTCCGAAGCATCCTCAGATGTATAATGATCTTCAGACGATGTCATATCGACACCCAGACCAACCAACTGGCGACTAGACATGTCCAGTCGAGATGTTGGCACAGTCGGTTGGGTTTGCTTGCTTGCCTTTTGGTCGACAGATCTATGCACTTTAGCACTGCGTGATAGTTATAACGAAGCTATCTTCCAACTGCCATGAGGGCGCTACATATGTACGATATCGTTGTAACGGGTAGCTATCTGTTGAGAGATCTATAGTTATGAATTAGAGTTGGTTGTAACAGGTTAATAATAATATCTAAATGGTGCCACAGATAGTGTCATAAACAACGAATCAGTAATCAAATTAGCGTTTATTCTAGTTTACTTTAATGCCTACTTTAATGCCTGCTATATTCTCTTCAAAGCACATTAATGTTGTATTTTCTCTACAGTGTGCCACGCGACTCTTAGTGCCGTCTTCTGCATATCGAGCAACGTTGTCTGCAGGTGGCTGCTGCAGCTCAGCAGGGGCCCAAGCTAGAGCAGTGCCCAGTCATCCCACTTCTATAGGGCATAAAATCAATTCTATATTTGGACTAGCTCAAAGAAAAGTCAACCGACTAAAAAACAGAAAGAGGTAAACAGAAAACACGAACAAGGAGGGAAAAAAATAAGAAGTAAAAAAAATAAAACTAAACAGAAAAGACAATTTGATTTGTTAGGTTCTAACGACTTCGAGGTAGCAATCTTGGTGCGGCTATTGCTTTATGTTAGGCCATTACCCGCCTCACAATTCTTCTTCACCACTGGCGAGATCTGGCTCATCATCCATTAGACGTATATCGAGGATTCGGCTTTGGATTCGGATTCGGTAGCAACGGTGCCAAGCTAATTGCACCGCTGGTGAAGACAGAGTCTTCGGAACTTTTGTATTGATAGACTGCAAATCCACAAGTCGCATTGCTATTGTCGGCAGGCAATGGTCACATCGATACAGATCGCCAACTATTCTTACCAGACACTAACAGTACGCCAATAGCGTACAAATATTACACGAAAAAGAGTACTCAAAGTACTCAAAGAGACCAACGAGTACCTCTGAATACAGCATAAGACGTCACACACAATGCAATACCAATCACATGTGCCGGGACAGGCCAAGATTGATGGGTCACAGCCGGTGAGCGCTTCGCAGGCAGAATGGATCAATTCGACTCACTGGCAGCAACAGCTTCAAATGGCGCAGATCTCACGACAATCGGCCAACAACGGCCATAGCTATGCGAGAAGTGCTGCAGTTGCTTCTAGATCAGCCGGTGGACAAAATGCCGTGCCTATGACGGTGTCAGAGCTTGCAATCCAAATTGTCCAGCAGAATAAAGCTGGTGGAACAACAACGTATCCTTCGCGAATGAATGGGAATGGGGGACGCGGGGCAGTTATATTCTCAAACAATGTTGACCGCAAAGAGCAGATTGAAGAGGAGCGTCAGAGAAGGTACAACGAAGAAGTCAACAAACAGTTCTGGACAGCTTTGGATCTCAGTGGTCAAGGAGTTTTGACCATTACTCCCAAGTTGTTCAATTATAACTTTCTTCAGAAGCTATACCTGAACCACAACAAATTGACTTCTGTCCCCGCTGCTATCACCAATCTACGCAATCTCAAGGTACTTGACTTGTCGGGAAATCTTCTAACTGAACTACCTCCAGAGATGGGACTTCTTTCCAGTCTTCGGTACTTGTTCATGTTTGATAACAAGATCCATGCGCTTCCTTATGAGTTTGGCTATCTACATCAACTTGAAGTACTTGGAATCGAAGGAAACCCTGTCAGTGATCATGTACGTGAGTTAATTGCTAAAGAAGGCACTCGAGGTGTAATTATTGATCTGAGAGAACGGGCGCCTGTGACTCACATTTCTCCTCCTCGAGAATGGCTGTACTTTGATGACGACTCGAAGCGAAAGCAGGACCTCATAACCGCTTCAGATTCAGAGTCTTCATTAACCACAATTGGACCATCAGATGGCGGAGCAAGCTCTTCTGTGTCTAAATCTGCAGATGCTTTCTCAGCTATGACTTATAACACTTTGTGCGACAGATATGCAACACCTCAGATGTACGGATACACTCCATCATGGGCCCTAGGGTGGAAATATCGTAGAGAGATATTGAAAAAGGAAGTATTGAGCTTAGACACAGACGTTGTATGTCTACAAGAGGTAGATAGAATAAGTTATGAAGAATTTTGGATACCTTTGCTGGGTGAAAAAGGCTATAAGTCTGCATACTTCCCCAAAACAAGAGTACGAACAATGAATGAGACTGAACGACGAAGGGTTGACGGATCGGCAACATTTTACAAGACAAACGGATTAAAGCTTATAGAAACCCATTGTATAGAATATAGGAGTCTTGCCATTGCAAAGGCAAAGACCGAGGACATTTATAACCGAGTTATGAATAAGGACGACGTCGGATTGATTACTGTATTTGAACGAGTACCAAGTGGCCAGCTTTTAGTGGTCGCAAATACCCATATTCACTGGGATCCTGTATATAAGGATGTGAAGATGATTCAGGTGGCTTTGCTATTGGATGAACTTGAAAAGATTGTCGACAAGTATCTGAGTAATACCACTCCGGAGGGTTCAAAGTACCCAAAGATCACCGACATTAAGACTGTTCCTGTGATGATCTGTGGAGATTTCAACTCGAAAACTGATAGTGGTGTATATCAGCTGTTGTCTCAATCAAAGGTATTCAGACATAGTGACTTGGAAGGTCGATCGTATGGAAAGTTCACAGATGAGCCTATGACCCACAAATTCTCGCTCAGGTCTTCATACTACGAGATCGGCGAGTTACCATTCACGAATTACACTCCTGACTTTGTTGAGGCTATCGATTATATTTGGTACCCGACCCAGTCTATGCAAGTTGACGCGGTGTTGGGCAAGATTGATCCCGATTATCATAAGCATTTTATCGGATTCCCCAATCCTCACCATCCATCGGATCATATCCCCATTGCTGCCAAATTGTCTTTCAAGAAGGTCAAAGAACCCACCGCAAAGCCTGCTCCTCCTAACTTTGGAGACTCCAGTCGTTCCCGGAAGACCTAAGTCATGATAACGACGATGATGAATCATAGTATATATTGACTGCCAGCAGTCGTGTGTTTTTAGTCAATGATTGAAGATCTTATAATAATATGCTCGTAGTTTTATAAAATACTTTCTTTCTACGTGAATATATTTGTGACATGTTTTGACCAGTTGGATGTTTGTTACTTTTAGCTTTGTTAAATTTTTCAATTCTTTTATTGTTAAACTGAGAGAATTTCACCACTTCCAGTGCCTCTCTTCCCCACCTAAGCACCAGCCCAATCAAGACTGCCGCATATGCTCTTACGGTCATGACAGTCAGGAGGATCAAAGTTGAGAGCATTCCTGTTGCTAGACCCTCACGGGCTTTGAGGAAGAGAAATGTTGTGGTGAAAGATGAACAGGTTGTGGAGGAAAAAGTGAAGGTGGAGAATGTAAAAGTGAAGGCGGAAGATGCAAGTGAACAAGTGCAATGGGAGCCCCCGCGATGGAGAGAAATCTATAAACACGTCCAAGAAATGAGAGCCAAAGTAATAGCACCGGTAGACACAATGGGGTGCGAAAGGCTCCCTGAGGGGGTGAGTTCGACCATCACTCCTAAAGTTTTTCGATATCAGTTATTAGTAGCGTTGATGTTGTCTGCCCAAACGAAGGATGAAATTAATGCCATTGCGATGGCCAATTTAAGAGACGGATTGAAGGATGTAGGCGGACTAACAGTTGGAGGGATTCTAGCAACTGATGTGAAGGTGATTGATGACATGATTTATAAAGTTGGCTTTCATTCACGTAAAGCAGCATATATTAAACGGTCTACTCAGATCCTGCGGGACAAATATGATGACGATGTTCCACCAACTGTTGAAGAGATGATACAACTGCCAGGAGTGGGCCCTAAGATGGCACATCTTTTGATGCATCGTGCTTGGGGAATTGCAGACGGGATTGGTGTAGACGTACATGTCCATCGACTTGCGAACATGTGGGGATGGACTGGCAAGAAGACAAAGCTACTGCCTACTCCTGAACGAACTAGGGTAGCACTTGAGAGTTGGCTACCGAGGGAACATTGGGTAGACATCAATCCTCTTTTGGTAGGATTCGGCCAAACAATCTGCTTGCCGAGGGGTCGCAAGTGTAATGTTTGTAGTTTGGCAACTTCTGGACTCTGTAAGGGTGTTGATCGAGCAAAGTTAAAGTTGAAAGACATCGAAGATCTTTAATAGGAACAAGCCATTGTTACTTTAGAGGCTATTTTGTTGAATTGCTTACTGATATCAATTGGACTATTAGTTTCAATTTTCTATATTAGTATTAAGATTCGAGATTAAAAATTAGATGTGATAGGGGGAAAAAAAATTGACCAGGCATCTTTAAGAAACCATCTTCTTAAAAGTGGCACATATTAGACGGCAGCGGCAGCATCTGTAACAGGAGCTTGCTCAGAAGCAGGGACAGCGGGCTGCTCAGGAGAGAATCGGCCAATGGCAGTATCGCCAGAGAATCGAGCATCCTTCTCTGCGTGGAAAAGAGGCTTGCTGGGACTGGTGATACCAAGAGAGGCAAAGTCAACATTTCGAACTGCAAAGAGGAAGTAACCTGGAATGGCAATAAAGGTAAACAGATCAAGGACACCGTAAAATACAGCCTCAGAGTCAGGCTGGATAACGTTTCCACCCTCAGATAGACCCCATGAAATGGGGTAGATGAACAAGATAAAGGTGATCAAAGCAGCAGTAATGGTGACAGTTCGTCCAGTGTTGGAATCAACATCGTTTGCAGCTCGTCGAACAGGGAACAGGAGCTGATATCCAACAACAATCAAAGCGACAACTGCAAACACAAAGTATCCCCACTTATAGGTGGAATGGATTAAAGTTCCAATAAGGAGCGATACAACAAATACCTCAGTCGAGACAGCAGTGAATATGGCAGTGGACACAGGAATAGCACTGAGAACAGCAAGGTTAGTGAGGAGAGGAGGGAAAGCCAAGAACCAAGCTACGTATCGAGCATAGAATATCTGTCGAATACCGGGAGTCTCAAGAGAGTTGCCAACAGTATCATGGTTAAACTCAGCCTGAATACCAGTCCAACCAAGGTTGGAAGCAGTGGTGTAGTAACCGATGGCCAGGAAGAAACTAGATGCAATGATGTTATAGTAGAAGATTCTCTCATTAGCGGGCTTTGTCAAATGAGCCAAGCCAAACAACACAAGGGCGACGACAGAAAACAAACAGAATACAGTCCAGTACCAATCCGAACCATGCTCAGTTAAATGGATATCGAGACCATTTGGGGGGTTAAGCTGAACAGCTTCATTGCCTGCTGCTCGTGCTAGCAATTGTACTGGGGACATATTTGATGATTGATGATTAGCTATTAGAGATTTAATTATAATTTACTACTAGGACGAAGGTCCTCTATTTATATTGGATACGTATTACAAAGCTGTCAATCACACAATCGGCACCCGTGGATCAGTCGGAAGCGTACGTGCAGGTAATACATTATGCCCCAAACAAAAAAATGGGGCTATTTCTAGCATGACCTTATGCGACGGACTACCCCGATCACATGGTACATAGAAAATACCAGAAAATTGAAGCAAATTAGCTCGAAAATCTTTTTACGTTGCCGCCAATTTGTTCGCATCGATAATTTTAATTGGCATGGTCTGGACTTAGTGGATCAATGATGTTCCAGTGACCGGATGATGGCCCCGCGGCACAAATCTGTCCGGATACCCTGCATGCTATTGCTTTTTCTACGTACATTTGCTGCAACGTTAAATGAATAACAGGATGGGATGTTCTTTTAGCCGTACTAGCCGACCTTATTCCGTTGTTAGCACAATACTATGGCTCCAGAATCGAACTATCAACTTTTCAAGGAAGAAGCTATTATAATAATGAAAGTCAAATGTTCAGCAATATGATTGTTTGTCTGGCTTTCCATTTCATGGCGTATACAAACTTGACTAAAAAGAGGTTTTCTACGAGGTTCTTGTGCATGGGGCAAGCTGACCAAAGTTGCATAACCGGCACGCTAGCCGCGTGATTCAAACTATCGATGAGCAGATGAAATTAAATCGGATGAGTCGGATGCACCGGTATATGAGATGGATCTCAAGTCTCATGACCTTTGGTACCTAACCAACCTGGCCTAAACTATTCCTAAATTGGCGAAGATCGCTGGTTAAGAGACTATTCGAGTAACTTGTATGAGCAATAAACTTGTCCAAAATAATTGCCATCTACTAAAAAAGCAACCAATTATCAGATCATCTGAAAACATGGTAAAAACCTGG
Source organism: Sugiyamaella chiloensis (assembly GCA_030578775.1). NCBI lineage: Eukaryota > Fungi > Ascomycota > Dipodascomycetes > Dipodascales > Trichomonascaceae > Sugiyamaella > Sugiyamaella chiloensis. The sequence goes on along the minus strand of JAKTZE010000016.1, from coordinate 301,811 downwards.
GATATCACAAGTTGGGAGCATATTGGGAAAATCAGGTGACTTGAAAGTACCAGACCTCAAATGATTGTACCTTTTGCTGTCTTAATTGAAACATCAATGCAACAATAACCTAATTCACTGAACCCATCAAGACTAATCGACTTTTGTTCTAGTTCATATCAGTCAAACAAGCAAACCTTCAAATATTCAGCGCTCAAGCCAAAATGGATTAAAAGGTGGGGCTCCATGGAGCACTAATTGTCAGTAAGCAAGTTAGTGGTAAGTTAGTTGTGCACTATAAGCCAACAATATACAACAGAGAGTAGCGAGTGGACAACATTTAGGGACCATTAGCTCCTTATAACTATTGTGTGGTAGAGCGTGTCAAATAGAATAGGGGGTAAAGAATAAACACTCTATATTTTTAACACTATTAAGGTATACGCCAGATCCCATATTCGTGCCTGTTACCGCACGGGTGACGATCATCTAGTAATGATTCATTCTGCCAAATGCATGCATGGTATTTGGCGCACGTCTGAGGGCCATGTCCTTGGATGCCCAACCGCAAGTTAAATGGGGGATTCCCAGTCTTTCTCACTGGGTTTTAGCATTTTCTGATTATCAGGGGTAGTGTGTTTGTGTAGAGAATTTGAAGAGAAGTGCTAGATTCAGGTTTAGCCGCGGATAGTTACATAAACTATTAGTTTTAGTGATCTCACAGTTTCGTTACAGTTCTGTGGACATATAGAACTACGAAGGAGCTTTCTGGCCAGAATCATTAACAAATCTTGTTATCATTAGAAAATCTTGGGTATATTTCATGCCATAACCCCAGACCATCCATGCACCCGTGAAAGAGATCATTGGGTGGCAATCAGGACTAATTCAGAAGTGATCTTTGCATAATCTTCAAACAGCAGTCCCGTCCCATAATATTTTATGCCAACTTTTCAGTACAGCGCTAACTAGAAAAGATATAAATTGAGGCCAATTCCCACATTCTGCCTTTAGATTCCTTTCTCATCCCCTTCACAAGATCAAAAAAATCACAAAAAGATCACAAAAAGATCACAACGAGATCACAAAAATATTATGTCACTAACATGGGAAGTTGTGGCATGATGAGGGTGTATGAGAGTTCATGATATCATAGAAGTGTCATATAGAGATCTCCGTGTACTCACGTTAAAAAATAAAGAGGCCCATGAGAGCAGGTCTGTGCGTTGATACTCGTTGATCTGGTACCGCATGGGCGATGATTCAGTAATGATTCATTTGCATATTAACTCAATAACTGAGACACCGCCAAGGATAATGTCCTTGGAAGTGTCCACGCTTGTTAAAAGGAGGATTGCCGGTGGGAGAACTACCAGCAATCCTCCTTTTTTGCGGTTTCTAGAAACTAGGGTTAGGGAAATACATAGATTTCGCTGTAAACTATTACATAAAACTATTAGTAAATTATTATTTGTCTCACCGTTTCGTTACAGTTTGGTCATATATAAGTACGAAGAACCGGCAGATTCTTTGATAAGTCTCATTGTCTTTTTGATTCCTCCTTGATTCAAAATCTTGAGGATATTTCATTTCATGCCCATAACCCCAGACCATGCATGCACCCCTGAAAGAGGTCTAGCGTCAGAGTTGGTGGCAAACAGCACTAATTCGGAAGTGATCTTCGCATAATCTTCAAACAGCAGCCCCATTCCATAATATTTCACGCCAACTTCTCAGTACAGCGCCAACTGGAAAATATATAAATTGAGGCCAATTCCACTTTTGATAATTAGATTTCTTCCTCCTCCCTTCCACATAAAGCAAAACAGCAATCAATCTCTTAGCATGAGTCTAATTCAAATTGATACTGAGTGGAAGTGGTGTCGAATAGGATGATAATCTTTAGGCACTTGTGGAGATCTTGTGTCTGTGGAGGCCACATCAAAAGATAGACCTTGTGTTGACTGACTTGGGCCCTATGAGGTCTCTGTTTGATATACAAGTGAGTCTGCCTCCCGTTTGTGATGAGCTTCTAGCTGGCCCCCTTGCCTTCAGTAGTGATAGTAGTGGCCCTACTGTTGTTGAAGAAGGGTCGGTGATGACGAACCTCTATCAGATTGCCATTACCTACTTGTGTACTTGTGGGGATCTCGTGCACCTGTTGATCCACCTGTTGATATGCAGTGATTCTGTGCTGTGGATATGCAGTGAGTCCACCTCCTGTTGATAAAGAATTCCTACCTGTTGATATACAGTAAGTCTACCTCCTGTTTACGATGAACTTCTAGCTGACCCCTTACATAGTTGGGCACTTGTGGAGATCTTGTGCGCCTGTTGATCTACATGCAGTGATTCTACGCTGTGGATATGCAGTGAGTCTGCCTCTCGATGATGAACTTCTACCTGTTGAGATGCAGTAAGTCTACCTCCTGTTGATTATGAACTTCCAGCTGACCCCTTTACCTAGGTGTGCACTTGTGACTTGTTCACCTGTTGATACTACTTGTGGATGCTACTTGTGGATACTACCTGTGGATACTTTTGGATACTGTTGATACTGCCTATGGATAATACCTATTGATACTACCTGGGGATGCTGGCTCTGTTGACTGATTTATCGGGCCGGGTCGCTGTTTTGAAATGCCTGAGGCTCCTGACAGCAGAGAATCATCCCTTCTTTTCGGTTTAGCAACACGATATTCAAAACTCAAACTGGCTTGATGCTTGCATTTTTCGATCCATATCTATTGGACATGTGATTTCAGCCATTTCAAACGCTACTAGGGCTATCAATAGTCTCATTCTCGCCAGCATGATGCTTGAATATATTTTCCCTTGCTTTATCGATCCTTCCTTTAGATACTGAAAACCGTGGAGATATGCGCATACATTCAGATTGTGTTCTAAAGCATAGGTATTGAACTATTTCTGCCTGTATTGCTTGCTTGTATCTAATGGATTTGTCTCGCCAAACTGCAATGGCTTATATTTCATGGAGATATTACATCGATCCAGGTTGTGAAATATTTATTTTCCCCTGAAACTTGAAAGACTTAGTTTGGAGGAGGTATCTGCGATATTTGGCGAAGAAGCCATTCCAAGAACGATTTTTCATTCGACAGGACAATACATCTTCTATAAGCCATGCCTATGATGGAAAATATGCTGTTGAGACGTTTATATTTGTTCTTCCGTGATCACGTCATATGTGTGAGCCGTTATACGACAAAGACAAGATGCAGTATCATAATTGAAGATTACCAATAAATACCATGATTCAGATACAAAACAGTAAATGCATTCAGTTATATAGCAGTTGGGCCCATATATACTTCTATTCCATGAAAACAAATAGAGTCTCAAATGTTCCCAGGGATACAAGATTTCGTCTTCAGAATCAGTAGGAGTCGACTAGCCGCAACTGCCTATATTGTAGCATCTCTGTTTTTCGTATGGAAGATAATCAGATGTATTTTTGAAGGATATCTGAACATCCTGGCTGTTTGCTTATTGGTCACATTCATAGCCGCTTATGTTTCTGTCGATTGTGTAGTTGAAATTGGCTGTAATCAAGCTAGAATCAAGGGCTTGCCATCAATTCCAGGATTTCCAATTGTAGGAAATTTGTTTCAACTTGGTGACAGTCAACCATTGACGTACTTGAGATGGTCACGGCTATATGGGCCGGTATTCCAAATACGATTGGGCAATAAGCGAGTGGTAGTTGTGAATTCATACGACAGTGCAATACATTTTTGGATTGACAACATGTCGTCAAATGCTTCAAGACCAGTGTCGCATGCATTCCATAAAGTCATATCTGCAAATCAAGGCTACACTATCGGGACTACACCATGGTCAGAAACTTATAGGAAGAAAAGGAAGGCCATAAACCCTGCTTTGAATAAGCCGGCAGTAAAACTACACTCTGCTCTCATAGGACAGGAATCATGGCACTGTATTAGGGGATTGTCCAAAGCCATTACCGAAAATGATACAGATGACATCTGCGTTCATAATTATTTTCATGTCTACGCACTTAATATTGTATGTGAAATGAGTTAAAGAAGAGGTGCGCTAACATAGAGCTTGACTTTAAATTATGGAGTACGCCTGGATGCATCTCAATATGATCTCTTGACTGAGATTTTAACAGTCGAGAAAGATATTGGCAAGTTTCGAGGTACATTTAATTATACGGACTATATCCCACTACTTAGATATTTACCTTTTGGGAACAACAGCGGTCTGGCAATTGATTGCCGAAGACGAAGGGACATTTATATGGATCAGCTGCTAGAAAGTTTAAAAAAAAAGGTTTTAAATGGGAATGCACCAAACTGCATAGCAGGTAATATCCTGCAAGATTTGGATGTCAATATAAATGAGCAGGAATTGAAAAGTATATGTTTGACTATGGTATCAGCAGGCCTAGACACCATCCCCGCAATGATCATATACTTTATTGGTCACATGTCTCAAATATATGGGCAAATAATTCAAGAGAAAGCATATGGGATCTTGCAGAGCATGTTTCCGTGTGAAAATGTGTGGGATGGATGCCTTGGTAATGACAACATTAGTTACATCAAGGCTCTTGTCAATGAGACTTTACGATATCATACAATCCCTATCAGCCTACCAAGAGAAACCATTTCAAAGATCGATTTTAACGGAATAGAGATTCCTGAGGGTACGATGTTGCTTCTTAACTCTTTTGCAGCGAACTTTGACAATCAGAACACAGACGAGCCCTATCGTTTTAATCCTGAAAGGTACATGTGCTATCCAAAAAAAGGCCCTCTACATTTCTCATTTGGAGGGGGGCTAAGAATGTGTGCGGGGTCCAATCTGGCAGAACGACAATTATACGTTGCGTTTAGTCGTATAATTACATCATTTAAGATCCTGCCCCCTAAAGATCAACGGGATATGTTTAATCCAGATATCACACAGCTATTGAAGTCTCACAACACGCTAATGGTGGAACCACCCCCGTTTAAAGTAAGGCTGGTACCACGTAACGAAGTTCCACCGCCATCCATTTAATTATTGCTGGTATTTACTTCAAACTCTAATTTTAACTTACAGTTGCCAGGAAAATAGGTACTGATCGCATTAACACATCGCTTTCTCCTTACGTATTCGTTTACGTTAACATAACCGAGATTTCAATGGTGAGATATATTTTTATTTTATTTCTAATAGTATAGATGGTTATAATATTGTCATCATTATCATTTAATTACACTCTTTTATTGGGCTACAATTCTAAACTTTTTTTTTTTGCTTTTTAATACTTCTGCATCTGCACCTGCATGGCCGAACACGGCGATGACTAGTTACAGTTAGTTGACACACCAACGTGCGTTGGACTAGCTTCAGCCCAAACACCTAAATAAACATGGTTAGCTCAACATTCAAATTTCGGTCAATACCGGGGTTCTTTGCTCAAGATGAAGCTGAAACAGATGACAAGACTTTTGACTATCTGGCAAACAATTTTGGGCGACTTAACAAGTCGTGGACTGAGTTTATACGAGAGTTCAATAAGCTCAAGGAGTCTGCAGACGAAGACACTAGGTATAAAGTTCTATTCTTGGCACGACATGGCCAGGGATATCATAATCTAGCCATTGAAATATATGGTGAAGAGCAGTGGGATGTATGTAATGGGAGGACTTGATTGGGCTTGATTGTGTCTGCTAACATAGGACTATTGGTCAAAACTGAACGGCGATGGTAAAATTGTGTGGGGTCCAGATCCCGAATTGACAGAATTGGGAGTCAACCAGGCAAAGGATAATCATACTGGATGGAAAAAGCAAATTTCTAATGATATCCCACTTCCTACTGTGTTCTACGCTTCTCCTTTTACAAGAGCGCTTGATACCATGCAGTACACGTGGGATGGAATTCTGTTGGGCGAACATTCAAAGGTGGCACCTCCCTTGGTAATGGAAGACCTTCGAGAAGTTATGGGTGTCCATACATGTGACAAGCGGAACACTAGATCTTATATTGCTAAAAGGTTTCCTAAGATCGATATTGAAGAGTCATTTGTTGAACAGGATGAGCTATGGGATAAAGATCACCGTGAAACTGAAGACGAACACTGTGTACGAACCGATCGATTCCTACAGTTTCTATTTGCCGAAGATTGGGATCGAGAAACACGAAATGACTTTGTGTCTGTGACATCACATTCCGGCACTATAACGAGCTTTCTCGATGTCATAGGCCATCGTAGATTTGCAGTTTCCACTGGCGGAATGATTCCAGTTGTTATTGAAGCTAAGAAATCATTTTGAGAAGAGAAGCTGGAAACAGGAGCCAAGAAAACAACAACAAAAAGAACAATCAACAAATAACATTAGCCATCAAACTCGTAGATTACTATATTTACAACTTTTCACTTAGACTATGGCCAACTAGAGTTACTCTGGACAACCACATGAAAAAGACCCCAAGAGCTATGGTAATTCCACAAAATACTTTGGCGTACAAGTAATCGCCGTCATTTGCATCAATGAGTGCACCAGCAATAGGAGAACCCACTACAATTCCAAAACCACATGCAAAAAAATTCATCCCCATTCGCGTACCAACTTTGGTAAGGTCCGGTGTCATAGACGCTATACATGCAGGTGGCAGCGACACAAATGCACCAGATGCAAAACCGTATAATACAGCGAATGCTACTATACTCGCGGTACTAGTAATTCTTATCCAACAAAATGCCAATAATGATGCAAGTGCTGTTAAAGGTAACAGCATATTAAGCGGGCCCATCGAGTCGGCAAGGAAGTTTGGAACAAGACGTCCAAACACAGATCCCGCTGCCAAGATTGATGTCATATAAAATGCCAAATCCACATTGATTCCCTCAGCAATTGAGTATGATTGCAAGAAGAATATGGGAATATACAACCCAATGAAACTGAATACATTTCCAACTGTAAACAAAATATATGGGATATCTCGAAGCGACGGGTAATCCAAAAGTGGCCCAGACTTTCTGGGTGGCAGTCGAGATTTCAGCAGAGCAGTTGGTACTGCACATAAGGCAAAAATAGTGAATGCAACAACTCGAGTAGCCCAACCAAATCCCAGCCGTGGAATGAGCTCTCTAACCATAATTGGGTATACAACAGCCCCAATTGACGAACCTGTTGCCATGATACCAATAGCAATAGCTCTTTTAGATGAGAAATAAGATGCCACTGTACCTACTGCAGGTACAAAAACGCAGCAGCATCCAATTCCAGTCACAACACCCTGAGCAAGGAAAACTTGGTACCATTGTGAAGAAATGCTCGTCATCATCATTCCAAAAGTCAGCAGGAAAGTTCCTGTTAAAAGAAGATGTCGTGTGTATCCAGCATCCAAAAGTCGTCCGCAAATAATGGAAAAAGAAATAACACAGAATCCTTGAATAGAACCAATCCATGCAATAGTTGACGGTGGTTCATTTTTTAAAAGTTCCATTTGGTAATAACTCTCGTATGCGCCAAAAGTATTGACGATTCCCCACGAGTTGAACAATGCAAAAAACCCTCCCACCACTTGGAGCCAAGCTTCCAGTCCACCATCAGGAGGAGGACTAGGTGTATGCGACACAGACTGCTGCTGTTGTTTTACTTTTATATCTTCATTACTTTTTTCATGTGTTTCATTATCTGATCCGTCTTGTCGTTGACGCTGTGGAATCGCATCGACATTACTCTCGACTTCTGAAGCGACATCGGCCTGTAACCCATGATGAGCTATACTATTATTGATCTTTTCAGTTACTGATTGCAGCTTCGCATCCACTCTGGGCGACTGTCCTTGCACCATGGGATACACTAAGCGGAGATGCAAATGAAAAGTACTAGAAGACTCAAATGCTACAACAATGAGGGGTAAAAACTAAAGTGGCTGCGATGTCGACATGTTATATGCAATCCAGATTAGGAAATGGTTGCATCACCACTGTAGCCGCCGTAAGCGTAGTATATACGAGCGAGTGACCCAAAGGCTGAGATTCTAAATGATATTTCTTCTGGTAATCAATTGAATCATGAGTAATGTCAATGCCCGAATAATATTACGTTCAATAACTGTGGCGGCGTATTCCTGACAAGTTTGTTGTACTTCTAATTGACAGGAAGTATCGTAGCATACATAAAAATAGCAGTAATTGAACTTCTGGTAGATCAACAACAGAGAAAAAAAAAGATATTCTCTAATAAAAAATAATAATAAAATAGAGTCATAGGTTAATTTTGGAATAAGAATTGCATATCAGCCGGAGTGAGCCTATTCATGGCAGCATCATCTTGGCCAATGGTTGCATGAATCATACTGGCCTTCTTATTTTGAAGCTCGACAATTCGAGATTCTATACTATCTTCAATGAGCATTCGGGTAATTTTAACAGGCCTATGTTGACCAATTCGATGAACTCTATCTCCACTCTGCCACTCCACACTAGGATTCCACCACGGGTCTAAAATGAATACTTGGGAAGCTTCACACAGATTTAATGCTACACCTCCAGCCTTAAGAGACACCAGGAATATCTCAACCGAGGGTGTATCCATGAAATGGCGAATAATACTATCTCGCTGCATAGGCGACATACTGCCCTGTAACTTGACGGTTTGAAATCCTGCCCTTCGCAATCTCCACTCAACCAGATCCAGCATACTGGTAAATTGACTGAAAACAATAGATTTTATAGTCTGGCGATCACTGCGCAGACGGTATAATTGCTCGACAAGAGCTTCAATTTTGGTGGAACTTCGCCAACCACCAGACATATTGATTCGATTCACGATACTACCCTTCTTGACCACCGACTCATCTACCTCTATACCAGGAGCAGTAAGATCAATAGTAAGAGGAATATGACATACCGGGCATTCCAAGTCCTTGGCCGCGCCAGTCCAACCCTCGACATACTCCTTAATACAGAGCCGGCAAAACGTATGGTGACATCGAGACTTGATAGCATCTTCAGCTTCATCATCACATATATTGCATACCAACAAACTGCTTACATCCTCTGAGGTGTTATCACGTCTTCGTAAAACCAAGTCGGGATGATCAGCCATTTGACGCATCCTAGTAATGAGAGTAAAGATATTGGCGTAATTATTGAGCACAACACCCTGATTAACATAGGTAGAAAACTTTCGGTTACTGTCAGTATAAATACTTGCATACAAGTCTTTCTCTTCCTCGTTGAAGTAATCCCGACGGATCTCAACCACCCTAGGAGGCAATCCCAAATCATCTGCTCTTTCAATTTTGGTTCGTCGCAACATTATCTTACTTAACAGCTTACGAAGATTTTTCATAGCAGTACCGCCTTCACCCTCATAGCCATACCGCTGTATATGCTTCAGCATCGAGTGATTGAAGAAATTGACATGCTGGGTAACAACATGATTGCAAATATCACATCTCGAGCTGTTGGTAAATGCCCAATGGGTACTGGCACAATCACATTTGGTGCAATAATAGTTGCAGAAAGGTTCAACCTTAAGGAACCGAATCAGCGAGTATATTTCACCAATTCGGTTTTGTAAAGGAGTACCCGAAAGGCACAGCCTGTGTTTGGCCTTCAGATTGAACACAGCTCGGGCAGTATTAGATTGACGATCCTTGATATTATGGGCCTCATCAAGAATAACTCTGTGAAAATGTATGTTATGAAGAGCAGATTCCTCACGCACCAAGCCTTCCTTACGTTTGAAGCCACTCTGCTGCTTACGATATACAGATTCAATAACAGCATAAGTGGTCAACACAATCCTATACGATTCAAGATGTCCCTTGTCACTTGTACGTTTTTGTCCATGATACATTAAAACTGATAATTTCCCTCCAGTATGGAGATCGATCTCATTTTTCCATTGCACAAGAGCAACTGTTGGGGCAATCACTAAACAAGGGCCACAATCCTCAGGATCGGTCATAAAAAGGGCCACAGTCTGGATTGTCTTTCCCATTCCCATTTCATCAGCAAGAATTCCACCCTCGTACAAGCCCTTTTCTTGCTTCTGAAGCCAGTTGAGACCTTCTTTTTGAAATGGAAGTAACTGACTAACCATAGTCGTTGGTTGAGGAGCTTCAAATGGCTCTATATCTGGGATAGTAGCTATTGTATCAAAGATCCCCTTAAGCTCGGGGTGATTCTCTTCCAAATCTCCATTGATTCTATTATAGTAGGCAACATGCCTTGGGAGTTTTGGTTTCTTCTCTTTAATCTTTCTGGGCTTTTTTGCCCGTTTCTTTCGTCCAGAAGTCGCTACCTCAATTTCAGCCTCTTGAAGAGCAGCTTCCTCCTCATCTTCATCAGCCAATTTATCCTGTATGATGTCTTTTTCTTCGTCATCGCTGATCTCCGAATAGTCAACCACCTCTTCCTTGTGGTGATAATCATCATCATTGTCATCTTCAACATCACTATCGACAACAATTTTAACATTCTTTCTGGCCGCTCGACGTCGAGGCTGGGACTTAGATTTTAAAGCCCTAGCATTCTTACTTGACATTGGCAAATCCAGATAATCATCAACGCTAGAAGGAGGTGTAGAAAGATCACCATTGCTGTTTTCTCCACTCACCGGTGTAGACGATGATGTTATTGTTGCCTTTTTTAGAGGTTGACGGCCCTTGCGTCGTTTTTTTGGAGGCTCTGGATCATTGTCTTCGTCTCGTACGAAGCCACCTTCGTTATCGGAGTCCACTTGGATGGGCTCTGTAGGATCAGAGTCTACCGGGCTAGCGCTTACCACAACGATATCATCATCATCGACAATGGCATCGTTAGCAACAGCAGCTGCTACAGCACCGCCAGCTAATCGGCCTGATCGGCGAACCATTTCTTTAGAGGTTCTGGTATAGTTGTGGCGAATTATGGATCGGTGTACCAGCACCAAATGGCTGAAAAAACTAGCAACCGGGCCTAACCAGCTTACGAATAATCAAGGCTTAGGGACCGTTGTTGAAAAAGGAACAGATAACGAGAAAAAAGAAACCAACTCGCTCTCGATATCAACAAAAAGTCCGTTTAACCAGCGACGCAGATGAATAATACTTATTCGTTGGATAACTTGTGGCGGTTATTTTACAAACTTAGTGCAGTTTGTTATCTAAATAAGTCCGAGTGTAGGGTTAGTCAACCAGCGGCGCGAACGAGACACGTTTCGGGCGCGAACTAATTAAGAACTGCATGACCCATTTTTGACTAACCGCGATAGGCAGTTGCTAATTGGCTTTTCGATGCAATTACATTTCATTTTGACTCAAGTTAGAGCTGTCATGCTGAGATGTAAGTTGTGCGCCAAGGTTCACTAGATATGGTATCCTCGCAGCCGATGTCACACAGAGGGAACGTAACAGTTCGGCATAGCGGGCAACCTGGGGATTTTCACATATTATGGTAATTTAACCTTTTCAGGCAGCTCCAGGCCGATGGTTATGTTAGATAGATTATTAGACCGATTGCTAGACCGATTGTGAAACCGTACCTACAATAGTGTTACAATAAGTGCCCACTAATTGCTCATTTGTCAACACAACTTGTTATGCATGATATAGTGCAGCATGCATGGAAGCCCGCTGGAACATCTCAAGAGCTTCTCAACAGAACCGTTCTGCTACATCACAACATTAAAATAATACCTGTATATATACATATAACGAGAAGTAAATAAATCAATTATACAATAAATATAACTATTGACAGATATAAGAATTATTTTTTTTTCATTTCTGATAGACCAGTAAAACGCTCAAAGCCCAAGAAGGTCTCAAGAAGGTCCCGTCCCGTATGGGAAGCGGGACCCGGTATCAGCTGCATCTAGCTGTTTTAGTGTGAAAGCGGGACCAGGTATCAGCTGCATCTAGCTGTTTTAGTGTGAAAATATGTTCTGCACGTGAGCTGTCGTGATGCATTGCGATGAGATGCCCTCCGTAAAAAGAAAAGAGAAGAAAAAGCTTCAAAGAAAAGTTTCAAAAAAAGAAGCAATCCACGATTGAAAAACAAACAAATATAGGCAAAATACTAATTCGCAAATTTACGAGAATGCAGTAGCGATTCTGACATACTAATCTTACTCGATCATCTTGCATTGCAGGGCCGTTTATGGTGATCAGATTTTGCGGGGCACCAAACTTTTTCATGTTGATGTCGCCATATGCACTCAGTCTGGTGAGAGGAAAGAAAGAATATAAATAAGTGCATCGCAGTCCATGAAGAATAAAAAAGTCGTTTTCTAAATCACAGCCAGGATGTCGTCAGGCAAATACGACCTGGAAGCTGGTCCATCTGTTGTGACCAAGACAAACAGCCGTTCTCCAGATAGTAACTTCGAAGACAGTGAAGATGCCTATGTGATACACATTAGTGAAGACAATCTCAGTCGAAGTCTAACTGCAAGACAAGTTCAGATGATTGCCATTGCCGGGGTTATTGGTACGGGATTGTTTTTGGGTACTGGAAAGTCTCTTGCAACTGGAGGTCCTGCTAGTTTACTCATTTGTTATGCTATCATTGGTGTTATCGTATATTTCACCATGATTAGCTTAGGTGAGATGACAACGTATGTCCCAGTAGCAGGCTCATTTTGTACTTACGCGACAAGATTTGTTGACGATTCGCTGGGATTTGCACTTATGTGGAACTACTGGTTCAATGATGCTGTATCAACTGCATCTGATCTCACTGCTCTGCAGCTTGTTTTTGCATATTGGACAGATTTCCCAGGATGGGTGATCTCATTAATCTTCTGGGTCTTTTTAATCTGTATCAATATGATTCACGTTCGGGCTTATGGAGAGCTTGAATATTGGTTGGCTCTACTTAAAGTAGTGACAATTGTCATATTTATTATTTTGGGCATTGTCGTCAACTGCGGTGCCAACGTCAATAGCGAATACTTGGGATTCCATTATTGGCATATTGGAGATGCTCCCTTTGTTAATGGATTCAGGGGATTTGCTTCAGTTTTTGTAACTGCATCGTTTGCATATGGTGGTACAGAATCTATTGGTATTACAGCTGGTGAGACTAAAAACCCCAGCCGAACTATGCCTAAAGTTGTCCGTCAGGTATTTTGGAGAATTCTTTTGTTTTATATTCTTGCTGTGATTATTATCGGCATCAATGTGCCATACAATTATCCCAATTTGTCCAACAAGACTTCTACAACATCTCCCTTCACTCTGGTATTTCAACTGGCTGGAGCAAAGGTTGGTGGATCATTCATGAATGCTGTCATAGTCACTTCAGTTATTTCAGCAGGTAACCATGCTTTATTTGCAGGCACCAGGTTACTGTATACTCTAGGACTGGAGGGATTTGCCCCCAAGGTGTTTACTAGATTGACACCTCACAAGGTACCCTATGTTGCTCTTACTGGTACCGCGCTGGTTTCGGGGTTGTGCTTTGGATCGTCATTCATTGGTGCAGGTACACTGTGGAACTGGTTACAGAACCTTGTCGGAGTTTCAAACCAGCTTTCTTGGTTGTCAATTGGTATTACATCTATCAGATTCCGACAAGGACTTTCTAAACAAGGAAAGATTGATCGCCTAACTTACAAGAACTGGACATATCCATGGGGTCCTTGGATATGTGTAATCGGCGTGGCAGTTATTATTTTGGTCCAAGGATGGACTTCATTCTCACCCTGGAATACATCGAGTTTCTTTTCATATTATATTGAACTGTTTGTTATGCCAGTTATGTATATATTTTGGAAACTTGTGAGCAAAAGCAAGATCGTATCACTTGAAGCAATGGACTTGGAGACAGACAGGTACATTGATACTGCAGAAGATCGAGAAGAAATGGAATACGAAGATAATCTGAAGGGTTGGGCTAAGATTCGTTATACAGTTTTCAGCTTGTTCGTGTAAAATAGTTAACTTACCTATATTTTATATTTTTTTTGAGATGAAACCATTTTGTAGAGTCTTTCCCTGTTTGTATTCTGAATAAGATTTGAGCTGAATGAGACGGTCTCTGTAGAAGAAAAGACGAGCCTTTCTTCGGGTAGTTGTGGCAAGACTGTGAGCGAGCTCTGCCTGGTGACTCGATCCCCAGGAAAAATCATCAAATTTCCAGACTAAAGTTAGAAGAAGAAAGCTTAATAACAAGTGGCTCTTACAAGAGTAAAGAGGCAATACAAAGTTCCACACCGGCAATGAGATCAAATAGATTAACATCCACATCAAATAAATCCACTTTTTGGACGCAACGACAATAAATATCCCGGGTACTCCCAATATTATTCCAAGCAATATCAATGGCAGTATTGGAGGTGGGCGTTGAAAAATACAGGATATAAGCAAATAAACAGTGAATATTAAAGCTGCTGGAAGAGTAACTGTTCCAACCAAATCGATCAGAACAACGAATTGCATTGAAAAGCAAAATACCCCACAAAGTTCTCTAACCAATAGGAGTTCAATGAGATTATGAATAGTTGAATTAATCCATCTTCGCCTCTGATTCAAGAGGCCGTGAAATTTGGACGGAACAACAGTCTCACATTGTGCTGCAGGGACGAAAATTACTTTTCCAGTTGGAAAAGTCTGTAATAGAAGCGTTGTCAAATATCTATCTTCTCCAAGAAGTAGCAAATTTTTTCGGTGAACAGTGTCAATTATGTTATCAGAATAGCGAGATACAATTATGGGATTAGCCAAAATTGGCAGTACTCGTCTGTCTCTAAGTATAACCTTTATTCGGTACATTGAACAGCAACCCGGCAGACAAGTTACCCCACCAAAAACAGACTCAAAAGATTTTGTGAGATGGTGCGAGATGAAATACTCGAATACCTGTATCATAGTAACCCACGAATCAACAGGATTTGCAATTTTGGTTTCTCCACACAATCCAACGATCCTCGAATCATCCAACATGGTAGCCACCATGTGCTTTATTGAATCCTTATATACTTTTGTGTCAGCATCCATCATTAGAACCACTTGAAAATTCTCTGGAGATAATCTCAAGATTGATTCCATGCAGTAATGGATCTCATTTTCGAGATCTGTTTTCCTGTCGTTGCTACATATATTTTGTAAAAAGTCCATCAATATTACTTGACTGTCTCTCTTCCCTCTGTTTCCAGGCTTTGATGATTCGACTCTTTCTTTATTTAATCCGCACTTGATAATACATATCATCGGTGTCCTACGGGTGATAGACTTACCATTTTCATCAGTTTCAAGGCATTCATAGTACCCACTGTACACTTTTGCCATATTAACACGAGCCATATTTGTCCCGACTGACACGTATGATAAAGATGATGCATCATAGTCAGATGGTACCGTATCTTTCATTAGTGAGAGCATGATATCCGAGGTTAGCCTTGTATCATTATCTGAGTTTACCAGACCATCACAAATTACAATTAGTAGCTTGTGAGAATCGGGATAA
Organism: Sugiyamaella chiloensis; assembly: GCA_030578775.1. NCBI lineage: Eukaryota > Fungi > Ascomycota > Dipodascomycetes > Dipodascales > Trichomonascaceae > Sugiyamaella > Sugiyamaella chiloensis. The sequence goes on along the minus strand of JAKTZE010000016.1, from coordinate 286,384 downwards.
TTGGCAAGAGCAATAGAGTCGAGCGATAATTTAAGGCCATCTTCCGTCTCAGAGTATACTGTGACAAGACATATCATATGAATAGCCAAATCTGCAAAGCTCAAAACTGAGCTGTTATCAATTTTGTTGTCCGATTCATCATGATTTGCAGATTCGCATTCTTGTAAGGCTGCCCAATAAAAGGAAGCACCTAGTCTCCATGAAATAAACCATTCAAAATACAGAGCAAACAAAAATTTAACAAGCACTATTGAAAAGATGAATATCAATGACACGAATAAAACGATATGGGATGTAATGCATCCAATACTTTCCGAGTCAACAACTCCTACTTTGCCTATTTCAACTAAGCACTTGGCGGCATCTTGTAGATTAGATGACGAAGTCACAAGCCTGGAAATATCTCGAGAAGATGCAACATCATTTGAGCGAGATAGAATTAGCAATTCTTTCAAATTAGGATGTAAATTCCAATCTGGAGATATTAGTAAGTTTATTCGTTCCAAGTCAATAACTTCGTTTAGATACACTGCCAAATGCTTCTTTGGTGCTGCTTCAATATCCGTCCATGTATAATAGACATTGAATTGGCTATACATGCTGTAAAAGGTCGACCGCGACTTTGAAGAGAGGTGACAAGCATCTGGCTGATAGGCTATCAAATTTGGGATTTTTGATAATGCGCTATAATGATCAGACCCGTTTTCTATCTCATATGCTACTACACGACTGTCAAACCTAGAACTGCTCTTCGGAGTACTGATCGACAGAATACCGCAAGGAAAGTACCATGCCGTATAGTTCAAATGACTTGGTACAGGCGAGTTCGGGGTTGGTAATATCATATCCTTGCAATTGCCATTGACGTTTTGAAACAATAAGGACCCATCTAGAGGTTGTTCTTCTGTCCATGGTGGAGGTACCATGAATTTGGGATAATGCACGAAATCGCTAAGATTAAACAGTTTCCCATGGACCACGAGATGATCATGGGGTATTTCAGTATAATGAACCCTGGGTGATGTACTTCCACATACCAAAGCGTTGAATCCTAGAGTGAAAAAGCCTAACAAGCACGCGATAGATCCTATTATAATTATTAGTCCCATCTTCTCCCTCCATGCAGATTGCTGCTGTTCTGAAACCACTCCTGCCCATTTTAAAATAGAGGAAGCAACAGGGAAAGTGACAACATTAGAATAATGAGACCACAATATTTGTGCATACGAGTGTCGAGATAGTACAACTTGTGCTTCTAGTTGAGCTCTTTTTTGTTTGATTTGCGCTCTGGCTCTGCTATACTTGCCACTTATTGAGCTGGCTTCAGTGTGAGTAACTGTGGGTACATCAGAATCTTCACCGTTAGCATCGGCTTCGTTTTCTAATTTCTCGTGGAACACTGTTTCGTCCTCGTAGTGCGAAACTGTACTATCATCTCCTTCTATCCGGCCATGGTCATCAATCACCGTATCGGATAAACATTGAGCACGGCGGTCTCTGTCTTGTCTTACCAATGCTCTCCGGCGTCGACGACTTCTCCGTGACTTGTTTGATTTGTGGGTTGCATTATCTGGAGACTTCACTGAACTCGAATTATTCATGCTACTACACACATAATCAGAAAATGACAGATGTAGAAATGAGACGTATTTATATTGAAAAAGAAAGGACAATCACTGCTACTTCTAAATAAAGTCATTATAATAGTGCTCTTTGAATATTGGAATTATGATATACCAAGATCAGATGACTACAGATGAGATCGCATAGACAGTGACGAGTCATGTCTGATTAGATGCCCCTGAATTACCTGTCGATCTCTGCAGCATGACGCCCGAATGTGGCTGAAAGGGTAGGTGCATCAGCTCTTAGCTCGAGACGTTAGTGCGACACGTACATTAGGCTATTAAACACTTGAAAGAACCAAGAGAAACCATCAGAGAGAGTTGTAGATAGGTGGAAAAAAACACCAGCTCTTGTAAGGGATTATTAAAGGTGGGTGTCCAACATGAGTTTGATTATGCCCCGTATCCCAGTGTGGATCGATTGTGATCCTGGACACGACGATGCAGTGGCTTTGCTGTTAGCAGCAGGTCTTGGCCAGTTCCATTTGGTCGGAGTATCGACAGTTCATGGTAATTCTTCACTAGGAAACACAACACTAAACGCGCTGTCCATTCTAACAGCTCTTAAGCGGTTGGATCTCAATGTCTACCCAGGGTTTGAGCGTCCATTGATGCAAAAGCTCCATATAGCAGACTCTGTCCATGGCAAATCGGGCCTTGATGGAACACCATTTCTTCCAGCACCCCAAATGGAGTCACAGCCTGACCATACTGCAGTGACAGCAATGGCAGAGGCTATCCAGGCTTACCCAGGCACTCTCGCTATTGTAGCAACAGGTCCTTTGACCAACATTGCCATTCTGGCCATGAACTTTCCAGAATTGTTACCAAACGTTAGACTATTATCAATTATGGGAGGAGGACTAGGAATTGGCAACTGGACGCCAACTGCTGAATTCAATGTGTGGTGCGATTCTCATGCTGCTCAAGTGGTGCTATCTGACCCAGTATTGGCACCAAAGACAGTATTAATACCACTCAACCTCACTCATCAAGCCATTGCAACCAAAGAAATCCTTGAACAGATTCAAAAGGGCCGGGACTTGAACCATCGATCACTATTAAGGCAAATGTACTATGAACTGTTGATATATTTTGCTGGCACGTACAAAAAGAAATTTGGATTTATGGACGGTCCGCCAGTACACGATCCACTGGCTTTGGCGGCTGTGCTTTCATTTTACACTGATGCATCATCTGAGGAAGAGTCTGAGTTTGATTTGGAGCTAAAGTTTGCTAGATATCGCATAAATGTTGTCCAAGAGGGACCTCTACTGGGCACTTTAGAGTATGAACCAGACCCAGATGCTGGAGTTATGGTTGCGCAAGACATTAATTTCGACAAGTTCTGGAATCTAGTTCTGGTTGCATTGGAAACTTGTGAATACGTTTACCCTTGAACTTTTGTCTGACATTTGACATCATTGACATCATTAATTTGTTGAGTACAACAACTCTGTACATTCAAAATGTATACCTAATTACACGCACGGCCTCTTCGTGCTCATGGACTAAAGAGACATTATAAAAGTCGTAAAAAAGCTAAAAAAGACAACAAAACACACACACGCGCACATACAAAAAGCACATGTCAATAAAAAACCAAAAAATCCACCAAAAGTCGACCCAGTCAAAAATAATAATAAAACAACAACCGTCAACTATAGATATCTTCACGCAACAGTCCAAAACTCTTTCTTCAGCGTAGAAACATCTTTACCTAAAGATACCATAGCACTGTCATAATCCCACATACTAGTGGCAGTCAAATCACCGAGCCCTTCAATCTTAATCTCTGCTTCAGAGCCAAGTCCATCTATAGGGAAAACAGGCTTTTCATCTTTGATGACCGCTCCCTTAGCATCCACTATCTTGCGAGGAGTATCACTGGCCCTATCCTCTGGAGGCGTAAGAAACTGCACATCTGCAACCTTAACTGCTTCAATAGCCCGAAAGGCTGCTTGGATTGACACTGCAGGAATATTCCCAGTCCACGAAGATACAGATATCTGAGAACCAGAAGAAGATTTAACAGAACCTCCTTCTTCACTCTGGCTACCACCAGTAGAAGGACCCTTGGCGGCTAAAGAACTTCCATTAGCAGGAGTCTTGGTAGCAGCTGCAAAAGGCAACGGGGTTCGAAGAAGAGCATTCGGAGTCAATCCTTTATTTGGTCCGACAGACTGGCCAGTGACAATTGCAACAGCAACACGATCATTAGCAGCAGCATCAAGCAAAGATTTGCTATCAGATGACACACCATCACGGATTCCTCGACCCTTTGATATGCTGGCAACAATATCTTCCTCAGTAATATCAAGAGCTTCACCAAGCGAAGCTACAAAATATGCAAAAGGATCTGATTCTGCCAGCTCTCTCTTCTTTTGCATATTCTTAAGTAGGGTCTTCTGCTTAGGAGTCAAGTTATTTGGATCATGCTTTTCCTTCTTCGCTGCCGGCTCGCCTCCCTTTCCTTTAGCGCCACCACGTCCTGTAGTAGTCTTGACATCTTCAGGAGAAATTGGACTAGAATCAGCCGTAGACCGCCTCTTCTTATTGGGCAATTTGAGTTGATCGGCAGTCAATACAGGCTTATTATAATTAGAATTGCCAGAAGTTGCAGGCGGTGGTTGAGTAACAGACTGTGCCTTGGATTGCTGCTGAGCTTTAGTCTGACGACCTTTCACTCCAGAACCGGCAGCAGCAGGGATGCTAGGATTCACGCTTCCAGTAACAAAAGGCTGTTGCTGAGATTGCTGCATTTGGGCTTGCTGAGGAATAAATTGAGATGGGTTGACCATTTTGACACCTTGAAACGACTGCACAGGAGCTTGCTGTCCCGGTAAGGACTGTTGTTGACCAGGCATCCTTTGGTTATGAGCAAACTGGGCCTGCGCAAACTGCAAATTATCACCCGAAACTTGAGCTTGCATGTTATCAATTGACAACTGACCAGCTTGGAAATTCTGCATAAACATGTTAGGATCGGCCTGTTGTAAACCAGGACCAATCTGTTGAGGCCGAATACCAGCAGCATTCATTTGCATCTTTTGCTGAGAGGCTAATGCACTAGCAGGATTCATACCCAGAGCCTGCTGCTGAGGTTGCTGAGATGGGATCTGCGCCTGAGGTTGCTGCTGTACATTCATTCTCTGCTGACTTCGACTGATGTTATCACGGACAAAATAAAAGTATCTGTTGATTTCATTCTTTGTCTTGTCAATAATTTGGGGATTAGTTAAGAAAATATTCTTCTGTAGAGCTTCCATCTGGTTCTTGTACATTAGCTTTAGTTGAACTAGTCGCTTAGTAGCACCAGCATTCTTAGTCAAGCCATAAAACATGGGGAGTAGAGTATCTATTCGTTGATAGATATCAGACATGCTTCTCATTTGCTGTTGAACATATCTCTTATTTTCAACAGTGAGCATATCCGTATAATCTTGCAACTCAATAGGCACCTTTACAGCTTCTTCAATGATCTGCCGTATTCGAAGACGATCGGCGTCTCGTTGTTCTGGCGTTTGTTGCATTAGAGCCTGTCTGGCCCCAACACCTTGAACTGGACCAGACTGTTGATTGTTCTGAAAGTTGTCACCACCACCAGATTGGTAAAGCTGCTGATGAGCCTGATTAGGAGACAGCTGGGGGCCATTACCCATTTGACCAGAAGGCTGTTGCTGAATATTAAACCCACCAGCACTCCATTGATGGTACTGACCTGCACCATTGTTGTTCTTGGGTATCTGTGCAAAAGAAGCATTAGGGGAAGTCTGAGGGTTCATGGATACAGATGTTTGGTTCTGTTTAAGCTGAGCCTGCTGCTGAGCCTGCTGTTGGGCCTGCTGTTGGGCCTGCTGTTGGGCTTGCTGCTGCGCTTGCTTCTGAGCCTGCTGGACCTGCTGAGCCTGTTGTTGTTGCTGCTGCTGCTGCTGCTGCTGCTGCTGCTGCTGTTGTTGTTGTTGTTGAGGAACAAAAAACTGATTCTGCACCTGGTTTTTTTGTATTTGCTGCTGACCAGTGAAACCCTGGGTGAACTGTGACATCATATCGGGCACTTGGCCCTGCTGACCCTGTAATTGCTGAGGTCTCTGCTGAGGTTGAGCTTGCTGCTGCGACTGTTGGCCTTGTTGAAGTTTTTGCTGCATTGTAGCCTGCTGCTGTTCGGGTGTCAAGTTGTGGTGGGTTCTCAACTTAATTAACCATCTCTGATGCAATTCATGAACTTGACGAACAGTATTCGTAAGGTGCCGTGGTAAAGTTCCATTTCTCAGCAATTCAGAGATCTGAGACCACGTATTAACATTTGGCGGTAGCCCGGGGATCTTCTTTAGAAGAGGCGCAGGAATTGGTATCGTCTTGATATCCAACTTCATGGCACCAGCCTGACCAGCAGCACCTTGACCGGCACCTTGACCAGCAGCGACCATCTGCTGCTGCATCTGGTTCAGCGAAGACATTGTCATTTGAGGAGACCGTGATGGCTGGCCAGGAATATCAGCCTGTTGTTGATTCTGGGGCTGATTCTGACCCTGCTGTTGCTGTTGTTGTTGCTGTTGTTGCTGTTGTTGCTGCTGTTGTTGCATGGCTTGACGGTTTCGAACTTGCTGAAGATATTGGATCTGCTGGTCTCTCGTCATGTTTGGTAAAATAGACAAGGAAGCAGCATTATCAGCCATGCCAGCTGGCTTTTGTCCCTGAGCACCAGTGGGTCGTGGAGGTGCACTACCACCATTCTGAGTGCCAGTACTGCCCTGTGGATACATATTTATTCCACCAGCAGGATTATGGGCTACTCCAGCCCGTAAATTGGCATGGTTAAACTGGCCATTCTGCTGGGGCCGCTGGTTGGCAGCGACCTGGGCCGGGTTTCCAGAAACAACGCCAGGCTGCTGCTGGTTGGGTAACTTGCGTTCCTGAGATCTCTGGTTGTTCATATACTGATTCAATGCATTCTGCATCATTTGGGGGTCATTAGAAGAACCAGATTGCATGAAGTTGCTTAGATTGGCAGGATTGGCAGTATTAGTTGCCGATTGGTTCATATTCTGCATCATCATATCAAGTGGGTTCTTAGCAAAATCCATCATCTGGGGGTTCATATTCTGAGCCACCCCTCCAGCGGGACCATTTGGAGCGGTGGAGTTGCCGGGAACACCACCATTGCCATTGGAAGCTCCTGCCATATTCATGGTTTGCATATTCAAGATATCTCCAGGGTTCATTTGCCTCTGCTGGTTCTGTTGATTCTGCTGAGCGAGAGCTTTCATATTGGATACCAGTTGTCGACACTGAGCAACATAATCTGGCTAATAGTTAGTAAAAATATTACTTTTTTAGAAAAAAAAAACGACATAATTATTGCAAAGGGGCAACAATATGATATAGGCGATTCTTGATTTCACTTTTATCAGGTTGGAGGCTGTCAATCCAAGCAAAGTGCTAAACTGGAAAGACATCGTGGGGGCTAAGCTCAGCAGGGGTGGGCAACCGACCATAGTTCAGATATCAAGAAAAAAATCAAAAAAAAAGCCAAATCACTATTAAACTCACCTTTGATTGAGCACTCTGATATATTCTGCTCTCATGCTGCTTGGCAGCTGCCAGCGCCTTATCCTGAGGGAAATTTGGATCCACGTTTCGGATAAACGTTATACTAAATGTTAGTCCTGGGAACACCGCTGTGTAGAAGTTAAACTGGTTACTTACAGCATATAAATCATCTGTTTACGCTCGTCGGCAGTAACAGATGCAAACATCTGGTTTGCTGCGCCGTTTGCCGAGTTATTGTTAAACATTGTCCTGGCAGTGGCTGTCCGTACACCTTACGCCTACTCCTGGCGTTGGTTGCCAGACTATGGTGTAAGTTGGTCAGATCTGATAGAGGCCAGGCGGCTTAGCAGCCACGGCTCGAGGCGCCTGCAGCGTGACAGACTGGGTAGGACTATGGCAGACTAGTGAGGAAGACCTAACCAGACAGATGCTAGGGGAGACATACAACTGAAAATCAAATGATATTATAAATAATTCAAGTAATAGACTAGTCATGTAATCATATCAAAAGTTGTAACGAAAAATAAGACATAATATAGCGAGTTTACTGGGAGATCACCACCCACAAAACAACGGTACGATTGCATGGCCTAATCAAGATTGGCGTCAGTGGGGGAAGGGCTGCACATAGCAGGAGATGGCACCATGCGGTGCAGTTGATAGAAGAAGGAACAAATATGTTATGGTTTGCTTGGCAAATGGTATATAAGGAGTTTATTGGAGTGATGAATAAATAATAGCAATAATAGTAATAATAGTAATGATATAATATATTGGACAAATACCGACCTGATAGAATGATGTTGCAAGTACCGTATAATCTACTAGCATATACCCGGCGCTACTAGTGAGACAGCTGGAAGCTGGTACAGTACAGTATAGTACAGTACAGCTTAACAGCTAGTTACCGATGAGGAAGGTGCGATCAGCGAGCCAACGCTAGCTAACATTAGACTAGTCTTGAAATGGAAGGGAGGGGTTAACACAGTATAAAAAGGTGAAAAGAAAAAGAAAAAGAAAACAAAACAAACGAAACGAATGAAATGATTGACATCAAAGAGAGAAGTGAACAAAAATAAACCAAAACTAACATATCCACGAGTTCAATAAGTTCAATGATATGTTTGGCAGTTTCAATGGACGGAATTGGGCTATACTGTAGTCAATCTTTATCGTCCGTCCTGGTCTGTCACCACGATAAATATGGCGCTAAAGTCCGCACTAATTAGTACTGTAAAAGCTCCAGACATGCAGAAATCAACAGTCGAATACTGACAATTTAGATCGTTTCTGTATGGTCTTTCTGCATCTCTTTAGATCGGTTTTGTATGGTCTTTCTGCATCTGTTTTATATCGTTTTTCAGCAACCGTTTTGCATCACTTTTATATCACTTTCTTGCTTTCACACCTACTTTTACAGTCTACGTCATTATGAAATGCTCAAGCTTGGCTTTATTATGCTTACTGCTTGTCCTCGGGAATACCCTTGGAAGGTGATTGAACCTGGTTGAATCCTTGGAATGGATTGGCCTTGTTCTTCTCCAACACCTCGTTGGCAGCCTCTTGCCATTCCTTGGACATGGTGTATGGAAGTCCGGGAGACAAAAATCGCACAGTACCAAACAAAGCACCGGCAGCAGCAATGACACCCAAAACTCCCTTAAAGATACGAGCACCATCACCAACCTGGTGGATGGGCTTTCGTGGGCCCCATGCTCCGTATGAAATGAACCAAGCTGCCTTCTTCTCTGCCTCGGTCAACTCCTTCCACGAACCCTTCTGTCGCTCAGACAACTGCGAAGTGATATCGGTTCGCTCCTCCTCGCTCATGGTCTCCCATCGGCCCTCAATGTTAAGCAACGTGGGATTGGAGATAGCATGGGCTCGTCGTGTAGCCAAAGGAGCAAGACGAGTCACCGCTGGTCGGAAACCTGTTCTCAGCACTGATGTTAGTCTCGATTCTCCATTACATTACCAGCTGTTAAGTCGAGAAATGATTTCTATTCGTGGTGCTATTCTGGCGCTATTCTAGTGCTCTTTGTGGTGCCATTCGTGGCATTTGTACTAGCGATATTCGTGATGGTCCAGTCAATTCTAATGCAACTCAACCAATGACGCTTCGAGCTGACACACACCTGTTTACAAGAAACAAAAAACATGAAATCTCTGTGTGAAGTTGTCATATTGTCACAATCCAATCCAGTTCCCCGAAACAACCAAACCATCACTTTAACTAAACCACCAGCCATTCAACCGAATCAATCATTTCATTGCAATCTACTCAACAGCCTTCCTTCAGTTTGGCACCATCGTGTCGACCAACCGATGCTCTTCAATTTACTTACTTATTGGTGTAGGAAGAAAGGTAAGTGGTGTGAGGTTTGCAGCCAATCAGGCCGGTCTGAAAATTTCGGAGGCAGGGGCCCAGAGTCACGTGCTGCACGGCTGAAGCAGTTTTGAGTACTGTAATGGATTTCGCCGAGCTCCCATCTGAGTTCGCACGGCTTGTGGGGTTGGGGTTCGCAATGGCACTTAGCACTTTATAGTGGTGCCTGATAAGCCGTACAGTGCTATCGGCACCCGATCACCGGCACTGACGTGCTAGCAGCTGGCTCAAGCTTGCTGCACAGGAATTTCATTTTTGACTTCTTACATTGTGGTGATCCGTATTGAACTTTATTAGACTTGGTTCCTAGTGAGCTGTTTCTTTTGGTTTTTGTTGGTTTTGTTCTCTTTTTCCTTTTGGTTAGGGACCGATGAGCGAACAGGCTGCTCCTACCACTGGAGGCCCTATCAGTAGGAATGGCTCTGATGAGAGTACTCCTCTGATAACCAGCACGAGTGGTGATAGATCATTTGCTGATAGTACCGATCTGGATCATGGCGAAGAAGGTGATGCTGGATATAATGGAGAGCCCGACAAGAAATCGCTTGGAATCCCCACTGCGATGTTCCTTATGTTGAACAAGATGATAGGTACGGGTATCTTCTCGATCCCTTCTAGCGTGTATGCATTGACAGGCTCAGTCGGATGGAGTATTGTACTGTGGTTTTTTGGTGGAATTGTTGCTTACTCCGGTCTCAATGTATACCTGGAGTTTGGTGTAGAAATCCCCAAATCAGGCTCTGAAAAGAACTATTTAGAACGCATCTATAGAAAGCCCAAGCATCTTGCATTAGCCACATTTGCTGTGGAGTCGGTGTTACTGGGATTCTCTACATCCAATTGCTATGCATTTGGACTTTATGTGCAATTGGCATGGGGGGTCACTGAACCTAGTGTTGTCCCTACTCGAATCATTGGAATTGTTTGCATCACCAGCGTTATTCTACTTCATGGAATATTCCCTCGTGCTGGACGAGCACTATTTAATGTGCTCGGCGTATTCAAAGTGCTGGTGCTAGTGGTTATCACTGTAAGTGGAGCTCTCGTATTGACAGGAGTTCTGCCTGTTGAAAATAAACCTGACAATTTCTCCAATCCATTCCAAAATGATGGGTTTGGTGGGGACATTTATTCGTACGCTATTGCATTGTTGCGGGTGTTTTATTCTTATCGAGGGTGGGACAACTGTAACACCGTAATGGGGGAAATCAAAGATCCTGCTTATACTATGGCAATTGCTGGTCCACTGGCTATTACTATGGTTATGTTTCTTTATTGCTTTTGCACTATTGCATACTTTGCTGTTGTCACCAAGGAGGAAATGATAAGCTCAGGGGCTATTGTTGCTGGTCATTTTTGCCGAAAGTTGTTTGGAGATTCTTTTGCAAGCCGAGTCTTGCCATTCTTGATTTCTCTTTCCAATCTAGGTAATATCCTTGTGGTTTCATATGGAGGTTCTCGGGTTGTTCGAGAATTGGCTAAACATTATTTGTTACCATTTTCTGGTGCCATTTCCTCTTCATGGCCATTTGACACCCCATTTGTGGCTTTGACCATCCATGGAGTTTTGACAATAATCTTATTGGTTGTACCACCTCCAGGAAAAGTGTATGAGTTTGTAGTGGATTTGTCTACTTATCCATTGACTTTTGTGAGCTTTGCGGTGACAATGGGACTTTTATATCTTCAATGGAATCGCGAAAAGGAAAACTGGGGCCACAAACCTCATGCTTATCACTCTCCACTTCCATTGACGCTTCTTTATTTGTTTACAAATGTGTTTTTGATGGTGGTACCATGGATCCCACCTCCATTTTCCCCTAAGCCCGGTGACTTTCCCTACTATGCGGTTCCTCTTTCTGGCATTCTGATTCTTTTAGCAGGCCCACTATATTGGCTGTATTGGCGAACAACCGAAAGCGCTGCTAAACTCGACGCTGAAATTGAAAAGGGACAATATCTGTCTGTATCATAGAAATGACAAGATTTTGCATAAGTTATATACATATTTATATACATACAAGCATTGATAGAATTTTTTCTGTTTTACTCTTCTTTCGTTCAGAGACTCGTATTTATTATTAAAGTTATATATATCTCTAGAGTCTCGCAATATGCATTAAATAATTGTAGTTTTTTTATGCCAGTTTTTTATGCTAGCCATTCATGATCCCGGATAAACTGCACTGATGGCCGCTGGCGAACATTTCGATCCAGGATACTTTTTATTAGGGTCACACAAGCATTATTAGATTCTGACGGCAATCGTAACTCTCCCTCCATGATCTCTTCAACATTATAGAATGGGTTTTCCTTGTACATGATAGTATACAACAATATACCAAGGGCCCATACATCCTGAGGTTTACCTTCATAAGGCATTCCTTTGAGAACTTCAGGAGCTGCATAATCCATAGTTCCAACAAATACATCAAAAGGACCTTGACGCACATATGCTGCACTACCGAAATCGATGAGTTTGATGATTCCCTTCTCATCAACAACAATATTCTCATCTTTGATATCCCGGTGTATAATGCCATTTTTGTGAAGATGGCATACCGCCGATGTAACTTGCTTGAAAATACCTTTACATTCCAACTCTGGCATATTGGGACGGAGTTCGATAAGATCAAAAAGATCTGTTCCCGGGTTGCCATGGTTTTCCATTTCAATATGATAATATTGGTCATCCTCAAAAAAGTCCAAAAGCCGGACAATATTATCATGAGGTTGAGAATTAAGACCATTCATAATCTTAATCTCGTTAGGAATAGTTCCCAACCGCCTGTCACGGGTCCACGTATCCACCAAAATTCGTTCCTTTATTACACATTTAACGACAACAACATCTTTTGGAAGTGTAGGATACCTAACCAACAAAACCTTTCCATATGCACCTTCACCAAGCTTTCTAATTATATCGAAATCTGACAGAGTCTTCTCTCGTCTTTTAGCTCCAATCTCAAGTGGTGGTCTTTGTAGAATAGTGTCTACACTGCTCAGAATTGGCTCAGTCTTGGAAATAGCCCGAGGACTGCTATCAACGGAGTCTGGACTAGTATCTCCTGTGCTGCTCGTAGAAGATATGGTATCGGTGGATCCATCGGTGAGCTTCTTCTTCTTTGACATCGTGACATGACTCTGCAACATAGCATCAAGGAGCGACAATTGAGAAGGGAGTTCCATATCTCGATGCTGCCCAGAAATGCTCCTAGAGTAGCTCATCCACAGACCGAAATAATTAGGCGATACCACTCGCAGCTGGACATCTAAATAGACAGTTGCACCTTGGCAGTTTCGTGCTCGGATACCCAGAGCAGGAAGAGACCTAAATGCTTCTTCTGACTCAAGGAACCCAGAGTCTTTGACACCAGGACTATGTACCATGACAGAAGCCTTTCTAAACATTTGTTCCGGAATGACCAACCCACTGTCAAGGTTAGTATCGTTAAGCTGGCAAAGCTTAAAAATAGCATCCAAGTATAGCTGGAAATCAGGGACAACCTCACTTATAGGATGGCCAACCAGACTCGATTCAGGACCAAAACCCAGCAGAGTTTGAAGGAAACTGACGTTGTAGTCCACAAAATTCTTTGCTCCTGATCTATCTATGATTACAAGTCCTGCCATCAGAGGTAATGATACAATCGACAATTCAGCAATGTCATTATCGTTATCAACAGACTTGATCTTGCCAAAACAGGGCACACACGCCTCATCTTGACTTATACTGAGGTATCTGTACCCAGGGCTTGAATTTGCCCATTCTGTCAAAGACAAATTATCGACCTGCGACACTCCAGATATCAAATCCCCTACTCGCAGTTCCGACAACCGTTGCACTTCTTGTGGCAGGTCAAGATGAGGAAAGAATATCTTGTAGTTGTCTCCTTTCAAGTCAATAATCTTGCCGGTACCAGGCGAGAACTGTACTACCATCTTATCACTGACCACTTCTTCCAAAACCCACACCATAAACCCATTATGGTTGCGAACCCATAAGCTTGCATAAGAATGTATACCATTGGATTTTATAATTGGCACTAATTGACCACATAATGGCACCTGGCGATGACTTGCTCTCTGAAGTAGATCCAAAAACGAGCTCTCAAAAAAGTCAAACATATTTCGCATTCTGATATCGGCCTGCGACAATCCCAAAACAAGGCATGCTACGTCATTAGACGATAAGATTTTGAAAGGTCCATTGCACTCTGTGGTAAATACCGCATGATTAGACGCATATTTAGAAGACAGGATCTGCAGCGGGGTTATGTTGACTGATAATGACGGAACTACTGGTAGAGCCGACAAATTGAGAGTCGACACAGATTGCGTCAATGAGGAAAATGTCACAGCAGATGATTTGTTTCGACTCAAACCTGGTCGGGGATTATCAACATAAGGCTTTGCCAGCGCATCCAATAGCTGCTGCTGCATATGAGGTGACGACATGTAGCTCGCCATATTGCGCTTTTTTCTTGCGAGTTCTGGACCATTGGATGGTGGATGCCTTAGAGGCGAACCAGATAACAGCACTGACGGATTGGAAGCTGACCTAACAGGCCCCCGTGGAGGGGGCGCAACCAGATCGACAGGACCAGGGATGGGATAATGAGTCCCACTCGACGATCTCGATGCAATATTGGATGAAGGCTCCAGAGGGAATGACTCAGTAGCCTCGTCGAGAAAAGACACAAAAGCATCAAGGTTTTCAGAAAATGCATTTGGGTTTGTAGATGCCAATGACGAGGTAAGAGTCGACGTGGTAATGTTGTTGAGGATTGACAAAGTGGCCGACGATGCATTCGATCGTAGACTGTTTACCATCGAATTAGTGCTGTTGCCAATCGGGAGCCTGCTAATGGATAGAAGGTTCGAAACTGAAGCAGATGGATTAGCCAGCACAGCCGATTGCATTTCGTCAATCATATCGGGGCGAGACTTCAGCATTGACAAGGCCTTTTTCAGCCCGTTGAGCCTGTTAACTAGAGTCCTGTTTGCGTCATATCCATACGAGAAAGAATACAAAGATTCTGAAGCGAACGAAGCGATGGCATCACTATCCGAAATACTAAGTTAGATTGGTTCACACGCTAATACAGCTGAGTAATTCTTTCAATGGATACAACAACTCAATGGCGCTGCTACAAGGTGTTTACCAGCGGGCTGCGCACTGTTATGATGATTGTCATATCTACTAGAATGGGAGCCAGGCCAGCACCAAAAAAAAACACTCACCTTGGCTTACGGGATCGATCTTCCTCGTCATCCGAGTCGAATCGAAACGATGGCCGATCTCTGTTCATGAGCTTGTTATTGACCAAAAACAAAGAGTTAAGACTGTTGGTACTTGATGGGGATTCGATTTTTTATCTTGACGCAGCACCAGGTGATGACCCTAGACCAGCAAATCCCAGCAGGTAGGATGGATGCCAACTTTGATGTAACAACAGATTAGAGTTCGGGCTCAGATATGATACAAATCGAAACTTCACACACTACTTATGATAGTGGATTGTTGTAAAGGTTAACTGGATAGGACAACAGCACGGATTCAGTGGGTCGGGCCGATTAGACGGCAGTACATGGATGATGATCAAATGCAACAGCCTGCAGAAGATTCCTAAACCGGCAACAGGTCGCGTGCACTTTGAGTTCAGACATTGAGTTTATTACCTCGAAGAGCTGGTTATTTTGTACATTAAAGGGATCATATTAAGAAGATATTGAATTAAAGCTCAAGAAATTCATGGAATTGGCCGAGAAAACGATTTCCGGCTTATTAAATGGTGAACAGACTTAAAAGTGAAGGGCATGTGGGAACAAAGCTAATAAATGATTAGAATTCCGAGGACATAACAGAACCAAAGCACCCCTCCTGATCGAAATATACATCTAATAAGCTCAAAAATCAAAAACACTATTTGTGCAAGATCTGATTACTTGCTAAACTTTTCTCAACGAATATTGGAAAAATCTGCGGCCGCTGTGTTGTTATCTTCGATGCCCAACAGAACGAGCTTCCATGCATATGTCATGCACATGGCCGCAGATCACATCTAATGCCCAGAAAGAAGTAAGTTAATTGGATAGATGTGTTGGTAGAAAGGCGGATTTGCGCCGATAAAAAACCGGATCTACCCATTTAATGAAAGATGATACTTTCGCTTGTAGTAAGAGTTTTAAATATTGAAAATTTAAAATTGGAGCTACTTACAAGGTATCTCTATCAAGACCGGTGATGCAATGATGAGTACCTGCATACAACTTTCACTATGCCACTAATGGGTTGTATTATTATATTAGATAAACCATGACTAAAACGACTAACAAACGAACTATATCAAAATTCAAGTAATTACTGGAACAACTCGTACCATACAACAGTGCATGACCGCCAGGGAGTTTTTGCCGATCTTTTGCGGAGCATATTGGCCGACAGATCGGACGGCATACCAGATTGGAAATATATCCTAACGTGGGGAACTTAGGAGGGACCACTATCAATCTGGCAAGCGCTCCGACCACATTAGTCATGAATTCAGACAATATTTAAGGATGGATTCGACTTGGCCAGATTTGTTCTCTGAAAATTTGTAACACCACGCTCACTATGGAGCCTGTTGCTACAAGCTCTGGTGTGGAAGTTGGCACTGAACGGTCGTCAAACGATATTTCGCTGAAGCCAAGAATCCGTCTAGAAGCTACGGAAAGCGTAGATTCAATTCATGAAGATTGGAATGAGCCTAGGAAGAATATCTTTAAGTTGGCAGCTGCATACTTTGGATTTCTTGTTCTTGGAATGAATGATTCAACTACTGGGGTGTTACTGCCGAATCTAGAGTCCCATTATCATATTTCATACTTGACTGTGTCATTTGCATTTCTATTCCCTTTTCTAGGGTATTTACTTTCAGGACTACTGAATGATAAAATACATCGATTAGTTGGGCGATGGGGGGCCAGCATTTTGGCAATTAGTTGTCAACTAACATGCTATATCATTGCATGCAATGCACCACCATTTCCTCTTTTTGTTATTGGATATGTTATTTCATCATTTGGCTGTGGCATTCTAGTATCTGGATGGAATTCGTGGACAGGAACACTGGGCCATGCCAACCAGATAATGGGGCTATTGCATGGATGCTATGGTGCCGGGGGTATTATCACCCCAGCAGCATTTACTGCACTTTTGAATAGTGGCATTTCTTGGAATAAGTGCTATTATGTTATGATTGGTGTAGCAATTGTGTCGCTAGCGTTGTCTTGTACTGCATTTTGGGACGATACCGCTGCTGTATATAGGGCCAACGTGACTCAAGTGCCCGTACAGGAGTTAACAGCTCAAACTTCGAATTCACCGAATTTTAAGTTTCTGCTAACAAGTACTTTGGTTTGGCTTTTATGCTGCTGTTTATTTTTGTATTCAGGAGGAGAGATTGGATTTGCTGGATGGATTTTAACATTTATGATCAAGGCTCGCCATGGCAATCCTAGCAAGATGGGATATGTTACCTCTGGTTACTGGGCTGGGCTGACTACGGGAAGAGTTTCTCTGGGATTTGTGGTAGGTCACTTTCGCCATGAAGAGCAATTTATTATTGGTTTTTTGTGTTGCGCAATAGTTTGTCTTCTCGTTCTATGGTTAGTGCCCGTATTGGTAGTATCAGCCATTTGTGCAGGATTGTTTGGATATTTTATAGGTCCCCTTTTCCCAACGATTGTGATCGCAACGCTTAAACGTCTACCAAGACGTTTGCATGTGAGTGGAATTGGATTTGCATCAGGCATAGGTTGTGCTGGAGGTGCCATAATACCATTCGCCAATGGGGCACTATCAAACATTTATGGACCTAAAGTTCTAGGTCCAATGTGTGTGAGTTTATTTTCAGCAATGCTAGTTTTCTGGTTTGTAGTATACCGTTGGTACTGAAATGCTGAAACAAATACTGAAATGCCAAAACAAATCTCGACCTGTCAGAACTAGCGCACCACCAGTGCGCTCAGTAGGGATGTTGCCTATACTAGTATTATATGTAAATTATTTACCTTCACAGTTTCCAAACAGGTGGATCTTATTAATAGAGATGGTTAACTCAAACTAATACACACAGATATAAATATATATATATATATTTACTACACGCTCTTCCAGCAACCTTTCCATATTAAACTTACATGCAGCTTCTCGAGGTTCGCATCTTCACTTCCTGCATTTGGGTTTGGCAGATTTTCAATGACAGCTATAACGATATCTCGTCCTCAGCAAAAAGAGGGCGAAGAGATCCACTTTTCAGATGCTGACAGTGGGTCAGATACAGAAATGCGTGATGTAGATGATGAAGCTGGCCATGGATCATTGGTGACTCCTGGAGAAGTGATCACGGAGGATACGATATGGATGCGAGGCCATGGTACTTATGCAGTGAGTGATAGAACATTTTCATCAGTGGCAGGAACCATTACTAGAGTCAACAAATTGTTAAGTGTCAAGCCTCTGAGAGGAAGATATACTCCTGTTATTGGTGATCATGTTGTAGGAAGAATCACCGAGGTTGGAAACAAGCGATGGAAGGTAGACATTGGAGGCAGCCAAGATGCAGTGCTTTTATTAGGATCTGTCAATTTACCGGGAGGAGTATTGCGTCGAAAGTCTGAAAGCGATGAGTTACAGATGCGACAGTTCTTAAAAGAGGGAGATTTGCTTAATGCTGAAGTCCAAGGATTGTTCTCAGATGGAGGAGCATCCTTACATACTAGATCTCTACGATACGGTAAGCTTCGAAATGGTATGTTTGTTCAAGTGCCTTCTTCTTTGGTGATCCGGCTACGAACACATTTATATCGATTACCTGGAGGTGTGGATATGATTTTGGGAGTGAATGGATACGTTTGGCTCAGCAAGAGCACTAAAGAAGCAGCAGATATCTCCATCACAAGACTTGAGGAGAGTTCTCGTATGGAGATCTATTCTGATGAAAATGACGAGATCTCTAAATCAACTCGAGAAAACATTGCAAGATATGTTAACTGTGTACGTGCTCTTGCATTCAAAGAAGTGGGTATTAATGAGACTCGGTTAATTGCTGCATACGAAGCCAGTTTGGCATATGCCAACGCTGGTGATCTGATTGATGACGAGATAAAAACTGCCCTGGCATATGAAGCTCTTGCTACTGACAACCAAGAGTAACTGATATAATTTATTTACAGTACAGCCCTTTGGAGGTTTGCGATGATGTTGTAAAATCACAACCTAATATGACTTGTATATCTATGTGTTTCATAGTGGATAGAATGTAAGATCTGTTGAGAATCAATGCTGGAGATATGCTGTTAATATGCTGCCATATCTATGGCTTCTCTAGAACGTAGAAATAGGTTGTTCCAAAATGATATCTCGATTTTTCCACAACTTTCAGCCCACTTCTTTCCACAATGGCAGCAATATCCAGATTCCAACGACATCCCCATTCTTCTGCTCTCTTTTCAGCAGTCGTGTCTAATCGTACGTTTATGGAATCATAAGTAGATCTGCCATGTTCTAAAAGCACAATCCTTCCACCTTTCTTAAGCAACGAGCCAAAGTTCTTCAATGCAAGATCAGGATCTTCATGTGAGCACAGTCCAAAAGATTCGAATACAGTATCAAATTTTTGTCCCGATTTTGATGAGATTGCTGCTAAATCTTCGGCACGACCTTTGACATATTGAACTTTTTCATAGTCAGGATGTCTCTTAGAGAACTTATCTTTAGTAACGTTCAGCATGGCCTCCGAAGTATCCAAGTATGTTATAGATGATACTGCTGATCTATTCAAATACTTGATATTTCGGCCAGTTCCACATGATACCTCAAGAGCGTCACCATATACTTGTTTCATGAGCCTGCGTCTCGTATACCATATGTATGACACAAGCTCTTCCAGCCAAATCTTGTCATCATATTCTTTGGCCAATGCTTCATAAACATCTGTTGTATCTCTTGGTTCAACAATGGCAGATTTTCTAGATGAAACTTGAGATTCTCCATTGGATCCTTCGGTGGTGTGGTCCTCTGTAGGTTTGTATGGATTTGGCTGTCCCAAAGCCCGATACTTTGTATCTTGCAGGTACTGGAACATATAGAATCCAGTAACCATATAGAACAAAAGAAAGCTCAGAGCAATCTTCTTTCGTTTTGAAGGATTCTCTTCGATTTTCTGCCATTTTTGCCTAAGATTCCTATACCACTCTGGACCTTTTGGAGATGGTCTGGTAGGACGAACCTTCGCAGCCTCTGCAAATCCTCGAACTCCAACAGCAGTTCTAAAAGTTATAAGCGAGCACATGGATAATCTTGACATAGAGAGTCCAATTCTACTAAAATCTCGACCTCCAACAGACTGTAAAGGCCCCAGCCTGGCACCCAAGGGCCAACTCCTACCCACGAAAGGCATAGTTATCGTATCAAGATTGGTGTGGCTCTGAAATTTCACCATCTGCCAATTTTCTACCCCCAGATAGCTCACTAAAAAGTAAGAAATAAAGGCTGGACTTGGTCATTTGTTTGATTTGAAAGTTAAACCATCAGAGAGAGAGGATTAAAGGAATAAAGGAGAGTTAGAAATCAAGAAGTTTTATGAACTTTTGGAGGTTTTGGAGAATGGCGAAATCTACAGCAGCGAATCGAAATATGCCCGAACTTGTGAGAGAGTTCAAACCTCCAGTTCATAGAGGGATGATGGAGCTAGACAGATCTGCCTTTAAAGTTCAAGTACCTCTTGTCGCAGCACGGTTGACAGATCAATCTTATTTCACAGCTCTTGGAAAGCAGGCCAAACTTGATCTTTTACAGCTACAAGGAGTTTCGAGAATCGTTCGTTTCGAAGGTAATGACGAAAAGGGAATCTTGTTACGACAGAATATAGACAAGGTTGAGGAAGTTGAGGGTAAGATCAGTGATCTCACAAAAGGTTTGCTTAATAGTGCTGGAGCGACCTTTGAACCATACAAATTGGAGTTGGATTATGAGTACTGGCGGGCTGAAGAGATTCTCGAATCTGTTCTGCCTGAAGAATTACTAGAGGAGATTCCATCTGGTTTCACAGTAGTTGGCCATATTGCCCATATGAATATCCGAGACCAGTTCATGCCTTATAGATTTCTCATTGGACAAGTTATTCTTGACAAGAACCCATTGGTGGAGACGGTGGTTAATAAACTTGACTCTATTGATACGGTTTTCAGAACTTTTGATATGGAGGTACTGGCAGGCAAAGACAAGTTTGAGGTGGAACAAAGCGAATCAGGGTGCCGGTTTCGATTTAACTTTAAGCATGTATACTGGAACTCTCGACTGCACACTGAGCATGCCCGACTAGTGGATCAGTTTCGAAAGGGACAGGCAGTTTGTGATGTTTTTGCTGGAGTTGGACCATTTGCAGTACCAGCTGGTAAGAAAGGAGTTATCGTATTTGCAAACGATCTGAATCCTAACAGTTACCAAAGTCTAGAGGGAAATATCAAGCTGAACAGAGTCCAGCCAACTGTTTTCCCGTCTAATATCGATGGCCGTGACTATATCAAGCAGTCCTCGCAACTGATTGTTGATTTTGCAAAAGAGCATGAATATGTTGAGATTCCGCCCAGAAAGACTTCTAGAACCAAACCAGTACTTGCAGAGAGACTATTAGTTCCCAGATTCTTCAACCACTATGTTATGAACCTTCCAGACTCTGCATTGGAATTCTTAGATGGGTTTATTGGACTTTACAACAGTGAAGATCTAAGGAGAGCGGCATTTGACACTGAAGCTTTGAACGAAAAGCATATGCCAATGGTTCATGTTCATTGTTTTTACAAGCATGAACCAGATATTAAAGAACCCGAGCCAGAAGAGATCCACGAGAATATGAGAGCTCGTATAAGCAAAAGCATGAACTTTGAAATATCTGTTGATGAATTATCGTTCCACAAGGTCCGAAAAGTGGCTCCTACGAAGACTATGTTTTGCGTGAGTTTCCGACTGCCAGTAGAAGTTGCTTTAATGAAGTAGCTCTCGTTGGAGAAACTTTTGTCGGTGTAATATATGTATATATATGAAATTATTATGAAATTAATATCCCTATTGATGGTCATGTTGAATTTACGGCTAATATTGTAATTCCCCTTTAACATGACCCCAGAAATCAGTAACAAATTCCTTTTGTTGTTCGCCTCCTCGGACAGCAAGATAAACTCGGCCATCAAGTGCTGGATCCCAATTTCCAGGATTACCACTTACTACGATACCACCTGTCTCCTCCAAAATAACCCAGCCAGCACACACATCCCATGCGTAACAGCCCCCCTCCCAGTAACAATCTAATGTACCAGAGGCTACAGCACACAAATTCAACGCTGCAGATCCCATACTTCGGAATCCATGAGCAAAGGCACCACCATCTTCTGAGCTTTTTGCTAGAGAATCGAATGTAGCTGTCTTTACTTTGTAATTCTGACCAGATCTATCAGAGCCCCATTCAATTGCTACCAGAGCAGATTGAAGTTTTAGAGCACTAGAAGGTCGGAGTGGAAGCTTCTCATTATTCAAGAACGAGCCTTGACCTGTGATACCAGTATACAACAGATCCAAGAATGGATTGTATACAACACCAACTACAGGCTTTTTATCAATAGCAAACCCCAATGAAATACACGACTGAGGAAAGAAATGAATAAAATTAGTAGTGCCATCAATTGGATCGACAATAAATGTTGGCTCGTCAGTCAGTATTGATTTGCCAGGAATATAGGTCTCCTCGCCCATGAACTGGTAGTTTGGGAATTGCGTCTTGAGACGACTCGACACCAGATCTTCAACAGCTTTATCAACCTCTGTGACCAAATCAACAGCATTCTTTTTATCATCGAATGTCACTTTGCCACTCTTGGATCTGATAAGCTCACCAGCCTCTTTAGCTAAAGCAACTAGAGCATCCCGGACTTTTACAAAATCCACGTCAGTCATGTTAAAAAATTTCAACACTAATCGACAAGTCAAAGAATTTGATTGAAGATATAAAAATTGCGCTATATATTTAGAGCAAATTCACCGAGCTTCACTGAACCAAATATCTTTAACAGAGCAGGCACTAGTCAAGTTACATATAGCAGCTACTGCACTCCTCCACCTAATGCATGTGCATTTCCCTTGCAAGTCACCATATCCCATTATCCGCCCTACCTTTGCCCTTAAACAGAACAAATCTATAAAAATATCATCAGTGAAAAATTAACGTTATACACCATGGCCGAAACAGAAGTGTAAGTAAAACCAGGTGGCGACAAGCTAACAAAAAGTCGAAGGACATGGGCCGACGAGGTAGAAGATGATGAGGGATTACCACCTCCTCAGGTGACTCAGAATGCCGATGGTACAAAGACAGTAGTGTCATATCGAATCAACCCTACCAGCGGAAAGAAGGTCAAAGTGACACAAAAGATCCGGGAAACTCGAATCAAAGATAAGGTAGACCACGCGGTTGCGGAGCGAAAGAAGTGGGTCAAATATGGAATGGAGAAAGATAGTGCACCAGGCCCCAACTTCACCACCACTGGAGTGGGTGAGAACCTGTTTCTCAAGCTTGGAGTACGAAGCACCAAGAGCGTGGAAGAGGACGAAGAAGCAGAGAAGGCTGCCAAGGAGGCAGTTCCTGGAAAGAAGGTTGTCTGTAGAACTTGTGGAGGAGAGCATTTCACCCTCAAGTGTCCTTACAAGGACGCGCTTGGATCTGCAGACAGTGCTAATGAGGGAAGCGATGCTGGAGGAAGTCGATTCGGCACTCCTCAGCCAGAGGCCGCTGGATCAGCTGGTGGCTCTTCATACATTGCTCCACATTTGCGAAACAAGGGTCCTGGTGTTTTAACCGATCCAGGTCGAACTATGATGGCGGAGCGAGACGACAGTGCTACTTTGCGAGTCACCAACCTCAGCGAGGATATCGTCGAGGACGAACTACGACACTTGTTCAACCGATTTGGACGAGTCAACCGATGCCATTTGGTCCGGGACCGAGAGACTCAGCGAAACCGAGGATTTGCATTTGTGTCTTTTGACACCCGTGAGACTGCTGAGCGTGCCTGTGAGCGTCTCAATGGCTTTGCTTATGACAATCTGATTATGCATGTCGAATTCTCCAAGAAATAAGGTGAAGTAATTGATGTTAAAGTTGATGTGAAGGTGTAAAAGGCAATGTAAGGCAATGTAAAAGCAAGTGTAAATGAAGAGTACAGTTTTTTGTGAATGACGTAGCGATATTATTTAATATTCAACTTGATGTTTTTATTGTGGTTATACCCAAGACATGGGATTATTGAAAATTCAATTCTTTGAGAGGTGGTGCACTTTGTCACTCAACATGACACACAGTTACGGCCCTGACCCAAACAATATTCTCAGAGTAGTTGGCAATAGCAATAAAAAGGGTCGTTGGGTGGTATATATCCATGGAGGAGCATGGAGGGACCCGTCTAACACACTTGAAGATGGCCGTCATCTTTTAAATGGACTGTCTAGTACTAGTATAGCAGGTTCATGTTTGTTAGAGTACCGACTGTCCCCGCAGTTCAAGCATCCTGCTCATATTGAAGATGTTATGAATGGACTGAATTATGTTGCTCAAAAGTATCCAGTTGAAGATTTTGTGCTTGTAGGCCATTCTGCTGGCGCATTTCTTGCACTCCAGTGTATTGTGTCTGGGCAAATCAATGTACCCATTTCAATGGCATTTGCAGTTGAAGGGATCTACAGTTTGAGAGGCCTTGTCGAAGAGTACCCTTCGTATGAGGATTTTGTGGCTATGGCATTTGGAAATGATAAAGCTGACTGGGATGAAGCTAGTCCTATATCAGCGACCAAGAAATGGATAGCATCAGAACCCGATACCCCACCAAAGTCCCCTCCAGACCATCTACATGCCCCACTTGCCCCACTACCAGACTCATTACAGATGTCACTACAACAGAATAACAAAACAGTGGTTTTTGATGGCAAAATAATAATAGTACAGTCTCCACAAGACGAGCTTTTGTCACGAAACCAAGTAGAATTGGCATTGGCTGCTTTGAGTGCTATTAGTACTGCCACAGAGACTGCTCAGGGCAAACATGATGAGGTATATGGCAGCCAACTACTGGTAGACATAGTAAACAAGTATCTGTGAAAACAAACAGCATCAAACCACGCAAAACCTGCTTCGTTGTATTGTATTTTCCTTTATTTAACTTTTGTTTTATTTTATTTCATCTTCTTAAGAGAGCGTTTTTTGCGTTTAAATTAAAGCAATTCTGTACAGAAATAAATCTATCTTGCAGCCAATACACTTAGTACAGACCTTAAATTGTAGATCACTGTATTAGGTTTGATACTGTACTATGATTGGGACACGGTTGGTGCGAGGACTTGCCAGCTATGGATCTGGTAGTATAGGAAGAATCAATACCGGTTTATTGAGGTCACCGCTTGCAATTGGTTGTGTTAGGACTATTCACCAATCTAAAGTTAGTAGATCGGTTGTAAGGCAACTCACTATTGAACCAAATGATATCACCGAAACAGTTCAAGATGTGCCTACAGTGTCAGGCTCGGGACCATTTGTTCAGCAGCCAAAGTTCACTGTGGTAGGACATCCAGCTACAATGCTTCATGTTTCTTTACCGGCATCTTCATCGGTTTATACGAGACGGGGTTCAGTCATTGGAGTCAATGGGAACATTGAAAATATCACTTCTACATTGTCTACCAGCCAAAGCCTGACAGAGCTCGCAAAGGGACCTGTGCTATATCAAAAGGTCACATCTACATCTCCTGTAACTCTTCTTGTATCTACAGAATCTGGTCGGTTCACGGTTTTGGATGCGTCCAAGAACTGGGTGGTTAGTCAACGTAAAGCATTGCTCGGATGGGACTCATCGTCTGTCAAGGTCGAACCGGCGGGGCATTGGAAACGGTGGGCCAATTTACAAATATCGGGAACTGGACAGATCGCATTAGTAGGAGAGGGAGATCTGTTTCAGATAGATATTGCCGAGAATGAGCATATCCTTCTCAATCCTACTTCAGTTTTGGCCTTCTCAAGTGAAAACCCCGCTAGATTGACTCGTCTGGCTCATTCAAAAACCTATATTGAGTTACCCACTATCGTGTCATCAGTTGTATCACAATGGATTCAGGCATTAAATAACAACAGATACATTTCAACAGTGTCAGGCTGGCTTAAATCAACAGCCACGAGGTTTTTCTGGCGTGATGATATCACTGTTAAACTCCAAGGACCTGCATCAATAATTGTCCAAACAGAGAACAGTCCTCTCGGACAAATCTTTGATAAAGACGAACTAGCAGCTATTGTCAAAGGACGAAGCTAGACAGGATGTACTACGACTGTGCTACAACTGTACTAGACTGTACAACAACAACAGACTGTACTAAACTGATTACTAGTAATAGACTATTGTATTAAACTGTACTACAACTGATTACTAGTACTAGACTATTGTATTAAACGGTACTACAACTGTACTAGCCTATCATTTCGTCTCAATATCATGTATAGATACATCTACAGCTAATAGAGATGGATCCAAACAATCAAGAACCATCAGGTAGTCAAGGTAGTTATACATTAGACAAAGTCTCATCTACTTTGTAAAGTCACTTTGCAAACTCAACTATAAACTAACCATTAACAGTGAGTGTGTGTACATTCTTAGACAACAGTCCATATTTCGTTTCCCATGTCTTGCATCCATTCGCCGAGATTTTTCACATCACTATCCCACTTGACAAGACGCTGACGCATGCTGTCTATCTGTGTCATATTCATGATTCGAGGTTGAACCCAAGTAATAGTTACAATTTCAGAAACTTGGTCTATCTGACCTCTAAGCAGACCCTGGCTCAGGGCACGCATGATGAGGTACTCGACCTGGTCTTTGTCGATTCGAGTATCCTTGGCAATGGCTTTGAAACTAAGAGTTCGCGAAGAAGTAGGTCTCTGGAAAACTGCTTCTACCAATGCAGTCAGGCAGATCTTTTGTCTCAAGAAATTGGCAGATCGCTCCAACAGCTTATGTTTAGACAGATTGGGAGTAAGGGTCTCAAAAGTCTTGATATCACCGGAATTGATAGCAGCAACCATATCACAAACCCACTTCCACTCGGTATCCATCAGAGACTCGAAAATGGGATGCAATAAGAGTTCTCCAAAGTTGTAAACCTTGTCTCCTAACAGCGCAGCAAGACACAAGTCAAAGGCCTTACTTCGCTGGTCCCGCAAAGACATTGAACTCAGGTCAATACACGCCAAATACAACAGTGTGTTTGGATAATATGTGGCAAAATCCGCCTTGTCCCAATAGTATTGAGCGTTGACTCCATAGTAGGCAGCATTAATGACATTGGAATCAATCACCACTCGATCCAAGTACCCCGCGGCCTCATCCAACAGCTTTCTGGTGCCTTCATAGTCGTCAATTTTTAGCTTGAGCCGAGCCAATTCTATCTGCGCTAATATGTGTGCATCCTGACTATCTGGGTTGTCGACCTTTTCCGATAGAGTCTTGACAAACTCCAAAGCTTCGGCGGTATCAGCAAACTTTGTGGCACCAGCAAGACCAAATCGTACCACACTCAATTGGTTTAATTTGGTTTGGAATGTTGATATAAACTGCGTGAATAACCGTAATCGAAGGTCACTACTATTCGGGCTACTGTAAAATTCCTTAAGGACGTCGGTAAGTTGATGCCACAATCTAACAGTCAGCAATGCAAAACAACCAGAAGGTTTCCAATCCGACCAACTACCCAAACAACTAAACAACTTACTTTCGTTCCCATAGATCCTCCATTGTGAAGATTAGAGGTACAAGCTCGGGATCGGCCTCCATCCGGAGGGTGGCCAGAATGGTAGGGATATCGTGATCGATATCCATTTGATGCGACATGATTAATGAAGGAAGACGCCAGAAGGTCCATAGGAGTTTAAAGGCTGGTCTAATTATCACGTGATCATGATGACTGAGCCCCAGTGCTAGACTACGGCGGTGACTTTGGCGGTGACTAAAGGGATTATAACTATGATTTAGCGAATGAAGGGCAATAAATAGAATAAGTATAAACAAATGATATAATTATATCAGTAATTGATGGGGAGAAATTATCAGGTGCGAATTAATTTAATTGAACTCTAGAGATACCATACGTGGATATTGTTGCACAGTACATATGCAAGGATATTTCAGGTATCTACACAGATTAAGTCAACGTTAGTGATAAACTATATAATGTCATATTTGTAGAAAATATATTCTCTTTGTCATATCTTTTTCTTCCTACTTGATTTTATTTTGCATACATTTTTAGATACCCTCAGTCTCGTATGGCTTCTCGGCCTGAGGAGTATATCTAAATCCATGTCTGGTTTGGCCGTCATCCCAATCTAACAATGCCGAATGAACAGTCTTTCTATTGTCCCAAACAACAATTGTTCCATCTTCCCACTTAACTCGTAGTTGTGTATCCAAGCTCTTGTGAATGGTTTCATACAGAAAGCCGAGGAGAGATTGGGATTCTTCGGCCTTGTATCCGACAATATCTCTGGTAAACTGCTGGTTCACATAAAGGGCTTTCTTGCCAGTAACAGGATGGGTTCGAACCAATGGATGGATGGATTTGACAGGCTGTCTTCGTACCACACCTCCTCGGTTTAAAGAATCTTCAGCCTGCTCATGAGCAGAATGAACAGCTTTGAGACCATGGAGTCGCTTCTTAAACTCGTCAGAAAATCGCCCATATAATTCCTCGGTATCAGCAAATAGAGTATCTCCTCCAGAAGGTGGAAGTTCGAGAATCCCCAAGAAAGTGGTTCCTGGAGGCTGTTTCTCGTAACTAACATCAGTGTGCCATGCAACCGAACTCAAATTGTTACTGAAATAATTCTCATAGATATCATTTCCCTTTTCACGGTAAACTAAATGGACTTCGGGATGTCCTTTTGGAGATCCTGAAGTGGGGTGGATATGTTGCCGACCAAAATGCTCGGACCATTTCAGAACTTGAGAAATTGGAAGTTCTCGCAAATCCTGGTCTCGGAAAACAACAACACCTCGCTCAGCAACAAACTTGGCAAGATCATTTTTGGCACCATCTGATAATTGCGATAATTGGATGCCTCTCACTTCAGACCCAAATTTCGGAGTGATGGCACTTACAGCATAACCAAACTTGACTATGTTCTTTGATGCAGTAGCTCTCAATTCTTGATCAGTAGATGGAAGGCCATTGGGAAATAGATTTCGCAGTTCAGCGTCAGCTTTCAAGCCCGGATCACTGAATTCAAAATCTTCATATGGTTCATACTTCTCAGATGGATCCCAAGTTGGAGCATAATCCGGGAACCGGAGCTGGGAATTGTCTGTTTTACTTTCATCATTTTTATTAAACGATGAAGCATCCACAGATTGAATTCGTTCCGCCACTGATGCCATTTTCTTCACTTGTTGAATAAGAGAAAATTTGTTATTATTAAAACTAAGCTACTATTCCTGTTTTTATATTAGATATTGGGCATTGCCGGTGATGCAATCATGCGAATGACTGGTATTATATCACGTCAGTTTAGCTGCAAATTCCCCTATCTCATGCAGCCATCTGCATGAGAAATTACCGTGCATGCATGCGTCTACAGATTTCAACAAATGAGCTGTGACTCTTTAGTTTCAACCTATAGTATTTATGCTATTGTAAATACTTGATCTAATTGAATAGAATAAAATAACCAAAATTTAAAGAAAGTATTTTTTTTGCTGTGAAGCTACTCCAACTTCTCTACCTCTACTGGAAACATGAGGTCGTTTTGCTGTCTGACTTGATCCATCACTCCCATAAGTTCAATGGTTTCAACCAATGGACAAACTGGACTATCAATGATGCCATCACGAATACAACGCGCAACACCATCGGCTTCGTAGTACAGACCGAGACCTTCATTGGGATATTCCTTCTTTTCCAGTGTACCATCACTCTTGTGGATCTCATAGGACTCTGGACGATTAGCACCCCAAGGGATCTTCACATAGCCACCTTCACCCTCAATAAGAACTGCCTGCCCTCGAGGAGTGGTGACATCCATTGAGCTGGTAGCCACACATAATGTCTGCGACCCAGGGAAAAGCAAAATAACTGCAACACTTTGATCTATATTAACCTGTGGGTTCTTGACCATAAGGCTCCGGACTGTTGGAGATTGACCATTATTTTCAGGATCTCTATATCCAAATAGGAACGCCCATGTTAGTGAGTACATTCCTTGGTTCAATAGAGTGCCTCCTGCCAAACCAGGTATATATTTCTTGTGGTTAAAGTCGACTGCTGCAAATCGACTGAGGTCTGCTGTAACTCTATGGATTTTGCCAATTGCCTTATCCTCAAACAATCGCTTTTGTAGATCAATCGTGAGAGGGAAGAACTTAGTCCAAACTGCTTCCATTAGAAACAAATTCAACTCTTTGGCCAAAATACTCAGATGAACCGACTGTGCTTTATTGGTGGTAAAGGGCTTTTCCAGAAGAACGTGTTTTCCAGCCCTCAATGCCATAAGGGCATGCTCGTAGTGGAGAGCATTAGGGGTTGAAATGTAAACAGCATCAAAATCTGCATTGACAAGTTCTTCATAAGTTCCAAAAGTTGCAACCGATCCCAGCTGGTTGACTTCTTTACCAATTGACCTGCCATATTCGGCAATTGTCTTAACAAATTCATCAGCTTTCTGTTTGCTGGTGCCAGAACCCACTGCTACTAGTTCATGACGAATATCTGCTGCATCCCTAGACGCTGGGTCAAATAGTGCGATATCCTTGCCGAATGCTGTCGCAATTCCTCCAGTATTAAAAATACCCCATTTCAAAGTAAACACCGACATGTTCACTAATCCGTTAATCCTATTCCGTACTTCAACTTTCGGTAACAGATATCATGCGGGTCAATGGCGCTTAAATATTAGTAGTTTCTGGGTGGCCCCCACCTTGGCCCCCATTACCCCAGATGTGCTAGCCTATATGAGGGTGGGGGAATATGCACGACCGTTGAAATCGACCATCAAAACTGTAGCTGCCAAAGACTGGTGAGAACACCAGTGATGTCATGAAATTCATTTTACTTTGGATAACACCAAGTCGGGGGCAGAGAAGACGACTATCCAATCGTATGCGTACCTGATGAAACGGATCTTCAGTCAAACTTCAGGGCCAGATTTTACGCCAATCAAAAATACTCCCAGCAGGGACTTTGTTCAGAAACATGTACAATTGCTTCCCTCTGTCTCAATTGAGAATTAATCGGTTGCATAACATGAACTTCACTAATCGAGTTGTGACATTTATAGCAAGGCTCTAGTTTAAAGTTTGTAGTTAGGTATTCACCGTGTCACTCGTCACCATCAGCCGTACCATGTAAATATTGAGTTTTCTCGTATTCTATTTTGGGATGTTTCCGTTATACATGAGACATATATACCGGGTGGCTATAGCCACTGGGTTGGCGTTTATATTTGGAATATGGGCAATAGCATATTACCGATATGATGAATGGGGAGAGAGCCAGATGAATGGCCATCAGTTGGCTCAGGATCGCATAGACACGTATATAATCACCGAAAACTGCCACCAGAACGCAGAACACATTGTTCGCTACTTTCCAAATGCATATGTGAACAATGATTCTGGGTGCCAGGATTTCAAATCATTGGCTGGCCTTACCGAGATGCCCGATAGAAGCTCTGTACAGTCTGATGAGAGGTGGTATGCACTCAAATATGCCCAAACATTGCGCCTCTGTGCCAACGGGGCACGAATGTTGTGTTTGATTCTCGAAGAGGATGCCCAGTTCTCTTATGATCCATATCAAGCTGTTCAATTACTGGGATCGACTACCATTGCAACGCAATCGAATGAAGATGTTACATGGGATTGTAGTCAACAGGTAGCAAATGATGTCAATGATAATGTGCCGGCGATTGGTGATAACACTCTTTGCCGCGTGGTTCCGAAGGGTGCTTCTAAATGTATGGCAGAGTACATTGAAAATCATGATGTATCTGCAAATGCTTCATTTATTGACTCAGTCCCAGAGTGTAAGGTATGGCAAAAGTCGTTTAAACTGGTTGATAGAATCGGCGTGATAGGGGCTGCATGAAGATCCACAGGTAAGATATCGTTTATCTCGATGCAAGATTAAAGTTCGAGGTATACTGATACTGATACGACCACATACCACAATCGTCGATAATGTACACTATTCGCCTTGGTAGTAGTGCTTTGCTATCTTCTTGACCTCGTTCTGACATACGTTATACTTGACAAGCAGTGTTGTCAGACTGCCCTCTTCTATTCGCAGATCTTTCGATGATAATCAATGTACGATAGAGATTCCAACTCCAACATCATGTAAAATCTTTGTAATATTATAATCGCATTGTTAATGACGGCTACACTGTTATCTCCGATCGTGCCGTGTTTGATAACAAAACTTAGCAAGATAAGCTTGTTGATGAACTTTACACTGAGGACGGACATTAAGCATGCCAAGTCTCAGTGCAGATGTCAATGTAACATCAACATGACTTAAGCAGCCATGAGTCTCCGTTATCGGTTTAGAGTGCGCCCATGTTGGTTGCACGGGGCATTCTTATCGGCCCTTTTTTGGTGCAGATCAGTTGCGGGGGAGGTGCAGCATGTCATGCGTTAGCCACAAGAGGTTCGTGATATGCACGGCACAGGCTTCCAACAGAACAACCTTTACCACCCCAGCATGATAGCCAATGTAAATCTCTCAAATGTAACATTATGGTATCCCGAATCTTCCAGGATCGTCGTTTTTTCGTGTTTGTTTAATTTTGCGAGATAATGCGATAGGAGGGTTGTAACCTCTCCCGGACACCATTGCCGAGTGAGGTAATTTATTGGTTATTTGTCACGATATCGCGGATGGTCTTAGAAATGTTATCTGGAAGCTCAATGCCCGATTCATTGCCTGATAAAAAAACAAAAAATAATAATCTAATAATCTGAGATAGCCGCGGATACGGATCCCCGCATCCCCCGTCTGTTACGACCATGGAACCCCGCAATTGACCACCACCACCTATAATAAATATAAATTATAAGCATCCGTAGATAAGTTTTCCTTTTAGTCAAATTTCACACGATGGGAGCTGATGGTCAGGAGCAAGTTTTCGAAGTCCAAGAAGTCGAGCAAATCGCCGAGAAGGGCCGTGTCACAGTCGGCGACATGGCTGACATGACACCTGAAATGCGAGCCAAGATTGCTGAAATATATGGTAAGAAGGCAGAGAGTGACCTGGATGTGCCTAGCCGTGATGTTCAGTTTATTCTTGAAAAGATCATCGCTATGACGGATGAAGAAGCTGTTGAGATATTGTTACAAGCGATTGAATATCATGATGATGATCCAAATTTTCCTACTGCAACAATGGCCAAGATCAAGCTTCTTGTTCAAGGTCCTAAAACGGTAGGTTTAGAAACTTCGGATTATTCTTTTGATCTTAAGACAGAAGCAGCCGTTATCCATTATCATTCTCCTTATCCAGAAGTGCGAGCTATTTCTGATCCATTTGACGATCCCGATGTTCCTGTCGAGACTATTCGAGCATACTTTCTGGGAATTGGTTGGATGGCTGCTGCCACAGTAGTTAATACCTTCTTCAGTCCCCGTCAGCCTGGTATCAACATCAATTCCCAGATGCTGCAGTTGTTGATGGCACCGTGTGGTACATTTTTAGCAAAAGTACTACCTGATTGGGGTGTTAATTTCCGTGGAAACAGAATATCTCTCAATCCTGGTCCCTGGTCATTTAAAGAGCAGATGTTTGCTACACTTATCTTCTCGATTGGAAATGGTCCCGGTGGTACTTATTATGTGTATTTGGTCCAGCGTCTTCCTCAGTATTTGGGTAACTCTTGGGTGACTTTTGGATATGAAATTCTGCTTGCAATCTCTGTTCAGTTTTTTGGTTTTGGCTTTGCCGGTCTTTTAAGACGGTTCGTCATCTACCCCGTGCGAAGTATTTGGCCAGCTACTTTCCCAACTCTAGCATTGAACAGAGCTTTGCTTATTCCTGAGAAGAAAGGTGAGGTTATCAATGGATGGAAGTTGACAAGATACAAGTTCTTCTTCTTGTGCTTTGGTGCTATGTTTTTATATTTTTGGATTCCAAACTTTTTGTTTACTGCAACCCATTCATTCAATTGGATGACATGGATTTCTCCTAATAATTTCAATCTTGGTATGATCACTGGGTTTTACGGTGGAATGGGATTCAATCCTTGGGCCACATTTGATTGGAATGCTTCTGGTACTGGTTCATTGGTCACTCCATTTTATTCAGCTCTACAGCAGTATATCGCAAGAGCTTTATCTGGTATAATCATCATTGGAATGTACTGGGGAAATTATTACTGGAGTGCCTACATGCCTATCAACAGTAACGAGTCATTTGCAAATGACGGTACGATTTACAATATAACAAACATCTTAACTAATGATGTCGTTGATGTTAAAAAGTATTTGCAATACGGGCCCCCATTCTTCTCTGGAGCAAACGTTTTCGGACAAGGCGCATGGTTTGCTTGGTATCCATTGACATTGTTTTACGTTTTGATTATGTATTGGACATCTATTAAGACTGCACTCGTCGGAATTTATCGAGGTGTTCGATACCGTGAATCAGTGTATGCAAACGATAATGACCCGCACACCAGAATGCAATCTGTTCACAAAGAGGCACCTGACTGGTGGTTCTTTGCAATTCTTCTTTTATCTTTGGTTTTCGGAATCATTGCACTGGAGAGATATCCTGTCAAGACACCAGTATGGTCCCTCTTTGCTGTCATTGGTTTGAGTGCTGTCTTTATCATCCCATCTGCTGTCATGTACTCTATTTCCAATGTCGGACTGGGATTCAACGTATTGTTTCAACTTCTGGCTGGTGTATGGTTTATTGGAAATCCTGAAGCACTTGTTATTGTCACTGCTTATGGTCAAAACTTTGATGCACAGACCGAGAATTATATTGTTAACCAAAAGATTGGTCATTATGCCAAGATTCCTCCTCGAGCTGTATTCAGAGGCCAGATGATTTCTGTATTCATCAATTGCTTTATCTTTATAGGATTCTTGAACTGGATGATTTCCAATTTCGAAAAAGATAGTTTATGTACTTGGTCGAATCCTCAGCATTTCGTATGCACCGATGCTGTGCTTGTGTTTGCATCAGCGATTGAATATGGAGCATTTGGAATCAAGAACTTCTTTAAGTTGTACCCAATTATGCCATGGTGTTTCTTGATGGGATCTCTTGTTGGAATAGGATTTGCACTTGCTCAGAAATATGCCCGATCTATAAAGGAGCTTGCCCACCGAACATTATCCGAGTCGATGTTTGAGTACGTTGACAAGAATTTGTTCAGATTTCTTGCCTTTTTCAAGCATTTCAGTCCGGCTGTGTTTTGGGCTGGTGCATTGAATTGGACTGGAGGAAATAACTTGTCTTACGCAACTAATGGGCTGTACCTGTCTTTTATCTTCATGTACCTTGTCAAGCGCCGTTACACCTCTTGGTTTGAAAAGTACAACTATCTACTAGAGGCTGGGTTCGATGTCGGAGTGGCAGTGAGTGGACTTATTCAAACACTGTCCTTTGATTTCGGATCTAATGGCGTATCTTTGAACTGGTGGGGAAATACGGTGTCTACCGCAGGTGTGGATTACCAAAGCTACAACCAGAATGCGACATTGCTGCCAATTCCTGAGGTTGGCTACTTTGGTCCCTCTCCTGAGAATTACCCGCGACGTTTCTAATGGTGGAAGTGTTATATCTACTTTTAGTAATTTTACTCGATTAACAATTATTTTAACTTCTCTCTGAAAAACTTCGTTGGGGTCGCGTATCGCACCGATTCGCTCAAATCGCTCAATCCGGAGACCCATCACTGTGCATATGCACCCCACACTAGGCAGGTTGATGGGGGTGGCTATGTGGGGGTAGCACCACTATATAAACGGATGAAACCTCCCCTTAACGGATCTAAAAGCCCCTGTGGAAAATATAACAGTAATATGAAATACTTGATTACAGGAGGAGGAGGATTTGTTGGTGCACGCCTGGCAGCAGCTTTGCTTGAGCAGGGCAATGTAAATAAATTGATCCTCACTGATGTTATAGAGCCAAGGCAGCCTGTTGGGGGTGAGAAAGCGCATGTCGAACTCGTCAAAGCGGACTTATCCACCGAAGCTTCCAAAGTAATTACTGCAGATATCGATGTAGTTTATCTTCTGCATGGCATTATGTCTGGTGGGTCTGAGGTAGACTTTGACCTCGGTATGAGAGTCAATCTAGATGCCACGCGGGCGGTTCTTGAGTTGATCCGGTCTTTTAATAAGCCTTCAATTCGAGTAGTGTATATTTCATCCACAGCTGTATATGGTGGTAATATGCCTGAAACAATTACAGAGGCGGTCGCCCCCAACCCACAGTCATCGTATGGAACGGAGAAAACGATCTGCGAATATCTGGTTAACGATTATTCCAGGAGAGGGTTCTTTGATGGAATTGTGTGTCGTTACCCAACTGTGGTAGTTCGTCCTGGTTCACCATCTTCTGCTACTTCTAGTTTTGCTTCGGGCATCATTCGTGAACCATTGGCTGGGCTCAGTGCTCATCTCCCTGTGGGCAGAGACCTTCAGCTGTGGCTCACATCTACCAACAATGTGGTTAAAAACACCGTAATAGCCGCAACTGTACCAGGCGCCAAACTGGGGCCATCCCGAGTGGTAAATTTGCCGGGAATGACTGTGTCTGTGCAACAGATGCTTGATGTGTTGGCTGATGTTGCTGGCAAAGACAAACTCAAATATATCGACGAACGTCGTGATGAGTTTTTAGATAAAATTGTATCTTCGTGGCCTGCCAAATTCGACACATCTCGTGCAGAAAAGTTGGGTTTCAGTGTAGATCCGGGGTTCAAGCAGGCAGTCCTCGATTTCATTGCTGAGACTTATCCCCAGTGATATATAAATAATACAAGCAATATATGACAATTATCATAACTGTTGAGAATTCAAGACCATTTATGAATTAGCCGTAGCCGTTTGCTTTTCTTGGCCGAGTTCTTTTTGGTAAATTCACGTTCTTAAATTGTTATGTGTTCCCCGGATATTTTCTTATTTTTCCGGTTATTTCCCAATGCAGCCATTGAACCGATTTAACCAGCGGCAGAAATGAAAAAAAATGTGGGGCAGCCGTGTAAGTGGGGAACAATCGGAGAGACCCACGCCCACCGCAAGTAAATACATATAAAAAGGGCAGCCCCCGACCGGCTGTTGTCAGTAACTGTCACTCTCATCGTATTAAAATCAATTGGAATGATCAATCCATCGTTTGTTCTTCAAAAGCCCTGGGAAGTATCCTTTGAGGATCGACCAATTCCCGAAATCAAGGACGAGTACTCGGTCAAGATTCAAGTTAAAAAGACTGGTATTTGTGGAAGTGATGTTCATTACTACACACATGGTGCAATTGGAGACTTTGTTGTAAAGGATCCTATGGTTCTTGGCCATGAATCTAGTGGTGTTGTTTTGGAAGTAGGCACTAAGGTTACTTCTTTGAAGGTGGGCGACCGAGTAGCTATGGAGCCCGGTGTGCCTTCCCGACACAGTGACGAGTACAAGTCAGGCAGATACAACTTGTGCCCTCACATGGCATTTGCTGCCACTCCTCCTTATGATGGAACTCTTTGCAAATACTATATTTTGCCCGAAGATTTCTGTGTGAAGCTTCCTGAGCACGTCTCAATGGAGGAGGGTGCATTGGTCGAGCCTTTGAGTGTTGCAGTTCATTCTTCCAAGCTTGCAAACATTCGACCTGGATCTACCGTTGCAGTTTATGGTGCTGGTCCCGTTGGCCTGCTTGTGGCTGCTGTTGCTTCTGCTTTTGGTGCATCCCGAGTCATTGCCATTGATATTGTCCAGAATCGACTTGATTTGGCCAAGGAGATGGGTGCTTCTGCTGTTGTGTTGGCCGATATCAAGGACTCACCAAAGCAGACTGCCGAAAAGGTGATTGCTGCTAACAATGGAGTCGGTCCTGAGATTATCATTGATGCCAGTGGAGCTGAGTCTTCAATCAACAGTGCGATGGCTGCTATTAAGAATGGAGGTACCTACGTTCAGGTTGGAATGGGCAAAGACAATGTGTCATTCCCTATCTCAACAGTCATTGGAAAAGAGCTCACCATTAAGGGATCTTTCCGATATGGATATGGTGACTACCCATTGGCTGTCGAACTCATTGGTTCTGGAAAGGTTGATGTTAAGAAGCTTATCACCCATACTGTGTCTTTTGACAGCGCCAAAGAAGCATTCCAGATGGTCCGAGAGGGCAAGGCCGTTAAATGCATTATCAATGGCCCTGAGTAATGTGTATATTGAAGTATAATGATCACGATGTGACGTATTAAAAAGAATAAACTAATGAATAACAAGCTGAAAGACTGAAGCTAAACTGACTCTTGTAAACTGAAGCTGAACTGAACATGACTCTTGTAAACTGAGTCTTATATATAAGGTGAAAACAATAAGCACGGGTCGCAACTATCAGCGAATAGAAGGAATGGAAGGAAGTTAAACAATTGGCACAAAGAAGGTTTCTCGACTGAGAGTGGAGAAATACGACCAATTACACAGCTCCTCTAACTTCTAATTATAGTTTTTGACAGCCAAGGATGGGGGTCATTCGGCGATCCATAAAGCCGACATCACGCGCCTCGCCTGTCAGCGATAAGATAAGGGGTGAGTAAAAAAGATCTACCAATTAGTTGGAGGGCAGCTGTCATGAGAAATTGACACCATCTAATTTAATTTAACGGAACATGAGATTCATAGGATTTTATTTCCCTTAAAGTCGATATGAAATAGTTCAATCACAAACCATTGCGTCAACTCGGTTAAGGCTAGAGATCGGCGTTACCCCCACTTCTCCACAAAGTTTGGCCCCACATATATATCGCGGGGTACTCCCTGCCTACAGCTAAACAACTAGGAATGACCAAAACAATTACAGATCTACCAAAGTATTCTGACCTTCCAAACAAGCACCGTTATTGGGAATGGGGCCCACCTGGATCCCACGAGGAAGCCTTGGGCAAGCTCAACCTGTTGACTGCTGAACATGTAGCTCGAAGTGCTAGTTTAGAGATCAAATGCGGAGAGCGTGTAGGGCTTGGCTGGGAACTCAATAAACCCGAGGTTCCAGCATTTGGAAGAGAAAAGTTTGAAATGCGAATCCAAGCAAGGTCGCCATACTCCATTGATGATGTTTACATTTTCAATCCTCAGCAATCGTCTCAATGGGATGGTCTTCGGCACTATCAGCAGCCTAGATCCTACTCAATGAGACCTGAAGATATTGCCAAGGATGAGCGTGGGGGTGTCGATGGAGTATGGTTTGGTGGAACCACTCGAAATGAAATTCTCACGCCTGGTTCCAGCCGACTTGGTATTCATCATTGGGCTCAGCAGGGAATCGTCGGGCGAGGAGTGCTCATTGATTATGCTGCTTACGCCGAAGCCAAAGGTATAAAATATTCATGCTTCAAGTCAAATAAGATCACAGTGGCTGATTTGAAGGCAGTAATTGAATATTTCAATGTCGAGTTGATGCCTGCAGATATCTTGGTTATCCGAATTGGTCTTGTGAAAGAATGGACGGCTATGTCAGGTTCTGAAAGGGAGGCATCTCATACGGTGCCAGCTCAATATATGGGTCTTGAGCCATGTGATGAAATGCTGGAATGGATTTGGGACAACCATTTCCCTGCAGTTGCATCAGATGCTATCTGCCTTGAATCGAGGGCTATTGATGCTGCTGGACTTAAGATACACCATCATTTGTTGGCCGGATGGGGTATTCCAATTGGAGAAATATTTAATTTGGAGCCTTTATCTGCACTTTGCAAAACGCTCAACAGATATTCGTTTTTTATCTCAAGCGTTCCTATTAATTCGGTTGGTGGGGTTTCTTCTCCTCCTAATGCTGTTGCAATCTTTTAAATAAATAAATAATAATAAATCCTGGCAAGTGGAGAGAAGGAACGGAAAGAAATTAAAGAACTGGGCAAGACTATCGTAATGCCGCGGAAGTCATTTATTACCAGATTTTTATTAGAAAGCCCTAGACACATATTGGTAAAATGTCTTTCCTTGGATGTTGGCCATTTCGAGCTCAAGCTTTGATGGAACTCTAGTTCCATCGCCAGCTAATGTTCCTGCTCCCCATGGAGAACCACCATGTACCTCATTCAGGTTTGACAATTGTGCGACTGCATCAAACCCTCCTAATGGGACATAGATGATACCATGATGTGCCAAAATTGAAAGAGAATTCAGAACCGTCACCTCCTGACCACCACCAAGTGATCCAGTTGACACAAACATTCCAGCGTATTTTCCTCGCAAAGCACCTGATGCCCACATGCCACCACTACCGTCCCAGAATGATTTCCATTGACTGGGCATGCTTCCAAATCTCGTTGGCATGCCGAAAAGGAAAGCATCATATTTTTTTAAATCCTCGATGCTAACAACTGGATCATCTGCCTTCGGAGGAGCCTTGATAAGAGTGAGGATGCCTTCAGGGAGAGTTTCGGGAACTTGCAGCAAATCAGCAGTGCCACCAGCAGTTTTGATCCCACTAACTATGGATTCTGCCATGGTTCGAATATGACCATATGTCGAATAGTAGATAACCGCAATCTTGGGAGCCATATTTTCTCACTGTACTGCTACTAAGTGACAAGAAAAGCAGAAGGCCGGTTACTTAAATAATGCTTGCATATGACTAATGATAATGTATTGTGATTCGATGTTTGGAAATGCGGTATAATCGCTTCGGACTTTGTAGAGCTTTTGGTGCAGTATGAAATGTGGCTAACCATAGGTTTTTCGGTGAAGCTGTGGTTCACCACTTCTAATAGCTTTGTTAAATACACATTGCTGAATGTCAGGTTAATAGCAGTTAAGTATTATCTCGAAATTATTTGATTCAATATCTAGCCCGTTAATATTTTCTCTTCTGGTTGTCGGTATAGCACCCGTTCATCGATCCGAGGTGTCAAATCTCGGATTAATATGCATGCCGCGCAGAAGATCCTGCAGTAGCAGTGGTCCAGAACTTTTAATTACATAATAGCAGGCTTATGATTTGTGGACGTCAGATCATCCATTTTTGTGCACTGATCAATGTATTCTATAGTTAGTAGTCTTCAACTTGCATTAAAAACCTCCCATCCCACGGTGAGATTCGCACCACGGTGAAGCAATGAAGCATCGGGTAATGGATTTTGCCTCAGATACATGTGATGGGCAAATAGGGATCGTAACCGGTACAGTATAATTATTAATGACACTGTAATATCTGAAATCAAAAATAAAAGTAATAACGATACCAATAATGAATCAAGAAGAGCAATAAATGATGAGATGATATAATTGAATGACAGCACCGCCCAAGGACGGACAGGTTGAGGCTGGTTTAGGAATCAACAATCACAAAAGGCATCCAAATTTGCGATGAGATCAAAATTACACCTAGAAGCGTATATTTCAACATATCATTAGCTTTTAATATACTATCCGCTTCTGGTTTTCTGTTATTTTATCATAATTTGTGTTAATACGATAAGATGGTTTCTTATTATACTCTCTAAGCTGGACCTTTTGCTACAAACAAGTTACCTCAGATATACTGCTGAGTACGGCTGAGCTACCAATGTATAGATAACCATTACACCAGTACTATCTCCATATTATCCAGCATGGCATATATGGTATCTGCCGGTACTAGGATTCCTGTTGTCCATAGGAGTATACTGGCAGTATTTCTATTGTTATCATGGATTGCTGGGTGCTTGGGTGTGCCCGTGGAGACCGAGAAAGTGGATCCTGTCGTGCTTAACGGTGCCAACTTTGTGAGCACGCTTGAAGAGGGCGTTTATTGGATTAATTTCTTCTCTCCTTATTGTCCTCACTGCACAAGACTTGCACCCGACTGGACCGAGACATGGAATGTGATTCTTGCTGGTAATCCAGATATTGAAACGAACGACAATTTCCATATGGTCAAGGTTAACTGTATTGCCGATGGAGATCTGTGCCGTAAGCAAGACATCCGAGCATACCCTTCCCTGAAGCTATACGAGAACGGAAACTTGATTCATACTTATACTCCTCGTCAACGAGATGTCGACACGTTAGTTGAGTATGCACAGAAGGCTATAGTTCGGGACTTTGACTTTGAAACCGAGGATGGAGCCAAAACTGCAGAGGCAGGTGCCCCCCAGAAAACAGGATTCCGTGCCAAACAGGACGTTTCCATCCAACTAGATTTCCCATTTCGTGTGGAACCAGCTAACAAACTAGAACACATCTATGCGACACATAAGCTGGATGCACTGGTTGAAAGTAATCCCGACGAGAATGTTTTGGCGAATTTCCATAACGGTGCGCAGGCACATCACGAAGGTTAAATCACTAATAGGGTTATTAATTATTATATTGATTAAGTAAATAGTAGAAGTAATTCTATCTGCATGCAAATGAAATGATGTTAACAATGAAGAAGCGTTTTATAGAAAGGTTCGTGAGATGGATTCTTGAACCTTTCTCTCATTAGCATCGGGCAATTAAGTTCTTGCAATTGCCCAAACCGGTAATAGCAACTTAATTACAAAATAGGTACAATACCAATCAAATTCTTAAATAGGAAATCTATTAAATTCACAAAAAAGGAAATATCCATTAAATTCACAAAACAGGAAATACTTGTTTAATCCCCAAACAGAAAATATCATTTCCAGTACAGTCATGTGTGGGTTTTGTCCATCATTTGGCTTTGTCCACAATTACCTATTATGGAATAATAACCGAACCCAATATTACGGTGTCGAGTTGCAAATTCCAAGTTCGTTGAAGGACTTTAAACCCTGAGAGAGACGATCAGTATAGTTTAAAACTCCATACTGCATATTTGGAGGCATTGAAATAGTAGATATAATCACTACATTATTACCAAATCAGCCAAGAAGGCTGAAATTAAGCGAAAAACACTTCACAGGTATTGCACCGAGAAATCGAGCCCACATTCGGAGCCAATTGAAGCCATGGCCATTGGTCTGGAATTTCAGACTCAATTAGCTAGTATGATAGCGAGCGCAACGACAATTGATTTAACCGTTCTCAGCTATGTGGCTTGACCAAACCGATACGGTTCATCAGATTTATGGAGTAATGATGGTATCAGAAATATGTATTACTATACCGAGGGGGATGGACAAAACCAAAACATAACTGTATGCTTTAGTTTGGTCTACTTACCCTGATATAGTAATATAGCCTTGTTAGCTGAATGCGGGCCCCGAGCTCCATCGGGCATATATGGTGTGTATCAGAATAGATATTACTACTATTATAACTGAGTCTATCAATTCATATATATATCTTGTTAGATATTTAAGTAGAAATTTACTTCATTTTATGTGAAATGCTTGGAAACGGAAATTCGATCTCGTGAATTAGAGAGGTTGGGGTTTTTCCATAATTGGTGGA
The DNA here is from genome assembly GCA_030578775.1 of Sugiyamaella chiloensis. Taxonomy (NCBI): domain Eukaryota; kingdom Fungi; phylum Ascomycota; class Dipodascomycetes; order Dipodascales; family Trichomonascaceae; genus Sugiyamaella; species Sugiyamaella chiloensis. The sequence goes on along the minus strand of JAKTZE010000016.1, from coordinate 243,114 downwards.
AGTGGACAGAACTAAAACATGGACAGAGCCCAAGCATGTAACTTTACCGTTCTGTGCTGGTTTTGTCCATGTTTCAGTTCTGTACAGCTGGGTACTTGGTTGGGTGTAAACACTCTACCGACCTGGCTAGCTGGTTAGCTGATAGCAGAACAGGATCATTTGCTCCTGAAGTGATTGAAGGCTACGAGGAATCTTTACGTGAATAAGCTCGGTTCTCGGTCTCTCAGAACTGAGCAGCTGGTCAAAGAGCGTTTAAGTTGAAGAGTGCGAAACTCTCATCTTATAAAGGACTCCAACAACAACTATTACTACCACGCTTCTACCAACTACATACTGATAATTTCAATTAGTATTATCGGCTAAGTATCAGATAGGCGGTAAAGTCCGACTCGCATTTGCTGCATGGAGTTAATTAAATGCCGATCTGCAGAGTTGACGCTATCTTATCACGCTCGGCCTGTTCCGGTTTGGGCAAAAACTCGGATCCGACCCGATCTCCGATAAAAATCCGATACCTCACATTGCGATCAGCAATTCGTCCACTATATTCCGCAATAATTATATTTTAAGAGATCCAGTGTCAAATGACTCTTAGCTTTTAAAACTATATTTTGGAAACCATCTTTCCTACCTCACACATCTATAGTGGAAAGTATTAACCTTTCCTAGTAGCCCCATTTTTGTTCATGACAGGGCAGATCACGGCAGAAGCAGGAAAAAGTAAAGAAAAATCTTCAAATCTTCAAAAATGGCACCCGAGCCAACCGTTGTAGACCAAACCAACCTGCTTCCTAAAAGGCAGCTAATCATAGTATTTTGCGCCTTGGCACTGGTTTTGTTTGTGTCGTTTGTCGACCAGAATGGATTGGCGGTTGCGCTCCCCACTATTGGTAGGGATCTCGACGCATCAGACACTATATCGTGGGCAGGAACTTCATCGTTGATAGCCACCACTGTAGTTATGGTGCTTTTTGGCCGACTATCAGATATATATGGTCGCAAGATAGTCCTTCTGTGGACAATATGGCTGCTATCGATCAGTCAGTTGGCATGTTCACTAAGCAAAACAAGTACACAGCTCTACGTATTCAGAGGCTTTGCAGGAGTTGCAAATGGAGGCATCACTTCACTGTCAATGATGATTGTATCTGACATTGTATCTCTGGAAGAGCGAGGAAAATATCAGGGTATCTTGGGTTTCTTTGTTGGTCTTGGAAATGCAGTTGGGCCATTTTTGGCAGCCGGTTTCATCTCCACAACCAGCTGGAGAGGACTGTTCTATTTCTTATGCCCAACTACTGCTGCTTTCTCATTAATAATATTAGTGTTGGTCCCTCAGAGTAAGACCAATGGATCCTTTCGTGAAAATGCCAAGAAGATCGATTATTGGGGGATTCTCACTAGCTCCGTTGCGATCATGCTTATCTTGATCCCTATATCTGGAGCAGGAAATATTTATGAATGGAATAGCCCTCTCGTTATATCCATGTTGGTAATAGGTGGAGTGTTTGCAGTGTTGTTCGTCATAACCCAGTGGAGAGTTTCTCTTTTACCAATGATGCCTCGTAAGTGTGACAAAAACATTGACTGAATACAACAAAACTAACATAGTGCGCCTGTACACCAATCTGTCGGTGTGTATTATATTGGTGGAGAATCTGCTTTACGGAATTACTTACTATGCAGAGTTATACTTCTTACCACTATACTTTCAAATATGCCAGGGTTACTCTCCGACACAGTCTGCGTGTATGGTCTTGCCAATGGTTATTATCCAGGCCATTACATCAACAATTGGTGGGCAACTGATATCCAGAACGAAAAGATATGGTTATCTTCTAAAATTTGGATTCACAATGTGGTTTATTGCTTCATGTCTCCAACTATTGTTCAAGGTGACGACCCCAAGATATACCATCATTCTTGTCCTGATTGTCCAGGGAATAGGGATAGGATGTGTCTTCCAGCCAAGTAAGTGGTACAAAAATGTGTTTTGTCTTCTAACATCTAGCTTTGGTAGCTGCGCAAGCGCACTGTATAAAGAAAGATCGTGCTGTTGTTATATCAGTCCGAAATTTCATGAGGTCTCTCGGAGGTGCTATCGGGCTAGCAGCTTCATCTTCTATTATGTCCAATGTTCTATTGAGTAATGTGAACAAGTTGCCCTTTTCACTGCCTGCCGATATTTATGAAAAGCTTACGAGATCCGTTTTTGCAGTGCCCGATTTCAGTGGATTCACTTCCATTCAACGCCAAGAGATCATTGAATGCTACATGAAGGGATTGCAAAGTGTATTTATTTTCGAAATTCCTTTAATGGGATTATGTTTTGCACTTGTGTGGTTCATCAAAGATAATGGACTTCAGAGGCCAGATGAAAAGACAGCAGATCAACCACTACCAGAACCAACACATGATGATAATACAGATTTGTCTTCTATTGAAGAAAATATCTCAAGTCCAGTCACTGAGCCAGAGAAGGTTGTGCTCAAAGCGTCAGTAACGAGTGACCTCGACAAGCATGATTCAAGATCAAATGATCAAATTGCATGAAATAGAATTAATTTCGTTAACTTATATATTATTATAAAATTATGTAAGTATCAAATGACGAGCAAAAGGTAAGGTAAAAGTCTCGTCTTTATGGCTGTGGAGCATAAAGTAAGACAGCTGTGGAGAATAACCTAAGACATATCAGGCACAACTGGAAACCCCTGCTATTGACTTTCCATGACTAGTATACTCGAGGGTGGGATTGACTGGGACGAGATCTTACGAATTAAATTTCGTCCCCAATTCAAAGGGAAACCAGAGTATGTTGTTCATGGTATGAACAGTTAGTAGACAACTTGAAATTGATTCTAAGGCTATACAGTATTAGTACAAAAGAATTCCAGGGAATGTGGTTGTCGAGGACTAAAGTAATGATTACTAGAGCCCTATGGGAGAGCGAAATTCACAAAACGAACGATATTGTTGTCGATATTTCTGCGTCCAGAAATTCAAACTTGTGGATTTTGGATGGTTCCTTTGGGTTATTAATTGCTCTACAACTAGCTATTATGTTGAACACTTATGCCAGCGGGAACTGTGTTGACTTGAAATCCGGTTGCCTTTTTTACATTCCTTGTGTTGTTGTAATGATTGGGGTTCTCCTTGTAGGACACTCCAGAGATCGACAAAGGGAAGTATTAATGAAGATCGTTTTTATGGTTAGAAGTAAGAAAAAGAGAGAAGATTAAATTGGTTTATATAGCAAGAGAAATGATAATAACCGCAATCATGATAGTCAGTAGATCAAGCTACGTGCAGAATATTACATGATGATCTAAAATAGGAAATAAACCTTACATCAACTGCGGTGATTTGAATAACCCTGAGCTGATCACCACATGTACTCAGCCTATCTACTATCTTAACATCATAACTATGAATTCGGAGCAGGATGTTGACTGGACAGGAATTCTACGATATAGGATCCAAGGACCCATGAGTCCGATGCCAGGGTCTGTGTCTTATGCTATAGTACACCCTGGAAATGATTACGAACTGTTGGTAGAGCGGGTCAAAGAGGCTCTGCAGACACAGAACATTGATCCTGAGACCCTCCGACAGCTTTCGTTGACAGAGTCCAAGTTAGTAATCAGCAAAGATCTATGGGAGAGTCAACTTTATAAAGCCAATGATATTGTGGTTCATGTTTCGATTTCTAATGCTTCAAAACTGGCCTTGCTGTATATTTTGTGTTCTCCAATTATATTTTTTACGCTGACAGTGATGACAATCATCTATGCGGCCGAAGGGTATGCAGGCCTCAAATCAGCATCTTCTATTTGCCTCCCTATTATCGCTGTGACTCTTGTGGTTATTCTGATAGCGCGTCACTGTCTGTTGGCTACGAAGAAGAAAGTTGCAGGCCCTGAAGAGATCGCTTTGAAGGATAACTTTGATGTTTAGATCCAGACAGATGGAGAAATTCAGTATTGTTATTAACTTATTATTATTATTATTATTTTTGTTTAAGTTGTGAATTTGCGTATATTTTAGTGCAAATTCGAAGTGAAAGGATACAAATTATTCAGTTGCAGTTTATTAGCTTCTATACTCCTGATATTCGCACCTTCAACATGGAGAAACTCACATGCAGTTCTTAACTGTGTGATGGCTTTAAATCTAAGGGTACGTTTATCACTTATGAATTCCTACAAGAACGGGTCTATGGGTTTTGATTACGGGTAGGACTACAACTATGAGCTCTCGTCTTCTGTTTGTTCCGCTGGTGGTGATAGCACCAATCTATGGACTCAAGTCAGCATCTTTTATTTGCATCCCTACTATCGCTGTGACTGTTCGGCTTCTTCTGGTAGTACGAGGAAATTCTTTGCCCGAACTGAAGAAGGTCGTTGGGCATGAAGAAGTCGCTTTGAAAGCTAAAGTCAACAGCTAGTTCTCGATTCCATAGAGTATTCTGATGAGAAGAATACTTATTCAGTGGTTTTATGTAATTTTCAAGTTTCTAATCTGAAGCATCCAAGGGAAGACCAGATCAAGTATTTCTTGTAACAAGAGACGGCAACTCAATCACATGTGAAATTATGAGCCTGGAACAAATGATCGTACTGCATACAAACATATGTAGATGGTGATGACTGGTAAGGGTAATTATCCTTTTCCGGAATCGATCTAAACCTTATTATTTAGCCTTGCCTTATGTAATCATTGGAAGCAACATTTGCAAGTCTTCTAACTATGTCGTCGTCGGACGAAAATATTGACTGGTCGGGAATCCTACGATTCACATTAGAGTCGGCAGGTGACCCCCCAGGTGCAGTTCAAGCTACGGTACATCCTGGAAATGATTACGAGCTGCTGGTAGAGCGGGTCAAGGAGGCAGTGGAAGCTCAGAATTTAAACCCCAACGAGATTCTAGGCATTTTTTGGCAGAGTCTAAACTATTGATCACCAAAAGCCTATGGGAAAGAGAACTTTATAAAACAAATGCAATTACAGTTACTCTCCCGATATCCGACGCTTCAAGATTGCTAAAGGTACAGTCGTTTTGTTGCGCATTGATTATCGCGGCGGTATTCGTTCTGGCGGTTGTCTATGGGGATGGCTGGCATGGCAAGAAAAAATTGGTCTTATTGGTTTGAATTGCTGCTATTGCTATAGCCATTGCAGTTCTTCGGATAGAACGAAGGCATTATTCGTTGACCAAGAAGAAGAAAGTCGCTAGTCCTGAAGAGGTTGCGTTGAAGGATAACTTCGATGCTTAGATCTAGACAGATGAGGAATTGAGTTTTATTGTTATTTAAGTTGAGAAGTTTATATATATTTTAGTGGGAATTTGAAATGGAAGGGTCCAAATTATGCTGTTACTGTCTATAGTTATGTCTAGCTCTACATCATGATCTCAGAATATTAGACTTCACGGGTGCCATTCAACCTATATTGCGTAGTACAGTCACTATATATCGGATGCAGAAATCTCTTATGAAATGCTGGCATAGTCAAACATGTGGTTATCGCTTGTGGCTCGTGTCTTTAATGTTGGACAGTGTTGACTTTGAATTAGCGATTATGCCAATGGCCAGTGATAAGCCATTCCATGATGAAATCAATTCCTATAGTTGTACCTCTGCATCGGCAGGAGTTTGGTCTTAGTTTTATGTTTTCAGTTTGAATCAAAGAGAAAGTGGGGACACTTATCAATCTCTATAATTGCAGGCTTTTCTTCAAGTGTTAGCTACCATTATGAATCCACATCAAAAGTTCTGATAGTTCGAATTAATGCAGTTAACTCAGTTACAGATGAATGACAGGAACAGATAGGAGTAAATTTTCTCTCCAGGCAGCAAGTAGCAGAACCCTTGTTATCTATGGTTTTAACTTCACTACGCTGTTATAAGAAAAGATTGATTGGACAGGAATTCTACTGCATGGGATGATGCTGAGATATTGCATTAAAGGATAGTTTGATCTTGGTGCGGATGAAGATTATTATTATTATTTTAAGTTCGGGATTTTGATTCCGAATCCAATAAATGACCTCAAGCGGTTAGTTATATAGTGGCAAAAATGCCCTCGAATTAATAAAGAAAGTGCTATTAAACCAGTTGTAACATTGCTTAAGTTAGCATCTGCTAGTATCAAATTATCTGCAATATCTAAAAAAGATATAATCACCTTCTAAGCTGAAAAACATTTGTATCTGACATAGCCGAGGTGTGTAAAGTAAGGGTATAGTAGTCCCTTTAAGGAAGGATGGTCAAACCTTAAATACAGCTTTGCCCCGACGCCAAGGTTGAGTTCAGTGCCAAGCCTTATCTTTCTTAAATTGTTGACAATGACATCTGATCAAGATATTGACTGGACGCAAATTTTACGATTCACGATTGATTTTCGGACCGATGGGGGGTTATCCACTGTAGCTCATGCTATAGCGCATCCAGGAAATGATTACGACCTTTTGGTAGAAAGACTTAAGCAAGCATTAGAAGTACAAGATATTGAGCCGAACTCGCTGAAACGACTTCAGTTGGTGGAGTCAAAGTTAGTGATTACCAAAGATTTATGGGAGAGAGAACTTTATAAAGCCAATGATATTATTGTCAGTCTTTCAATGTCTGACGTTGTGAAATCACTGATTCTGCATCTTTTATGTTGGCCATTTATCGTTGTGCCGCTATTAATTCTGGCAGAGATCTATGCGGATGGAGGATATGGAAAGCTCAAGTTGGCTTCATTTATCTGTATACCTATTATTATCGTTGCTGCTATGATTCTTTTGACAGTGCGAAGGTTCCTGTTTGCCAGAACGAAAAAAGTGTTTGGCCCCGAGGAGATAGCACTAAAGGATAACTTCGATCATTAGCGATCGATTTGTATGGGTTTGCGGGATTTACTGTTGTATTTATTCAAATGTATTAAATTCTATTTTATGTATTTTCATATTTCCAATGTGATGGAGGAAATGTACTAGACTTTAGACTTCGGCAGTTCTTGTGGCAAAGTGCCGTGCGCAAAACAAAACAATTACCTATGCCACAAGCATGATTCTATATCAAGAGATTAAATATATGAAGTACAATTAACTTGATCAGTTCTGCTAATTTTTTGTATATCGATACAACTATTATCCAAACGTATGGGTGATTATCATTTTCAGAGAGAAATGTAAGGCTAAACAACATTTGGCTCCGCCTAATGTAACGCTAATGCATGTGTCGCTGCATAGTGGTTGGCCATGCACCTCGTCGGCTCGGCCTTCTTATCTAACTTCTTAACTATGACATCTGAGGAAGACATTGACTGGACGGGAGTCCTACGATTTACATTCCATAATACGGTTGGACCGGTTGTAGCTCATTGTATAGCGCACCCGGGAAATGACTACGAACTGCTTGTAGAACAGATGAAGGAAGCGTTGGTGGCACAGAATATCAATCCCAATAGACTAGAGGGGCTCTGTCTGACAGAACCTAGGTTATTAATCACAAAAAGATTATGGGAGAAAGAACTTTATAAAGCCAAAGAAATCGTGGTATATCTTTCGACGTCTAGGATCAAGAAATTAGCACTTTTAGGTGGTTTCTGTTCTCCATTTATTATTTTGCCGCTAATGATCATGGTGGCTTGCTACGCGGATGCAGGATATTCTGGTCTCAAATTGGTATCTTCTGGATGTGTCCCTATTATTGTTATAGCAATTATGTTTTTCTTGATAATATACAGCCATGTGTTGTCCAAGAAGCAGAAAGTCGCGGGTCTTGAAGACGTTGCATTGAAGGATCACTTTTATGCTTAGACCTTGTCACAAAGAATACTATTATATACTGTTATTATTTAAATTGGGGATTTCATATTTTTGAATTGCTATAAATGGGAAATGATCCAACTAACTGCCTTTATTTGTAATAAATTTATAACTATAACTTGTATTAATGCCCATGCCCTTAAGAGTGGTTGACCTCGACTCTCCGATTTCAGTTTTTTAATTGTGACATCTTATCAACATGTCAATTGGGCCGGTATCTTACGAATTATATTCCGTAAGCAGGGCAGATACCATATATTGCAGCTCGTGCTATAGTCTACCCAGGAAATGACCTCGATCTACTAGTAGGGATTGTTAAGGAGGAACTGGAAGCAAAGCATCGACTCCCAACACACTTTTGATAATTTTGGTTTACAGCGTTCAAACTAATAATTGATAAAGGCTTGAGAGTGAGCTTTATAAAACAAAAACAATGTGGCTGATCTTTCAATGTCTGGTGATACAAAACTATCGTGTTGGTGTGTGCTCCACTTATATTTCTCCTACTAATGACCATATCCACATTTTATTTGAGTGGACTGTATGTTGTTCACCAGCAGTATCTGCTGGTTTTGGCACTTTGCCTGAGTTCTCCTAAAGGTACGAAGTGTTTTGGAGTTTAAGCAAGGTAACATATAATCACAAAAGTTTAAAAGTGTCGGTCAAAAACAACACCGATAGTTTGACTCGGACAGAGAAGCTGAAAATTTATGGAAGGTTGGACTTGTTTATATAGATATCCAAAAAAAGAAACACAAGATCTATGTTAAATATTGGCATCTGCAAACAAACGGACAAGGTAGGGGTAAATATCCCTTTCGGGAAGGATGGTTAACCTTAAGCTACTTGACGCAGCCTGGCCTTATCTATATGTTAGCCTCTTAACTATGACGTCTGAAGAAGATATTGACTGGACAGGAGTCCTACGTTTCACATACCAAGGCTCAGGGACAGACGTTCCTGAAATAGTTCATGCTATAGAACACCCAGGAAATAATTATGGGCTACTGATAGAGCGGATAAGCGAGGCATTGAAGGCACAGAATAGTTCGAATATGTTGCGAGAACTTTGGCTACCCGAGTCTAGAGTAGTGATTACTAAACGACTATGGGAGAATGAACTTTATAAGACAAGAGATATTGTAGTTGGTCTCACGATATCTAAGGCTTCACAATTGATGATTAGGCGAAGCTTATGTATGCCATTTATTGTTTTCCCGCTAGTAATCTTGGCGGGATGCTATATAGATGCAGGGTATGCAGGGATCAAGTCCATATCATTTGGTTGCATTATTTCTATTGTTGCGGGTGTTGTGCTTCTTTTTATTGTAGAATGGAGCCATCGGGAGACCAACAACAAGAAACCAGTGGGTCTTGAAGTGGTCGCTTTGAAAGATAGCTTCGATGCTTAGATTTTGACGCAGAGAAGATTAGTATTATTATTAGAATTGGACATTAAACTTTCAGAATTCAAGAGTAACATCCGATTCACGTTATAAGGTTCTTATATAGTTCTATAGTTCTGAAGAAGATCATATCTAATAAAGGACATTGCATAACGCTGAACAGATATCTAATTCACCATAGTCCGTTAAACTTGAAAGTATGGCGTCTTCTCAAGAAATCAACTGGACAGGGATCTTACGTGTTGGAGTTTATCCACAAGGCGAAGCGTTACCAGACGACATGTGTCATGCTGTGATACACCCCGGAACTGATTACCAACTTCTGGAAGATCGTGTTAGAGAAACTTTGGAAGCACAGGATATTAACCCCAACAGACTCAAAGGATTTTGGTTAACTGAGCCCAAGGTGGTGATTACTGAAAGTCGATGGGAGAGTGAATTCTATGAAGCAAACAATATTGTTGTTAGTCTGTCAATTTCAATGACCAAGATTAGAGATTTATTGATGTTCCTGTATTGTTTGTTTTTGGCATGCATATTTGGACCACTACTAATTCTGGTGGACGCTTATGTAGATGGAGGGTTTACTGAGCTTAAATCAACATCAGCTATTTGGGTTCCCTTTCTTGTTGTAGCTGCTGTGGTTAACATGTATGCAAGGAGCTGTCTTTTGAAGAAGCCGAGAGTCCTGAGCATCAGCCCTGGGAACATAGCTTTAAAGGATAACTTTGCTACTTCGATTTCGACACTGCGGAGAGTATCATCATGATACAGCTCACTCGTTTTGCTCAGAGATGTCGATCTGAAGGATAAACTCTAAGTCAGTCTTCATCGATAAAGATATGATGACGGTATTTATTCGGTTTTATTTGTTTCATTGTTTTATGTGTATCATTGTATTATGTGTATTATTGTATTATGATTCTGTACTTATGTGCTGTGTTTTGTATTTTTCAGGATCTCATATTTCCTGTATTTTCTAAAGACTAAAGGATCATTCTTTGGCTACAAGCACAGCTGGAATTAGCTTGTTGAACAATTGTACAATTAATTCATCATCATGACTGTATATAAAATTTACCCACCAACCACATTATTGTTGTTAAATATGGTCTTGATCTTCTAGACATGGACTAGAGCATCTGGCTTTTGCTCCGAAGGTTCTGAAGATTCAATTGCAGTACTGTCATTCTCCTTTGGAGCAGCAATTGGAGAATCATTTGACACTAACTGGCCATCACCCGTGAAATAAGTCATCAAAAGGAGTGTACAAGACAGCCATTCCATGGTAGTTCCCATGATGTATTCGACACAAAGGAATCTGCTCGAAAGACCATCAGCGGTATAAAGATTCGGGTTATAAAGATTATAAGTAAAATCGGCAGCACTGAGAACTCCATACACACCTCTGACAATCAACAATGGACAAGTGAATGCCTGGAGCATCAGATAACCAGATGATGGGTTTGGTGCTCGTCGATATGTCAGGACTAGACTGAAAACGAAGAACAACATAATGGCCAAAAAGATTCCCTGACCAACAGACCGAAGTATCTTTCCAGTATTAACACTGCTGTTCTGAGTCCAACTTGTGGTGATGTCTGAGCCTGGGGACATGAGTGATCCTCCCACAATAATAAGTACATTTGAAATGATTAGGATATTGTGAATTAGTCCTAACGGGGTTCGGTGCATCATTCGATATCTGGTTATAAACCTAGTACCCCTGGGAATATATGGTTCAAGCCAACTTTTACCCAGAATATGTTCATGCCAACTGACAAGAAATCGGAAATCACATAGAACCAACGTGAAATATCCCTCAGCAGACAGAATCATGAAAGCTATGAGCCATCGATAATCGGACCATCCCACCTTAGAAAACACCACACCGCACACCTCCGCCATCATTCGAATGGACACATGGAAGAGGATTATAGAGTATCGCGATTTCCATTTAACAAGCTTGAGAGAATACAAGTAGATGAGAAATCCTAAAAGAATCGCATAAAGTATGAGGAATGTAATGGATGCTGCCTGGGTTCCGTTCGACATGATTGCAAATTGTTATTACCAATTCTAGTCTTGGTTTACAGTTAGGTGGTCGGCTTAGTTTGTTTATTTTGTTTTGGAATATTTGTTACTTGACTTTTCACCTCTCCTTATATAGATTTTTATCTCGCAAACTACTTGAAAGAGCTGGGGTTAGATCTACATGATGCTGCCCAGAATAGTTAATACGGATCGACACATGACTCAGCCCATCGGGTCAGAAGCATGAATATGACGTCGATCCGTTTTAAGTAAAAAAAGCTTATTTCGGAATTCTATTGGCCTTAGGGCCTGCAACTCAAAGTATCAATATGTATATCTGATACTCATTACAAAGATTGTACTACCAAATCGATTTTGAATTGGCGCTCACAAGTGATCATATTGCTCATCAGTTTTACTAAACTTCCTAGTTAGATATATATTTACGTAGTCCCTTGTTTTAGTGGGCCAAGTTAGCTTGCATACGCTAAGCAACTGAGCAATCAATGCAGGGCTGAATTTGTGGGCGATGTCCGTACGGCAATGCACAAAAAACCAACATCAGCTGAAAGGCTGATTCAGGGGCAGATCCAAGGCTGAGCAGCGAGGCCGAACAACCAAACTTATAGTACATACATGTACACTGTAATACGGATCACCAAAATAACGTGATTAAGATGAAGTGACAAATCGGTATTGGTTAGCATAAGAGGGTGTCCCGATAGAGTCTAAGCGGTAATCAACGTGGCGGTGATCCAGCCTAACTGATTTGATACGGCTTTAAACTATCGGACATTCAGCGATTCTCCGGCGCTAAGGCCAACAAGAAGGGAAAACAACCACTAAAAAAATGTAGATCTTAGACAAATACAATCACTGATGATTAGCTCTAGGAATATTAATACTTTATGCCCACATATATTATCTACATTAGTCGCCCCTGCGTCATATCCAACAATGACATCACTTCATCGGTGTTTATATTATTGAGGCTGCTTCCAGTTGAGTCTATAACTCCTGCCGCAATTCTGCGCTTCCTATTTTGCAGTCCAAGAATTCGTTCATCCACTGTATCTTCTATTATAAGTTCATAGACGTCTACATCTCTCCTTTGACCAATTCTATGAACTCGATCTATTGCTTGTTCCGCCACCATTGGATTCCACCAAGGATCGAACAGCACCACTTGACTAGCCACCGTCAGATTAAGACCCAACGCTCCACACTTGAGCGAACAAAGTAAAACAGTTTTGCTAGCATCATTACGGAAAGACGTCAAAGCTCTTTCACGCTCAACGGGCCTCATACCACCGTGATAAATAATATAATTGATCCCTTCATAGTCAAATGTATCAGAAATATTGTTCAGCATGGTTACAAATTGGCTGAATACAATTGTCTTCCTTTCAGGTTCTTTGGCCAAAATTTTCAAAAGCTCTTTGGTTTTGGTGCTGTGTTTGGAATCCGAAGGAGTATCTATTGACAGACTGGCAAAAACGTTTGCAAGTTCATCGTCTGCTTTGGCAAGGCTACCACTCGGTGTTGACAAGGATTCTTTAAAATCAATATCAACCTTGCCACGTACAAGTCTCCAATCATCACAAACTTGTCGCAATCTCAGAAGAATGATCATCATTTGCAAAAAATCGTTCATGAAAAGCTTGTTCCTAAGCCATTCCTGCATTGCTCGAGCCACTTTTGTGTAGATCACTTTTTCATACTCCGAAAACGGGAGCATTAAGAGGTGCTTTCGACGAGCAGGCAGGGAAATAGCACTTTGTGCAAGTACTTCTTTTGTTCGTCGCAGCATGATTGACGATAGAACAACTCGAAGCTCCTGCATTGGCTTAACCACTTTGCCTGACTGGATAGGTTTACCAATATTAGTGTACCAATAATTGTACTTTAAATATCGTGGCACCCTTAGAAAAGCGAAAAGCGTATACAAATCGTCAGCCTGGTTTTGAACCGGTGTTCCCGAAAGACACCATCGATGGACAGCCATTAGATCGCACACTGCCACTGCCATATTTGACTGACGGTTCCTCATGGTATGAGCTTCATCCGTGATTATCCTCCACCATTTGACTTGAAATACTGCAGAATCCTGCAGGGCTCCTTCTATAGCCAACGTATTATACGTTGTAATCACTACATCATGTTTCTCTAGCACATCAGGATCCTTCGTTCTACCAGGACCATGGTAAACATATGTCGATAACGATGGGGCCTTTGCGTTTATCTCGTCTCTCCATTGACCTACAAGAGACACTGGTGCGATAACAAGCGTAGATTTAGATACCGTTCTATGCTTTTGCTGATCTTGGCGATTGGACAGAATCAGCGCAATTGACTGAACGGTTTTCCCAAGTCCCATATCATCACATAATAAGCCACCAGACGATGCATTCCATATGTCCTTCTTTTTTTCTTTTTCTTTCTTCTCTTCGTCTTCTTCAGAGCTTTGTGTATCTTCATCCAGTTCACTCAGCTCATTTCCTAACCTCTCCCGTCCCAAAAGAAAACGGAGTCCTTCAACCTGGTGATTCATCAACGATACTTTTAGCCCTTTGACGACACGATCTTCTGGCTTGACCTCCTCGGTGACTAACTGCCCTATATTTGAAGTCAATACCTCACGAAGGTGATGGTTCGCCTTCTCTGGCGACATATAACCATCCGTTTTCTGGCGCTCCCGGGCACGCCCAGGAATTTTAGGACTCATTGATCTTGCTGCTCCCCATCTAGGAGTATCTATCTTCAGCATATCAGTATCTAGCAACTTTACTGGTGATTCGATAGCCACATGTTCGTCAAATATTGGCGTTATCTTGGGAGCCCAGTTGGGTGGTCTAGGAGTCCGTGGCTCAACGAATGAGCCACTGCTCGCATTGAACCTTCTCACAGGCGATCCAAATGTCGTTGCAGGAAGACTATTCCCATTCCCATATATCCTCTTATTATCTTGTTTCTGTTTTGCAAGCTGTATCTTCTCGAAAAATCCATTATTATTGCTCTTGCTAGTGCTCATTGGCATACCAGCACCAGAACCTGCCCCAGAAACAAAACTAGAACTCGAGCTGGAGCTGGAGCTGGAGCTGGAGCTAGAACCGGAACCGGAACCGGAACTGGAACTGGAACTGGAACTGGAACTGGAACCATTATTGCTCTTATTGGTACTCATTGGAGAACCTTGTGTCCTTTTACCAGCACCAGCACCAGCACCAGCACCAGCACCAGAACTATTATTGTTTTTATTAGTGCTCATTGGCGCAGTTTGTGTCCTGTTACCAGCACCAGCACCAGCACCAGAACCTCCTTTATTTCCATTAGATCTTTTGCTATTATCTGGATAGTTCTTCTCGTTATTCCGTAGAGTTGAAGGCTTATATGCAGTCTTGTTTTGCCCTCTGCCATCCTTACGGTGAGAATTAACATTCCTAGCCGGATTTTGTTCACCACCATCTTCACGTTTCTCACTTGATTGTGGCTTCCGAACGAAACCGCGAGAATCGCCAGATCTATGGACTGGTCGATCCTTTGATTTCTGATCACTCTTCGATATGTGTTCTATAGCATTATTGCTTTTACGTGGCGCATCACGTTGTCCAGGCTCTTTGTTGGTTTTGTTATCAGAGATAGAAAGATTACCAAGGATATTAGAGATCGACTCGGCACCGCCAGTATTCTTCCCCTTCGCTGCAAGTATCAGATCTAGATCATCGTCAGAGTCGCCATTACTTTCATCCGATCCGTCAGAGTCTGACGATGATGTCCCATAGTTAGCTCTAGATGATCCCTTTCCAGGCAACAAAACTGGCTTGCTTGAAGTTGGTTTAACCAAACTAGGTTTGACCTCTATTGATTTGGTCGACAGTTTGGCCATTGTACAGTGAACATGCCACAAGTCGCCTTTTTGTTGTAAAAAATTAATTTAGATAACAGGGGTAATGACAAGGTACAGATCCGGAAACCAAAACATTCCAGCCTCATATTAGTCAGGGTTGATTCATATTTCCAAAAGGGGAAACGTACTGACGCTGTGTATCTGTTACCAGATGGAGACGACAGTTTGAGTCAGCTTACTAGATGAAGTAACTGTGATAGAATCGTTACAAAAGATGACGAAGATCATCATATAACTTCGTCAATTTAAGAGTTAAATCAAAAATAAATGTTATTCTTATTATTATCATGCAATAGTTCTATGCAGAGTCACTTTCCGAGTCGTTGACAAAGCCTCCCTGTTTGCAAAGCGCATAAAACAACGAATCTCTATTTTCTAGGAGCTTTGATGGCGAGTCAAACTCTGCTACCTGACCCTTTTCTAGCACCAGGATTCGGTCACTGTCCATAATAGTATTAAGTCGATGGGCAATAGTTACAATGGTTTTATCCTTAAACTCGGATCGGATTGTCTCTTGTACAATCTTATCAGTTTGAACATCCACCGATGCAGTGGCCTCATCTAATACCAAAACGCTTGAATTGTGTAGCAACGCACGACCCAAGCACATTAGCTGCCGCTGACCAGAAGACAAGTTAGAACCTCCTTCAGAAATCGCAGCATCTAAACCTCCTTCCATGCTTTCTATATGGCTCTTTAGATCCGACAGTCCCAAAACTCTCCATAACTCATCGTCACTGTGGGCTCCTAATGGATCCAGATTCTGACGTAGCGTACCCTCAAATACTTGAGAATCTTGAGGAATAATCGATAGATTGGCTCTTAAATCATGCAAACCAATTTTGGTAATATCCAATCCGTCAATTTCAATTGTACCATCGACCGGTTCTACAATTCGGAACAATGACATGACTAGTGAACTCTTTCCTGCACCAGTTCTACCCACGACTCCAATCTTCTCTCTTGGCTTTATATCAAGCTGAATTTGCTTTAATACAAGATCGAGATCTGGTCTATATTTCGTAGAGTAGCCCTTATAGGTAATGCTTCCGTCCGTTGGCCAATATGCAGGAGGTCGACTATCCTCAATAACTTCTGGAGCTTCATTAGGCAAGTCACAGTATTCAAGGACACGCTCAACTCCAACAATACTTGTTTCGAGATTAACAATAGACTTGACAATCCAGCTTAGAAATTCTGTTACTTGTCCACTGTATGTCATCATAATACCGATCAAGCCTGGAGAGAACTTTCTATTCACTGCACCCACAACAATACTGCAAGCAGTTGCTAGGATGATAATGGCACCCAGTCCCTGTAATCGGAATGACAGCCATCTATTGGCACTTCGAAACAAGAAAATGGCTCGAATATTTCCATTGATCTTGGTTGTGTTCATATGTCTGAATCGCTCCTCATGTCCAAATGCTCTAATAGTACTGACTCCGTTCAGACTTTCTTGAAAATGGGCAAATATAGGGCTTCGTGAGATACTCAACAATCGCTTGAGCTCTCTGGATGCACCTTGATAGTAGCTTTGGTAATAGTAGTAGAAGAACGATAATGGAAGCATCACTGCCAATACAAAAGGAGCTCCATAGATCACGACTGCCATGGACACGATTAGCTGAACTAAAGTCCTAATAAAATCAACAAAAGCACTTGGAAGACCCTCATCAAGTTCGTTAACATCACTTGAAAATCGGTTTATAATTCGCCCAACAGGCGTGGTTTCAAAAAACGACATTGGTGACCTCATAACTGTATAAGCCATCTTATCATGGAGAATCCTCGCAGCACGAAGGCCGCATATCAATTTCGCAATCAATCTCCTCACGATGGAAATCATAGCTGCACTAACACCGATGATAATGTATCCAGTCATCCAGTACCCAATTCTTTCATTCTTGCCGTTTAATTCGTTAGACTCAGTCCATGCTTTCAACCAAAAGCTAGCAGCAAGTGCCTGGAGGGAAGCAAACAAAATGAAAAACAGTGACAATGCCATAGGAAAGTAACCACAAGCCTTTATATATCTGTAGTATACATGCCACTTAACTCGTCCTTTTTGGCTATTTTCCTTTGTCTGTGTGGTTCGTCGTTGAATTTTGGTTTTAGAAACAATTGGCTTCTTGGCATTAAAGCTAGCAATAGATGCTCGACGGATCGTGTCAGAACTTCCACGTCGAGATACTTGCTTGCTAGTCGATGCTAATGTATCAGAATCTACAAGGGAAGAATCGCTGTCATAAACAGTTTCACCATTTTCTTCCGTGGTCTGACTACCAAACTCACTAATCAACTCGAAAAGCAATCCCTTATTGGCCATAACCCGTGAGTAAGTACCTTCTTCACAGATAGTCTTATCCTTAAGAAGTGTAATATTCTCAGCTTTAGACAAGATAGCGATAGCATTCGTAGCAAGGATAACAGTCTTGGAAGCCAACAATCCTTTGGGACCCAAGACATTCTGAACAATGTGTCGTCTGACATGCTCATCTACAGCAGACAACGGGTCATCCATTAGATAGACATCTGCCCTTGCATAGACTGCTCTCGCGAGACTGACTCTTGCTTTCTGACCACCAGATAAGGAAACACCTCTTTCACCGATCTCAGTTTCATCGCCATCCGGAAGAATATCCAAATCAGGGATCAGAGCACAAGCTTCAAGGGTTTTTTGATAAAATTCAGGATCAAAATTGCACCCGAAGACAACATTTTCCTTGAGTGTCGCA
The DNA here is from genome assembly GCA_030578775.1 of Sugiyamaella chiloensis. Taxonomy (NCBI): domain Eukaryota; kingdom Fungi; phylum Ascomycota; class Dipodascomycetes; order Dipodascales; family Trichomonascaceae; genus Sugiyamaella; species Sugiyamaella chiloensis. Next base: position 225,213 of record JAKTZE010000016.1, on the reverse strand, counting down.
TTAACAAGCCACGCATCTTGGGCAACATATGCAACCGAGCCCTTCACAGTAACTGAACCTTTCTCAACATAGAGATCGCCTGTCAAACTTCTCAGGAAACTAGTTTTTCCACTTCCCACTCGACCAACAATGCATGACAGCTGTCCTTTACGTGCAGCAAAGGTGATATCATCAAGAATGCTAGAGTCTTTATCTTCTTCGTCCCAGAGAAAGCTAGCCCCTTTGATTTCAACACTTGTCTCTCCATAAGTCTTTGCAGCAGGAAACCTTGCGATAGCATCCTTCTGTAACTCTTTACTTGTAAGGAAATCTCGAACACGTACAAACGAAACACTTGAATCAACAAGCATAGAAATCATCCTCGGGATATCGTTGAGAGGTGCAGTCATCTTATCAAATAAAGCGATACACGGGAAGATAATATCAGCAGTAAGTGGAACGTCTTCTAGATATGCAAAAAGCATGAAGGCTGAGGTCGACATAAAGAATGGAATGATAGTCCACACAAAATCGATGGAACAGCTGAAAATAATGATATCACGAAGATTCTTCAGTTGCAGCTCATTTCTGACATGGTGTAGTCGTTCTAACAGAGGGTCCTCCCATCCATACAGCTTCAAGCTCTTCACATTGGTGAAAATCTCAGTAGTGAGTCTGGTTCTCTCATCCTTATATTGCATCTGCTTCTTTCTCATCCTCTTGACATATTTTGTCAAATACCAGTTTAGAGGGACAAATGCCAAAACAATAATAACCGCTGTGAAAACACTCTTGCCTATGATTTTATTCAGAAAAAACAAACAAAGAGCAAATTGTATAGGCGATTCCCACAGATTGGTTATCTGCCAAACGACATTATTAATTGTTACAATATCCACGGCCATAATATTGACAATTTCACCAGTGGATTTTCCCTGACGTTCGCTGTTTGACAGTCGTAGAGATTTGCTGTAGATTGTGCTGTATAGAGCACCTCGAAGGCTCGCTACAACTCGCAACAAATACAAGAACAGATTGTTGGCAAAGGTGGTTCTCAGCAAACTCAAGAAAAACATTCCGAAAGCAATATAAAAACCAATTACCGTAGGCTCTGGTACAGCAGATTCATCCCAGTGCGATTCAGCAAACAAAATAAGACTTCGAAGGAACATCGGCTGGGCAAATCCAGTGACGTCGTACAGCAGCTCGAAACCTGCCGCAATAAAAACAGTAGATCCAAAGGCTCTAGTGATTGCCCATACCAAAGACCATACTGAATCGGAACTCCTCCTACCCCAGTGCTCTTCAAAAGTCTTACTACTCTGTTCGGAACCATAGTTGTGGTCGACAGCAGGAAGTCCCGACAGAGTGAGACTAGCATTACAAGCACGCTCAATTAGCTTATTCATCCATGACAATGAAATTTTCGAATAGAAGTCTGCATTTTCCAGCAATCCTTCTTCAGAATCTAAGATATCTCCATCAGGGGTTTCATGACTGAATTGCATGATTTTAGGCACGGCATATTCAACTTGGTTAGCAATTTTTCATCCCTTTTTTATCGTCATTTCTTCTTGAACACAACAAACAACTTACATATGAAGACCAAAATAGAATTCGCTAATGCTGCCTCGGTCAATACCAAGTACCAGAAGTCAGTATAGCCAGTTCGAGAATATGAACTAAACACCTTCATAGCGGTTGCTATTATGGTCATGGGCCAATACAATAATACAACATCGGAAGGAATCGTCAGCTTGTCATGTTCCTCAACATGCAACTTTAGAACCATAGATGAAGCAATAAACAGAAATGCTGGAGAATAAGTTCGCAAATCAGGTCCGAAAGATACATAGGCAACAATAGCTATGGATGCCCAGATCAAAGTCTGTATAGTAGCTAGCCCAAGACTGGTCCAGTATACCCAGCCTCTATGGAACTTTGGGATAGCATCATGATCAGTTTTGGAAGGCATTTTGGCCATTCGTACCAACGATATATAACCACAAATCAACAGCAAAATGGACGGCAAATTGTAAATAAACCCATCCAGGAAGCACACATTAACTGATCCGTCCGGATCAAAAACTGCCCACCCGTTGTCGGCATAACAGCCTCCAACCGACACAGGTTCATGACTTGTCAGTGAGTAGGATGAAATCTCATCTTCAAACTGTAACTCCATTGCCAGTGAAGTAGATCGCTTGAAAAATCCCGCCTGCTGCGACCCTCCTGCCATTTATATATCGCCTGTCTCGAGCCATATGCGGCACTTTGTCACTATCTTGCATGGCATATGCGTTAGGTCGGACTCCGGGATATCAAAGGCTGAATATTCGCCTTCAGGTGCCGTATGAGTGAAACTCTACCATCAGATATAATTAGTAAATTGATGGAGAAATGTGTGTTTTGCAGCTATTAGTGTTGTGATGCTTCCAAAAGGACGTAACTAATGTCTTTAGTGCTGTTGGTTCGACCTGTCATGTTCTTGGCATTGCTTAGTTAGGTACCACATTTAACACTGGACAATCAATTCCTTTTTGAAACTAGAATGAAAAGAAATGGTGGAGGTGATGTCACACTAGAGTGTCGGAGTGCCGTGTCCCTCTCCAAATGCAGTTAACGCATTTTTCAGCTATCACGTAATTATTACTGAATAAAGCATGTTGCTCTAATAGCCGCGAGATTATTGGCCCGACAACTGATTGATTAGTCAGTGCTGACTCACTGTATTGAGAGTCAACTTTGCCTAAGCATTACGGACTATTCAATGCAAGGTTACTGGAGAACTATATAAATAAGATAGTATATCAGCTTGAGATGGCCTGACTCTATCTGAAATGTGATGATGGGCAGGAGCTTTGCTGTCGCTTTAACAAAATTGCCGGTCACGAACCCAAAGCGTACAGAGTGATGAAAGATGGACGTACCTACGGTGAAATAATATAAAACAAATAAAATAAACTCCTTCATTCAGGATTGGCCCAGAATTTCTCAAGATCCCGAATTCGCCAGCTCATAGACCACCCCGTCTTAGTGTCGATCTGCCGCAATAAGTCTGATATAATCTTGTGCTCCACATGTGAACTAAGAAGCCTCCCAGCAATCCATAAAGGTTGAAGAGCATTATTCCAGCATCCATGATGGGAGTTTGTTAAGCTTATTGCGCAAATCTGCTTGGCATGCCATATTTTAGATCTCGCAGATGTCGTATATGTATCGATCTTATACAATCGGGGTTTGTTTTCTACCATAAGTATATATGCCATATGGTACATCTGATTACCAGAAATAGCAGGCCCATTAGAGAATAGTACTCTTGGAAACACTTGCTCTTTGGTATCAACAGAAAATAGAGGAACAAGTTCTCGTGGCCTGTTTAATTTCCAGTCTTCTAGGTCGCTCCAAAGTGCTTTCCACTGGCCCTCAAATTCATCTCCTGCAGCATCTCCTGCAATGAGATTTATTACTCTCGAACATAGATATACAATGTAGTTTGCATACATGTCATAATTCCCGGACTCGACAAATAGTCTCCGCAACTCGAGTTGACTGCAATTCGAAGGAACCCAGTTCTCACTGGGACATACCGTAGACTCTTCGCCAATGACTGCATGCATAACATCCATTCGGGCAAAACACCAGAACAATGCTCGTGGTAGTGTTTCAGAGAAGCCATGTATGTCAAAAGACTTGAACAATGCCACACAGCCCATGAGATGACTTCTCCAGTTTTTGGGTGATGATATAATCATTTCAAATACGCACAGAAGTACACATGACGTAACAACACAGATATCCGTGACTTTTCTGACCGATGGAGACAGATATTGAAGGGCGACTTTATACAATTGAAATGTTCTTTCCACTGGGTAGTCACCAACAACTCTTTCCTTCTGCCGTGATGACACAGCCAGAACAGCGTAGTATAGCGGCAGAGAAGTCACCATCATTTGAGGGATTTTGATAGTGAAATGCTGATTGTGATCAAACATGTCAAGCCAAGGGCCAACCTCTTCAACATAATTTCGGAATAGTTCCATTTTTACATGTTCCGAAAGCGGCCACATTGGATATCCGTAGTCATCTTGCTCACCATCGTCAAGCATGGATCTTTCACGGTTACCATTATGAGGAAGCAATTGTTGCTCACCATTCACAAAGACATCATGGCTCAAAAGGTCTGCATCCAGAACTTCGTCCGATGGTAACAGATCCAGATCGGCATTGAATATCATATAATCCTTCAGAGTGTTAAACAACGATGAATAACCCGGTGATTCGTCGCTAAAGGATCCCACAGAACGGTGATCTACAGGACCTATAGCAACTTCGCTATGATCGCGAGCAAGGTATCCATTACCAGTGGATACTTCGTTTTCGGGGACAAGAACAGGGATATAAGTTGAAGCATCTATGTTGCCTTGATCACCGGCTGCACTGACTTCTACCACATTTGAATGCTCATTTCCTACTGTAATAGAAGAATCGTCTGCATGTGGTATTAAATTCCCGCTGGTAACGTTTTCAGAGTTCAATGGAGAAGTGCCCGAGTATGCTTCAGATGAATTTTGCAGCGAAAATGACCTCGTTCTGCCATAAGATGAGAACCTCACGTTTCTATACCTTCGTCTATTAGGGGATCCAATGAAAGAATTCACAAATTCCGCCGTGTTTGTAGGCCATTCGCATGCTAAACTACGGCTCTGGCAATAAGCGCATTGCGGATGCCCTTCATCACATCGTCTGTGCTTTCTACGGCACGTTAAACAGCCAGTTCTATTGCGCTTTTTTGGTATCATATCTCACAATGTATAGTCTACAACTCACTGGAAATCTAATCTAGTGAAATTGAAAGCTCATACATTACTCTCCGTGGTGCCTACTGAGTTGAAACTGCCGTTTCAGTGGTATGTTATCCGCATAGTGCTGTAGGCATATACCCGTTTAGGAAACAGGTCGGCGCAATATGGGGCTTCGTAGGCTTTAAGTGGATTAGAGAGAACATCAAAATATTAATAATTTGGTTTATAGCAAGCAAAAAAAACGCTTCAAAGCACGATATATTGAAATAACATATTCTAAAATATTGGTGATGGTGTTGGCCAATCAGCAGGGTCATTGAATCTAAGACCGACATCTAAGCCAGAAATCTGTTCAATAGACTCAGACTTCAAAACAAAATCTAGGGAATTCAAATTCTGCTCTAATCTCAACTGATTGTTGCTTTTAGGAATAACAGCAATATTCTGCTGAGTTGACCACCTTAGTATTACCTGTGCAGGTGTCTTCCCGACTTCGGACGCAATTCTCTTAATATCTTTGTGCTCCAACAGGCTCCCAACTTCAGAGGCTTTCCTATTTCCTAGTTCAAGAAACGACTGAGGACCAAAAGTAGAATAAGAAGTAATAGCGATACCCTCTGATTGGACATATTTGATGAGATGCTTCTGGATCAAGTACGGATGATACTCGATTTGCAGCACACCGGTCTGATTCTGGCATATGTCAGAAGGTCTCGAATGAGCGCGCTATTAAAATTGGAGATACCAATATTTCTCGTAAGACCTATATCGACACACTCTTCAAGGGCTGACCAAGTTTCCGAAATAGGCGTGTTCTGGAAGTAGGCGACGTTTTCGATTACATCATTTTCTAGTCCAGGAGGGTATCGCTCGGACGGATCACCGTACTTTTGAGCAAGCGGGAAATGCATCAAAAACAAATCAAAGTAGTCCAGACCCCAGTCTGCCAAAGACATTTTAATCATCTTGTGGACATGCTCCTTTGCATGGTAGGTATTCCACAGTTTAGTAGTAATGAATATATCAGCTCTGTTGATAATTTGATCTCGAATTGCCCTCCTCACTCCTTCACCACATTCCTTCTCATTACCGTAGTCTTCAGCACCATCTATGAGCCGATAACCACTTTTGATGGCACTATAGACAGTATCACTGCAGGTATCTTTTGGGCATTTCCAAACTCCAAGTCCTATCATAGGCATCTTCTGCCCAGATGGCTTCAACTCAATGGATTTTGTGTTCATGGATTTTGTGTTCATGGATTTTGTGTTCATGGATTTTGTGTTCATGGATTTTTGTCTACCGATGCTAACGATATTTATGATATTTAATGGTGCACTTTATATATAAATAATAACGATAGAAGCTTTACCATTATCCATTTCAATACCTTTGTCTCTTGATTGAGACTGGATGCGTAAACCTCACCTCATGCAGAATCGACATACCCGAAACTGAAATAGGCAATACCAACCGCGGCTACTACTGCCATTACTGGTGATGAGACACGAGGAAGTTAAGCAAAATGACGCCTGATCTTAAAATCACCCCCGCACTTTAACTGCCCCACATTGCGGGGTAACAAGATATATAGGCGTAGCATTTGTTTCGAATAATAATCAACGGAGAAAATAATTCTGACGAAGTTACAATATATTAAGTGATACTTTAACTGGTTTAACAAAACATAATGACAGATCCCATTGCAGATACCGTGGACGAGGTCACTCAGGACGCTGCTCATGCCGCCCAATTTGCTGAGGGAACCATGAGTAGATGGGAATCCATTAAAAGACACCCTAAGGCTTGTTTGTGGATTCTTGGTATTGTGTGGATATTGTGTCTAGCCGGGTTCGATAATCAGGCTGGAGGTATTGTGGTAAGCATTCCTCAATTTCGACACGATTTTGGATATTTTTTTGAGGGGCAATACGTGCTTGAAACAAAATGGCAATCCGCTTTTAGTGGGGTGCCTACAGCTACTGCAATCGTTGGTAATTTCTTAGGTAGTTGGATAGCCGACAGAGTGGGTCGAAAGTTTGTTCTTCTTGGCGCAGTAATGATATCCATCGCAGCAGTTGGAGTCGAATTTGCTTCGACTACCGTTCAAGTATTTCTTGCTGGAAAGACAATAAATGGATTTGCACTTGGGATTCTTCAGGCGGTTGGTGCTACCTATGTTTCAGAGGTTTCCCCACTTGCTATTAGGGGTTTAGCTACTTCTATATGCAATATCTCATATTGTGTTGGACCGTTTATCTGTTTCTTGATCAACTATTCACTGTCAAACGGAACAACTAAATGGGCATATCGCTCTTTATTTGCTGCACAATGGGGATTCGGTGGAATTAGCCTTCTTTTCCTGCCACTTATGCCTGAGTCTCCGTGGTATTATATTATAAAAGGTGAGAGAGAAAAGGCGCTCAAATCATATAAAAGGCTACTATCAGATGAATATGAAGCAGAACAGCAACTGTCTGTGGGCATAGTCACTTATAAGGCAGCTCAGGAACTGACCACAGGAGCTTCGTTCTTGGAATGTTTCAAAGGCACTAATCTGAGAAGAACTATAATCTCCTGTGTTCCCATGATGCTTCAGCCGGTGTCAGGAGTTCAGTTCACTATTTCGTATACTACTTACTACTTCCAATTGGTGGGGTTCTCAACTCGCAAGAGCTTCCAATATACAATTGGTGCCCAGACTCTTTCCATAGCTGGGAATTTTGTGGCTTGGTATGTGGTTGATAAAGCTGGCAGGCGGGCCAACCTGTTGTACGGAATGTTAACTATGGCAGTTTTTGATATTGTTACCGGAGGGGTTGGTACCAACACAACTTCCCATGGTTGCCTTATGACTACCGTAGCCTTCATGGTCATGTATGGCTTCTTCTATAATGCAGCCATTGGAGTAGTCGCTTGGCCTGTTGCTACTGAAAATCCAACATCGAGACTGCGAGCTAAAACTGTGGCTCTAGCTTTTATTGGCAATCAGTGCTTGAATATGATGTGGTCGTTTGTGTTACCATATATCTTTAATCCCAACGCAGCTAACCTTGGAGCCAAGACGATGTTTATTTTCGGAGCATTTTGCCTTGTTTCGCTACCATATCTCTGGTTTTTTCACCCAGAAACTGCTGGGCGATCCTTTGAGGAGATTGATGAAATGTACGATGCTCACGTCCCTGCCAGAGCTTTTAAATCTTATGTAACGAAGGCGGAGACAGCTGGCCAGCAGGCATACCGGAACGAAGAAGAAAAGATGGCCCATGTTCACATTGAGGAAGTCTAATTGTTCAATTTCGTACAATTATTTCAATAAATTAAAATTTTCTGTATACAGGCATAGGCATAATCACTTAACTATTTTTGCTTCACATAACTTCTGTGCTTTTCTTTGGGCCAGATGGACGAATCCAAAGAGCGAAAAAGTTTAATGGAACACGAACTGCACAAATCGAATACAAGACACAAATAATCAAAATCTTGTTCTTCATCTCCACCCCATACTTTCCAATAACTCGGCTGGCCGAACCGCCGCTAACGCAACATTCTTGTTTCCTATTGTGGTAAATGGAGCCCGGTTTCCTTTTTCAGCTAAATATGCAAACCTGCATGAAGACACCCCACACCTCAAAAGTGGGGTACTATACTGCAAGACTCATAAATAATAAATAATTCCGAGTAAAACTAGACAGAGACAGAAGTATAATGAATCTTATCCAATTGCTCTTGTTGTCGTTTGCATTCGTGATAGGTAAGTCAATTGCAAAAAGGCCCAATGCTTTCATATTGACAGATATCAGCAACGAGCCGGACGACGCTGAGAGCCTGGTACGTCTGCTATTATACTCCAATGAGATCAATATTAAAGGAATAACTGCTGTGACTTCAGTGTGGTTAAATCACACCACAATGGAAAAAGACATTGTGCCCATCGTGAATGGCTACGGAGAAGTCCTGAAGAACCTCCGAGTTCACGATCCTAATTACCCCTCAAAAGAATATATAGAATCCATCATAAGTGTCGGTAGTGCCCAGTACGGACTGGAGTCTCTCAAAACAACGTATAGAAGTGATGGGTCATTGGCTTTGATTGATGCAGTAGATAAAATACCCGATGGAGACTTTTTATGGGTGCAATGCTGGGGAGGTGCTAATGTTTTGGCCGAGGCATTGTTTGAGATATCAAGAACAAGATCACCATCGGAAATAGACAAATTTGTTTCTAAGATAAAGGTTTATGCGATATCTGATCAAGACAATGCTGGACCTTGGATTCGCCAAATGTTTCCAAGTATAGTTTATATTTCATCGAGCCATGCATGGAACGAATATGGCTTAGCAGCGTGGTCAGGTATATCTGGAGAACAGTATTATCATTTTGATGAGGGAGGTCCTAACGGAGCTCTTGTAGCCCCGGAGTGGATTCAGAAAAATATACAAAAGGGGCCCCTGGGATCAAAGTATCCTGATCCAATATATATAATGGAAGGAGACTCTCCAGCCTTTCTCGGCATTATTCCAAACGGTTTAAACGATCCTTCGCATCCAGAATATGGAGGCTGGGGAGGACGATACAGACCTGTAGATAATTCAGGGGCTACATCACACTACGGAGATACAGCAGATTCCGTTATTGGAGAGAATGGTAAAATATTTCGCAGTAATTTTGCAACAGTTTGGCGATGGAGAGAAGCTTTCCAGAATGATTTTTCCAGTAGAATAAACTGGTCAAATTCAGAAAGTTTTGAATTATCAAACCATCCGCCTATTGTGTCCGTCAATGGCAGCTCTGATGAAACGCCTTTGAGAGTGAAAGCCATGGCTGGCTCAAAACTCATACTAGATGCCAGCAAATCAACCGATCCAGATGAATCTGATTCTCTCACGTTCAAATGGTATCAATATTCAGAAGTTACAGCCACACAATGGAGCGTTGATCGCGAGGTTGCTAAGCTTGATATCATTCCAAACGATAATGAGCCATCCATTGCGAAGATTAGCCTTCCTTCCAAGGAGTTGGCTTGCTATAACAGGCATTTGAACGAAGTCACACATAACTGCCAGTCTTACCATATAATCCTCGAAGTATGGGACGATGGTGCTCCCAGTCTAGTGAGATACAAAAGGATTATCGTCGACTTGACAAATGGACCTGACTCATACGTAGTTTATCACCAGGATCTCTAAATAACGATCAACTTGTCCTCATACTTACATTACTCAAAGTTAAAACTTACTAACTTATACTCAGTTCGAAGTAGTTTTAAAAAATAATCCTCACATTTCACCAAGTATTAATTTTATAATTCTTTTATCCTCCTAAAGTTCTACGTACTCAAATTGACGAAGGCCATTCTTTCTTACGTCTTTGAGAAATGACGCAATAAGCCCAGCAATGTTTTCTTTTTCAAACCCAAAGTGCCTATAGCATTTTGAACCAGGAAGTGACTTGCCAAAGCTTTTCATATGGTATCCAGCATCTGCATAGCGCTCCCATCCATTGGCCATATATGCCTCGATTACTACACAGGGGATATTTTCATGACGACGTAATACGCTCCTCTTATATTCTGTGGACTGCTGCTCGAAAAGCCTCTGGCATGGGAAACTCAAAATTCTTGGTTTGTACCCTTGCTTCTCGAGCTCCTCACAGGCCTCTATGGCAAACTCGAATTCGGAGCCAACTCCAATGACGGTCACATTGGCTTCCTCATTTTCTTTTATGACATATCCTCCTCGTAATACTCCCTCTCGTGCCGTTAAACTGGGATATTGCTTCAGTTTGTGACGTGAAAGTGATATTATTGACGTTTGTTCTGTTGCTTCGAGGGCAGCTATCCAAGCGCCAGCAGCTTCCTCGTGATCCGCAGGTCTTATATACAGAAGATTTGGCATTGCGCGGTACAACGCTGGAAGTGCTATTGGCTGGTGGGTCGGTCCATCTTCGCCTGTTCCAATTGAGTCATGGGTTGCTACATGTATGACTTGGAGGTTCTGTAAAGCAGCCATTCTAACTGCTGGGGCAGCATAGATGTAAAACATGAAAAACGATGATGTCACTGGTATGAATGTTCCTTTACTGTAAGCTGCAATTCCATTTGAGATTGCTGCCATAGCAAATTCCCGGATCCCCCAGTGCACATACCTCCCGGAATAGTTTTCAATACTGATATTGGATGCTCGTTGTGGAGACTGGAAATCAATCTTTCCTTTCCAGTTCAAGTTCACTGAAGGAGTTAAATCTGCTGTTCCGACAATGAACCGATTATTTTGTTTTGCAATTTCCGAAATAATATCACCAGACGATTTCCTGCTTGCAACTGGCTCGAGGGTTTCCTGCTTTCCGATGAGAGTCTTCCAGTCAAGCTTAGCGGTGCCCTGAATTCGCGACATCAAATCGTCTGCAAGTTCAGGAAACCTTAATTTGTACTTTTCAAGAAGATCATTCCACTCTCTTTCCGCTCGAGCGCCCTTTACTTGAATATCGTTGAAAAATTCATAGACTTCATCAGGAATATCGAAATATCTGTCAACATCGAAACCATTCATTTCCTTCATTTTTCTCACATCAAGTATTCCAAAGGCAGCTCCATGGGCAGAAGCTTGCCCTGCAACTGATGATCCGACTCCTATCACGGTGTGAATATTTAATAGTGTTGGCCTGTCTGAACTTTCCTTTGCAGATTTCATTGCAGAAATGATACCTTTTATATCAAAACACCCATCGTCAACTTCGATCACGTTCCAACCGCAAGCTGTGAATTTTGCATTGATATCTTCGGAATTTGTGAGACCCACTATCCCATCACAAGTGACCTGATTATTGTCGTACATGACAATCAGATTATTCAGATTAAAATGTCCAGCCAATGAAATAGCCTCTAGCGCTACTCCTTCTTGTAGACAAGCATCACCAACCATACACCACACTGTATTGTCTATCACATCATATCCAGGACGATTATAGGTTGCTGCAAGATTTTTTGCAGCTATAGCCATACCAACAGCATTGGCAATCCCCTGTCCGAGTGGTCCAGTAGTCACTTCAATCCCCGGGTGATCGATTTCTGGGTGTCCTGGACAAAAGCTATCATCCCTGTCAGAGTGGTAAGACTTCAATTGGTCCATTGTCATATGTTTGTAGCCACAAAGATGCAGAAAAGCATATTGAAACAAACATGTATGACCATTTGACAGTACAAACCTATCTCGGTTAAAGAAATTTGGATTCTCAGGAGAATGAACCATCATATATTTGAATAGAGCTACGCCAATTGCTGCCATTCCCATGGCTCCACCAGGATGCCCTCCATTAAACTGCTGGACTATATCGGCTATCAATATTCTAAAAGCTCTCAGCACCAATCCATGGATTCCGTCGTTATAAGCCGAAGATAGTGTATAGCTAGAAGAACCGTTTGTTACCATAATTGCTATTGATTATTGATTGATGGGTTTCAGATAAATGGAAATAGAAGTGGAATGGGAATCTACTATTGTTATTCTATAGAGACTTTGGTGGATATGTGATAGAATCATAATAATTGACTACAGTGTCCCAGATCAGGATAATCTTGCCTCGCTTCTGATTAACATGTATCTAGTAGCGAGCAGCATTCTTTTTTTGCAGCAATATGCACCGGAGAATGATATCATTTACTTATTGGGAAATTGTTGGCGCGCTTATGCACCCCGGGTTCTGTCGACCCATGCGCTGTAGGAGGTGAGTGTTTAAGCCAGACGAGTTCAAATACCCGAAACAGCGCTTTTAACATGACCAATAATTAAACTGCAAGCTCAGCTTTTATAGAATCCAACTTATCAGTTTCTTTCAATACCGAATTCGACATGGTGACGGAAAACTCGAATCCGAGTCTTCAAGTTACAGCGGATCACCGTATTGAGATGGAAGAGGCACCCATTTTCCGGCCTGGATATGGCGAAGTACTACTCCATATAAGAGCTACTGGTATTTGCGGATCAGATATTCATTTTTGGAAAACAGGAGGTATTGGCGAACTGAAGGTACTTGGAAACTGCATACTTGGACATGAGACTGCTGGAGATGTAATTGAGGTCGGCTCTGGTGTAGAAAACGTATCAAAGGGTGATCGAGTGGCAGTAGAACCTCAAATCTCATGTGAGAAATGCTTTTTGTGTCAGAATGGTGATTACAATTTATGCAAAGATGTGAAGTTCTCAGGTGTATATCCAACCCACGGATCGCTGCAAAGATTCAAAGTACATTCCGCCAAATTCGTTCACAAAATTCCTGAGAGCATGTCATACTTCGATGGAGCTTTGGTAGAGCCATTTTCTGTGTCTTACCATGGTCTGGAGAGATGTCCGGTCATAATGGGCCGCGGTGCAATGGTTTCTGGTGCAGGGACAATAGGAATAGCGACTGCAATACTTGCTAAAGCGGCAGGAGCTTCGCCTATAATTGTTGCTGACATTTCGCAGGAAAGATTAGATTTTGTGAAGGAATTGGTGGGAGGCATAAAGACATATAGAGTATCAAAATCACTGTCGCCGTTTGAAAATGCTCAGTATATACGGAACCTCTTTGGATCACAAGAGATGGAAATGCCCCCAGTAGTATATGAGTGCTCGGGTGTGGAATCAGCCATTCTAACAAGCACTTTTGTGCCTAGAAGGTCTGGTACATTGATGGTTATCGGTGTCGGTAAGGATACCATCAACGACTTCCCATTCATGCATCTTTCTATCAATGAAATCGATGTCAAATTTATCAACAGGTATCACAATTCATGGCCACCAGTCATAGAGCTGCTACAAGATAAACAATTGTCTACCAAGCTGATCACTCATAAGTTCAGACTTGAAAACGCAGTTGAGGCAATGAATACGGTAGCCGATCCGACTATAAACAGTGTTAAGGTGGTTGTCTATGACTAGAATTCAAGTGTTTAGGTGTCTTCATTCAAATCCATTGTTTCCAGAGTCCTTGATTTGAATTGAATCTAGTGGAAGTCTATTTTATATCCGACCCACTATTATTATTATATTAGTTACTATATTACCAGCCTCTGCATATACAAGTTTGGACTAAGATCTTCATTGTCATCACTGAACTTAATTTCAAGTAAACCACTCCTACGTCATGGACCCTATGCCTATCCTGTCCAACCTAAACTGAACAAAGAACAAAGGGGTATTTTACAAGGCTGAAATGTCGACACGGACATTCCCAGTATCAATTATATGGCCCCCTTTGCCGGCTACAATGAAGTCAGTACACCAACACATCCTGTGCATGTAAGCATGCTGAGGTTTATGCCCGCCACTAGTTCGTCTCAATATGGTTAGTCGCTAGACTGCATTAAACCCCGACTCTGAAAGTGGCTCCAATGCGGGGCAGACGCAAACGGTAACCCATGTTAGGCAATGTCGGGGTAAATATGACGGAGCCTATGAAATTCATAAATACAAGGCGTCAGCCCCGAAAACTTAAATTTCAGCCAACTACTAACTATCGTTGAAACTTCCAATTGAACTGGATATTTAAAACTCAAGAATGCTTCGACTGGCTCTTTTGGCGATGGCTGGGCTATGCTCGGCTGCCCTTCTGCCTACCAACGACCCATTTTATGCCCCGCCAAGCGGATATGAAAATCTGCCAGCGGGGTCAATTTTGAAAACTCGGGAGGTCCCCAGTCCTCTTGTTGACCTTCAGTATGAGAAGGCTTACCAGATTTTGTATCGAACGAATACTGCCACTGGGGATGCCGAGGCCGATGTCACTACCATAGTGGTACCACAGAACATTTCAGAGGGCGCTGCTAAGTTGGTGTCGTACCAAATCCCTGAAGATGCCGCTTATATTGGATGCACTCCTTCTTATGCTATGCAGAATGCCAGCCAGGATGCGACTTTGCAGATCATTCTTGATCAAGGTTGGTATCTGAACATCCCAGACTATGAAGGTCCCAAGTCATCATTTTGTGCGGGAATTCATTCTGGGCAATCCACATTGGATTCGTTAAGAGCCGTACTTGCCTCTAATAACGTTACTGATGTCCCTACTGATTCACGAATAGCTCTATGGGGTTATTCTGGCGGTTCGATCGCCGCTGGCTGGGCAGCACAGCTCCAGCCCAAGTATGCACCGGAAGTCACACTTCAAGGTGCTGCCGTCGGCGGGTTTGTTGTTAACGTTACAGCCACTGCACTTCAGGTCAATGGTGGAATTTATGCTGGTTTTGTCCCTGCTGGTATTTTGGGTTTCCTCAGTCAGTATCCAAGCCTTCAGCCTTTGCTCGAATCCAGTCTTATTCCTTCAAAGGCCGCTGAATTCTATGAATCTAATTCGACTTGTACTGATACTGACATCGCCTTGTATCTTGGCCAAGATATTTTCAGCTACTTCACAGATGGAGAGGGACTTCTCCTGAATCAACAAATTGCTGATACTTTCAACGCCAATGTATTGGGTGGAAGCAAACCAGGATGCCCGCTTTTCGTTTACCAGGGCATAAAAGATCAAATTGCCAACGTCACTGTGGTTGACAAAACCATTAGTGACTACTGCTCAGAAGGTGCTTCAGTGATCTACAATAAGGACCCCAACACTGATCATGTTGGAACAGCCACCGCTGGAGCGCTTTATGCGTTGGAATGGATCAGCGGGGTTCTTGATGGAAGCACAAACTCCACTGATACTTGTACTACTATAACGACTGTGTTTGGTTCCAGTTCCACTGCCAATTCAACTGTCTCTACTGCAGCAAGTGCCAACTCAACTCTTGCTTCGGCCACAAAATTCTCAAATAGCACTTCCACTCAGACAGGTGCTCCCAATTCTAGTGGTGCAGCTTCTGGTGCAGCGTCTGCCACCGGCTCTGGCTCTTCTGCTGGCTCTTCTGCTGGCTCCTCTGGCAGTTCTTCTGCCAGTGGCTCCGTCCCCGGCACAGCTTCATCAGGTTCCTCTCTTGGTATTTCTATGTTTGCCTTGGTTGTTTCCGTGATGGCACTTCTACTATAAGTATATAATTAGAAATCAAAGTTAAGCATTCGTATTTCTTCTCCGTCTCCACTTTCCAAGTCCCATTCTACCCCTGAATATCCCCTTTCGGAAATCACGTGCTATCCGCTTATCTCTAATGGTAACATCGTTATTTAATCCTGGATCTCAGCTTCCCCAGTAAATGGGTAAAAGGATAGCTATTATCGGTGCTGGAGCATCTGGTTTAGCAGTTGCAAGAGCATTGGTTGCTGAAAATGCATTTAGCACTATTCATTTATTTGATCAGCGACCAGCCACTGGTGGTTTATGGTATGAGTATGCTGTTCTTCATCTGTCTAATACAGGAATTATGACCACATCAAACCTGGAGGTTTTAATATTCCCTCGTTGGATCCGTGGATAAGCCCAGATAACCCGTCTCTAAAGATCTCCCCCATGTATAATCAATTGAATACTAATATTCCTCATACCATCATGGCCTATAAGGATACACCGTTCAAAAGTGGTGTGCCAATGTTTCCTACTCGAGACCAAGTCTTGGAATATATTCAATCATATGGAAATAATGTTCTTGACACACCAAATGTCAAGCTATGGTTAGATACAAGGGTTGAAGGGCTCAAAAAATTTGACAAAGTCTGGGAATTGCGTGCAGTACATGTGGCTACGGCCAAGTTCACTGATTATGAGTTTGATGCGATAGTTTTGGCTACTGGTCATTACACGGTACCGTATGTTCCCGATACAAATGGTTTATCGGAATGGTTTAAGAACGATCCTGACTCAATTATTCATGCTAAATATTTCGATCAAATCAATGACTACAAGAATAAGAAGGTATTGGTTATTGGAAATTCTGCTAGTGGAATTGATATTTCCACTCAGCTAATTGCATCTGCAAAATTACCTCTTCTCAGGTCTGTCCGTACAGCGAGCTCAAGTACCTCTCCATCTACAGATGCTATTGTGGAATTAGCTGAAGTCTCCAGGTATGATATTGGTGCCGATAGATCTGTGGTCCTAAAAGACAATAGCATCATTAAGGACATCGATGCTATTATTTTTTGCACTGGATATTTATATTCATTTCCCTTTCTGCAAAGCTATGGAGGTGGTGCTGATGCTCTCATTACTGATGGTACCCGTGTTCGTCGATTATACAAACAATTATTCTACATTCCAGATCCCAGTTTGGCAATAGTTGGTATGCAATGGAAGGTGATTCCGATGCCCCTTACTGAATGCCAAGGTGCTGTGATTGCACGAGTATTCTCTGGTAGACTTGAACTGCCCTCACAGGAGATAATGAGGGCATATGAAAATCAAGAGATAATTGAAAATGGTACTGGACGCCTTTTTCACTGTCTCCCTTTTCCGAAAGACATTGAATATATGAGGCATTTATACGAGTGGGCAAAAGAGAAGGGAACGCCTGGTTTCATGCCCGAATGGTGGACAGAAGAAAAGAAGCAAACTCGAGCAGATTGTTCCTCCCTTAAAAACTTACAAGTTTCCAAAACAATCTCTGAACTAGAAGCATCACGAAAAATCTACGAGCATTAATAAAATAATTTAAAGATATATTCCTAGATAGAAACAAAATGGGTACAGAGAATCAAAACTAATAAAAAAGGTAATCAGAACAAAAAAATACCTAGATAATAAGAGAAATGAGTCCCAGACCCATTCCAAGAACAGAGGCAACCATGGCCTTAGAAGCACCAGATGCAGCCTGGACACCCTCGGTAGATCCGGCAGATCCAGCAACACCGCTAACGCCAGGAGCACCAGCAGCACCAGCAGCAGATCCGGCGGCACCAGCAGCACCAGCAGCACCAGCAGATCCGGCGGCAGCACTAGCAGCACCAGCAGCACCGGCAGCACTAGCAGCACCAGCAGCACCAGCAGCACCAGCAGCACCAGTAGCACCTACAGCAGGTGAACCGGCAGCACCAGTAGCACCTACAGCAGGTGAACCGGCAGCACCAGTGGCACCAGCAGCGGGAGCAGCTCCACCAGTAGCACCAGCAGCACCAGCAGCATTAGTACCTGCGGGAGCAGCAGTAGCAGTAGCAGCAGCGACAGGAACTGTCACAGTAACCTGCTTGGTAATAGTGGTGTATGATGTACTACTCTCCTCAGTGTTGCAAGGTACAGTAACAGTCACATCCTGGACAATGGTAGAGAACTCGGTTGCCTCGGAGGCAGCACCAGCTCCAGTACCACATGGAACAGTAACAGTCACCTCTTCAACAAGAGTGGTGTACTGGGTGGATCCCGAAACAGTGTCGCAGGGCACAGTCACAGTCACCTCTTCAACTACAGTAGTGTATGAAGTAGCGGCAGTGTGCTCATCCTCGCAAGGGCAGGTCGACACCACAACAGTGCTGAAAGCAGTGATAGTGCTCTCACCGACCACAGTGGTGTAGGGAACTGTACTAACCAAGAAAGATCCAGAAGTAGACAGACCACCAGCGGAGCTAGCACCGGCACTTGCGGTACCACTTACACCAGCACTTCCAGAAGCACCGGTAGCGCTGGCACCAGCACTTGAGCTAGAATTGGAGCAAGGGAGGATTGGCAGCGTAGAGAATCCAGAGAAGTCAGCCCAGACACTGTTGGCCTCCTCAATTGCACTATCAAGAGCAGTGATGACGCATTGTAAGTTGAATCCTGTAGCGACCTGGTTTCCGTTGCCTACAAAGGTCTGAATCTCGCTGAATGACTGAGAAGTCAAGTTCAAATCTCCAAGAACAGTGTATGCAGAGTCATACGCTTTGATAACAATTGCAAGTTCTTCAGTAAGGTTGTAAGCAATTGCTGCAGCGAAAGGTGAAACATCACGCTTCAAGCTGAGTCCCGCAAAACCGAACAGATCACCGATTAACTTAGACACATCAGATTCAACGGCACCAAAGTCAGCCAAAAGATCGGACAGTCCAGTAATAGGGTTGGTCTGTGGAGTGAAAGAGGCAAGCAATTTCAACAAAGCTGCAATGTCATTAAGCAAGTTTGCAAAGTCGGACAAAATATTTTGAGCAGCAGATGAAGAAGATGTGGTGGCTGGAGCTGAGCTAGTAAGAGATGGTGAAGATACCGAGGAGGCACCAGCACTGGAAGCACCAGCAGACGAAGCACCAGCACTTGAAGCACCGGCACTGGAGGCACCAGCAGAAGAAGCACCAGCACTTGAAGCACCGACACTCGAGGCACCAGCAGAAGAAGCGCCAGCACTTGAAGCACCAGCACTGGAGGCACCAGCAGAAGAAGCTCCAGCGGAACTAGGTGCAGAGGCTGCAGATGAGGCTCCAGTAGAAGATGCAATGGCGGATGAATTACTGAAACCAGATGAACCAACAGTGGACGAAGCACCAACACTGGAGACAGCAGCAGACGAAATGGCAGCACTTGAAGCACCAGCAGATGAAGCGCCAGCACTGGTACTGGAGACAGCAGCAGATGAAGCTGCGGCAGATGAAGATGCAGGAGCACTAGAGGAAGCAGCGGCAGATGAAGCGGCAGCGGCAGCACTAGATGAAGCTGCAGCACTAGAGGAAGAAGCAGCAGATGAAGATGCAGCAGCACTAGATGAAACAACAGCACTTGATGAAGCTGCAGCACTTGATGAAGCTGCAGCACTAGATGAAGCAGCAGCACTAGATGAAGCAGCGGCACTTGATGACGCAGCAGCGCTAGAAGAAGCAGCAGCACTAGATGACGCAGCAGCGCTAGAAGAAGCAGCAGCACTAGATGACACAGCAGCACTCGAGGAAGCAGCAGCAGATGACGCAGCAGCGGCAGATGAAGGGGCACTAGAGGAAGCAGCGGCAGATGAAGATGCAGCGGCACTAGATGAAGCAGCAGCACTAGATGAAGCAGGGGCACTAGATGAAACAGCAGCACTAGATGAAGCAGGGGCACTAGATGAAGCTGCAGCACTAGATGAAGCTGCAGCACTAGATGAAGCTGCAGCACTAGATGAAACTGCAGCACTAGATGAAGCAGCAGCACTAGATGAAGCTGCAGCACTTGATGAAGCTGCACTAGATGAAGCTGCACTGGAACAGGCTGCTGCACTAGACGAAGCACAACTGGCAGGCCCTGAAGCTGCTGCTACATTAGGTGTGGTAGCGTAAGCAGCGAATGCACTGGTGAAACCTGCCTCAACAGGAGCAAAAATAGATGAAATACTGGCAACATAATCACATGGAGCCTTGGTATATGCCTGACCCTCAAATCCTTCCAAATAACTGTACAAAGTAACAAGATCACCTTGAACAATCTGCTCAACTCCAGCTCCGATAAGCTGGGGTGCTTTGGCAATCAAATCATTCAACAATTGTACAACCGTGGGGACAACAGTAACTCCAACATCCAAAACAGCCTGAATATCGCAAGCATCGATAGAAGGAACGGCACTAGCAACAGAAGCAATAGTACTCAAATCATTCTCAAGACTCTGAGCTCCATCTTGGATGGAAAGAGCAGCAAACAAACCATCGGCAGAAACGAAAGGTGTGACTTGAGCATCAGTGTCAGCAGCATCAGTCTGAACTTGCTGAAGTCCAGTGATAATGGCCTCAATCTGACCAGTTGGAGAAGCACAGTCAGTAGGAGGAACAACACTCGTGACAGCGCATGACGAGGCTGGGGCAGCAGATGAAGCAGGAGCAGCAGCACTAGATGACGCAGCAGCGCTTGAAGAAGCTGCAGCACTAGACGACGCAGCAGCGCTAGAGGAAGCAGGAGCACTAGACGACGCAGCAGCGCTTGATGAAGCTGCAGCAGATGAAGAAGCAGCAGCACTTGATGATGCGGCACTAGATGAGGTAGCAGCAGATGATGAAACTGCGGCACTTGATGAAGCGGCAGCGCTTGATGAAACTGCGGCACTTGATGAAGCTGCAGCACTTGATGAAGCGGCAGCGCTTGATGAAACTGCGGCACTAGATGAAGCAGCAGCACTTGAAGAAGCTGCAGCACTAGACGACGCAGCAGCGCTAGAGGAAGCAGGAGCACTAGACGACGCAGCAGCGCTTGATGAAGCTGCAGCAGATGAAGAAGCAGCAGCACTTGATGATGCGGCACTAGATGAGGTAGCAGCAGATGATGAAGCTGCGGCACTAGATGAGGCAGCAGCACTTGATGAAGCTGCGGCAGAACTGGAACACGCTGCTGTTGACGAAGCACAACTAGCAGGCCCTGAAGCTGCTGCTACATTAGGTGTGGTAGCGTAAGCAGCGAATGCACTGGTGAAACCTGCCTCAACAGGAGCAAAAATAGATGAAATACTGGCAACATAATCACATGGAGCCTTGGTATATGCCTGACCCTCAAATCCTTCCAAATAACTGTACAAAGTAACAAGATCACCTTGAACAATCTGCTCAACTCCAGCTCCGATAAGCTGGGGTGCCTTGGAAATCAAATCATTCAACAATTGTACAACTGTAGGAACAACAGTAACTCCAACATCCAAAACAGCCTGAATATCGCAAGCATCGATAGTAGGGATAGCACTGGCAACAGAAGCAACAGTACTCAAGTCATTTTCGATGCTCTGAGCTCCATCTTGGATGGAAAGAGCAGCAAACAAACCATCGGCAGAAACGAAAGGAGTGACTTGAGCATCAGTGTCAGCAGCATCACTCTGAACTTGCTGAAGTCCAGTAATAATGGCGGCAATCTGACCAGTTGGAGTAGCGCAGTCAGTAGGAGCCACTGAGCTGGTACATTGGGCATTTGCTGCGGGCAATTGTGCCAGACCAATTAACGCAATGGCAGCGGTTCGAACAAATGGCCCGAAAAACACCATTGTCTATTGTTTAACGAACGTTAATGGTTTTTGGTTTGTCGAACAAGAATACCAATCGCCTTTTTTTTTAGCCACGATCCGCGTGAGCACTATTTATATGTAATGCCCAATTCATTATTCTCCACAACAGCTGCACAAAAAATAAATGAGGAGGTGTCACCCCTCACAAAGGTGGAATTTACGAACTAGCAGACGCAAAGCACCGTTCGTGGTCTGCGCGGTATGCCTAAACATTAGGATCTCGAGCTGGATTGGGTCATGATATGCATATTTCGATGCACGATGTCGAACTAGGAGCACATTGACGTACTTGGGTGCTTTACCATGGAACACAACTGCAGAGATTTGCAGCTCAGGGTGAGGTGGGCCATCATCAAATGGTTAGTTTGAGATCTCAACTTTCGCGATCAGGTCATCCTGAACCATTATATCAAACAATTCCAAGTGTCATTATTGTGCGCAAATTCATTCTGAAAATATGGGGCTCAAGTTCGCGGAGTCGAATGAATTCGAGAAAAAGAAAATAGAGTCCTGGAAAGGACCGAGGTGTGTGGCACACTGGCAAGCAGGTCAACAAGTCCGGCACTGGAATAATTAATTTTCGCCCCTAAATGCACAACAACAATGGGGGGTAGCCCATTTCTCTGCAGGAAGGTTATTTCGGCTAATAACACAGTGACATTATGGCGGGGTTGCTCGACAAACGATGGTGCTGTCCTAATTAAGGTAACGCCTGGGTGGAACGTTTTTGGTTCAGTACATAATTGGTACTCTCTGTACGGGATCTACAAGATCGGAGGGTGCATCATGGCCGATCGCCTGCTAAATATTGGCTGCAAAGAACGCCGTGGAATCACCCTTGTTAGCTGAGCACGGAGTGGAATACTTTTTTTTGATTAAGCCACCCTGCTGCCATCGGCAATGTCAAAATGCATAATGGCACGAGGTAGACCCTGAGATATTTTTCCCACATTTTCGATGGCATACTAGATGTCTGAAAGGCAAACTTAGCCATCCCGCACGCTGCCGGATGTTTTGGTTTATGATGTGACACTACCGTTTCGAAATTTTAGCGGTCCAGGCTTACCGAATGCAGGGTCTGTCTAAGTCATGCCAAGTATGGACTGACTACACTGGGATGTGCACGTAAACCCCTCATCTGGATTGGGATGTGCACGGTTATCCCACACAAAGGCGCATGTCTGGAATGGACCACCTCACAAAGGGCAAATGATTAACGATCTTGATACCCAATCTTGATCAACGGCCTCAGATCTCACATATACAAAAAGCTTTTTCAAATTATTTACAATTTACAATTTGGCCGATACAATGAATATTTTTAGTTGACTCGCCCCTAACCTAGGCAATGGCGCAGAGGTGACGTTAGCTCCAATCACTTGCATTAGGTCTGGGTCTGAATTAGTCTAGATGCATATCTCGCTGCCACCCCCGCCAATCAACTATGTCTCATAAAGCTACCCCGCTATCCCTGCGGAAAACAGGCAGTTGAAACGCCTAATTATAGTGCAGCTATTGAAATGACTAAAACAGGAGTGTTTGGCGAGTCAAGCCCGCCCGAGGCGAGTTTGTGTGCAAGGCGCATTCATTTCAATTGGCGAATTATTTGAAATGTCAGTTATGAAGAGACCAAATTATTTGTGCAATGGCTAACGTAATGGCTGTGGCAGGGTAAACTGAGCAAGAGGGTAGAGACTTCAATTACTCGGGAATGTCGGGCCAAAAGTAAATGTCACCAAGTCAAATGAAGGCTCAATGTGGTTAATGCCATTTGACCCTGAATTGGAGGTTCTTAACTACATTGGGCAATGAAGTGCACAGAACGGTGGTCAGATCAAGGGTGAACTTGAAATATAGTATTCTCTGAAATAGACTAAACTGTCTTAGACAAGAGCTAACTTGTAGCTGGACTTTTAGAGATTTTAGCGGTCGGAGCACAAAGGGCTCATGATCCGCGGTCCGAAAAAATTTGACTCGATAATGTGGCTGTGTGCATTCTTGTAAATACGGGTAGCTGTACAGTGCCGATAACAAATGTTGATTTATGAATTGCTCGGTGACATTTCGCATTATTGGTACGGAGTTGTGATGTTTGCAGCTAACAGTGATTGAAATATTGTGTATATAATTATTTGTATCGAATTGTTAATTCACTTGGTCTTGCTGCGATGTCTAAATAAGCTGTAGAGTCAAAATTCCAACTTGTCAAAATAGTACCTGGGTTTGGCGAGTGAATGAGCCATGGACTTTATTGCGTAACTGCCAACAATCTATCCTAGTTCGGTATGGACGAACGGATCATCTTTTTGGATGTATGTTCGTTATGTGAATTTCGACTTTAGATATCACACAAATATAGCACTTGCATCAAATTCAATTTGACAAATTGTATTTAGAAGATGAGACGACCAAAAAGGTGTTACAGATTTATAGAAGCGTTTCTTATTATGGATTTATTCAAAGACCTATTAATTCATGTTAACTTCTACCCAGTTGTTTCACACTTCAAACTCGCTTATTCACGTATGAACAAACGATGGTCAGTTACGCAACGTATTTGATAACGAGGTGATACCACGCGACGCAATACTGTAATACTATGGATACGAGATGGCAAGGGCTAGACCACTTACCGGCAAACCCATATCAGTTCTTTGATCTACAAGCTGATAGGTCAGCAGGCATGTTTATTTCATTCGAACAATCAAGTGGAATCTTGGTTTCCTTTCAGTCGTATCGAATATAGAAGTTCTCGATGGGAATAACGGCGGAGTACGTGGACACCTGCAAGATCATGCATGCAGTTGCGAGCTTAACCTAAGATGTTTTTAAGCCGTGACGTTAAAGCTAGCGGGACTAATGCAAGACCGTGCGTCAGCAAGAAGTTGATCCGGACATCAACGTTATCAATGTCCGTTAATAGAACAGCCGAATAGGTGAAATTTGTAATATTGGGCCATGATACGAAGTTAGCTGGTATTTATTTTATGGATATACCCGTTGAGGATGTATTGGATCACAGTGCTAAATTGATATATGACTATTGACTACCAAGCCTCCAGACCTATCGGTTACACCGAGAAGTTTTTCAATCAACAAAGTGAAGAATTCTCGCACCATTTTGTGATCACAGCAGAAATAACGGGTGATGCAACTGTCGATGAGTGGGTAAGCGCTTTGAAAGCACTTCAAAGACGACATCCGTTTTTACGAAGCTATATGGTTGATAATCAGCATCATGTTCGCGATGCTGATAAAGTACCTTTGCCATTGACAACTTTGGATAAGAAAAAATCGGACTGGAAAACTGAGGTTATGAAGCAACTGTCTAAAAGGGCTTTTGTAAGCCCGGATGAACTGCTTTGGCGTGTAGTCCTGTTACATGAAAAGGAATCGTCAGTGTTGATAATTGCTGCTGACCACACTATCGGTGATGGTATTTCCGGAGTCTATGCTGTGCGAGACGTGATGGAAGCTCTATCAGGTAAGACTCTTGAGCCATTGGATATGCCAGAGCCAATGGAGTCTCATTTTGTCAAGCTCGGGGGGAAGATTGTTGATCCCCCTGCAGCTCCATTTCCTGAGCCAGGACCACTGGTGGGTCTTTCTGCTCTCCCAGAAATGTCTTTTCTTGCACTTAGTAAGGAATTGACAGCATCGATCATCGATCGTTGTCACATGGAGGGGTCGTCTGTCCATGGTGCTCTCACTAGTGCGATTTGCTTGACACTTAAGGGCCTCAAATCAAACGATGATGCCAAGGACCAGATTTTGATAACACACCCGGTTAATCACCGAAAAGTTCTGCAAAGCGGGGAAGATTTCTGCCTTAATGTAACCTTCCCAGCTGAATCTTTCTATCCAGGAACCAATAAAGAAGACTTTTGGGATGTTGCAAGACTGGTTAAGTCCAGGCTCCAGGTTAGGCACACAATGGATTCCTTGGCTCAAGAGTTTGGTGGCTTCAGAATGATTTCTACCTTTTCCAAAGATGAAATGAAAGACTTCATAAGTCGAATTTTACATCTTGATGCCATGGTTTCCAATATGGGGGTTGCTCCTATTCCACACGTTCAGGGGAAATTCACATTAACTGCTTTGTGGGGACCAGCAGTTTTGATGGGTTTAGTTGAAGACAGAGTATTTGGAATCAACACTCTCAACGGACAAATGTCTATTATTCTCTCATCTAAATCATCCAATGACGGAATTCTGGAGACATTAGAGGAAACACTAAAAGACGCCGTATCATAATTGCCATTGGTGTTTCCTGTATTATTGACAATTACTCGTCACCAGAATTGTGTACGGATACAAATTAGTGAGCATAATCTCAAATTCAAAAGACATCCAGCATCAGTTGATTTAGAGAACGAAGTGATCTATAGCAAAACTTTAATATATTAGTACAAACAATTTACAGACATTTTAATCCTAAACAATATACAGAGTAAATGTGATGCCTGTCAAAGCTAGCTTAATTGCCCTGATGCATATGCATGCCGATCATCACAGGGGCCACAGCATGAACAACAGCAATACGCCAAAGAGATACCCGCAGGCTATATGTCCAACCAGCTAGTTTTCCGTTAAATATAATTCGCTATGCTATATGCATATTTCAAAAGAATCCTATTTCGAGTTTGGTTACATTATAAAATTGGTGATGGCTACCTGGTCTGTTGGAACCCGTATCTCTTCATACGACATCCGTGCCTGAAGCACGCAATATTGGAGGAGACTATCTCCGACAGTATGACTCGATAGAAATATAACTGTACCACCACTCTCATATTCTTAACTAACCATGACAGTTCTACTCCAGAAGGCACTTGTTCTTAAACAGAGAAAAGGCGAATTGGAACTCGTCGACTGGCCTAGACAGATCCCTAAGGCTGGCGAAGTCCTTGTCAAGAACGTCTGTGTTGGTTTGAATCCAATTGACTGGAAAAGCGTAGTATATGATTTTGGGGTTCATGATCTTCCGTGGATTAATGGAAGAGAGGGAGCCGGATATGTCGCTGAGATTGGTGAAGGTGTTACGGGGTTGAGCATTGGTGATAGAGTGTTTGTGCCTAGTACCAATTATAGAGATCTGAGGACATCAACCTTCCAACACTACTCCATTGCTAGAGCTGAGAATGTGGGAATACTACCTGATTTTATCCAATTTGAAGCAGCAGCAGCCATTGGTGTAGGCTTGGTTACAGGTGGAGTGGCACTATATGATTCTCTGCAACACAGAATGGATAGTCAACCAGACATTGATAATGATAAATGGTTGTTGGTATGGGGAGGATCCACTGTAGTGGGAATTTTCACTATTCAATTGGCGAAGAATGAGGGTTATAGAGTTGCTGCCGTCGCCAGTTTAAACAATTCAGCATACCTCAAGAGTCTTGGTGCTGAAGTTGTGCTGGATCGTCACAACTTGGAAGAGGCGGCCGATGCTGCCAAGAAACTTGGAATTTCTGTTGCCATTGACTGCGTTGGAGCTGACACCTCTAGTCTTGCAGCCCAAGCATTAATCCCTGGAGGAAAGCTTGTGTGCATAGTAAAGCAGCCAAAGCAGTTTCCTAGTGACATTGAAGTACTATCAGTACGTTTGAAGAGATTTCACGAAGACTTGCAATTTGGAAACGAATTGATTAATTTTTCTACAAATCTACTTGCAGAGGGAAAACTAGTTCCTCCCAGAACTGAGAACCTAGTCGGAGGATTAGAAAAAATTCCTCAGGGTCTAGAGATTCTCAAAAGCAACGGAGTTAGCGGATGCCGAGTTGTAGTGAGACTAGATGCATGACGTGATATCCGGCAAATAAACTCCATTCCCGTACATGGCGGGTTTTGACGTATAATAGATAGAAATAGATTTTTGACGGTATCATTGTGGTTGCGTGATGAATCGTCATCGCGGCTGACTTGACGTGCGTGCGCAGCAAATGCACGCTACTGTCTGTTGCTGCATATGCACCAGAAGGTTATCTTATCTACCCGATTAGGACTGTAGCGCATAACTTGCAAGATTTCCACCAATTGTACTGTGTTACAGGGCTTTCTTCGTTTGTTCAATATTCCCACTATATGAAGTTGGTGAGTCAACACTCTCCTTCCGTATTTGTGTATTCCGCATTCTGCATTCTAATGTGCTGGTGATTGATTGAGTTTCTATTCTTACTGGTCTAATTTACTTTAAATTCAAGCTAGCGGGTTCTTCACGTCGATTGTGAGCAGATCAATTATTTTTGAGACATCCTCAGTAGATTCAATGTCCAAAATAGCATCAACTATAGACTTCTGTTGGGCAGAAGTTATCAGCCCGTCTGTCAATGAGTAAAACTTCGACTCAATTTCTTGATTTGTCAGAGGAGACTTGACTCCTGTTGGGCGCATTACTTTGTGCACTCGTTCTTTGCCTGTTTTAAGCTTCACGGTAACGTTAGTACACAATCTGTCAAACTTTTCAAGACTGTCGTAATCTGGATTGTGTACAACTTCAATACGATCCACGACATCCCAAAGCTCTTCTCTATTAATGTTCGACTCTGAGAAGCTCTGGACAGTCAGTTCACCGTCAAGCAAGACAACACCTGCGATATAAGCAGCATTCATCTGTGCCCCGATGACATTCACAGGTTTGGGAGCTTTCCAGCCTCCGTGCTTGAAAGCAGGCTCGGACATTTCTATTTTCACAGACTCTATCTCGTCTACAATCACTTTCTCCTCGGCATTCAGAGCATAAAGGCAATCCACGGTAGCATGGATGCCAGCCATGCAAGCATATGGCTTGACGTTAATGTTCATTGTCTGCCAGATAGAGGAAAGCCCTTCAATAAGCTGTGAAACGTCTGTCTCTCCCCCTTGTCCAAAAACGCTAATATATCCACCATATTCTCTTTCAAACACATCTTTAATCCCCTTATAGCCCTTGCTGGCCATCATTGCCGCGAAAAGACCGTTTCGAGAAGCAAACCCATGCTGCATACGTTTCACTGACGACTCAAACTGGGCAGACATGAGACCACCGGCTTGAGTACAAGCGATTCCAAAAGCATCATTATATTGCTCTGGAGAAAAATTGAGGAGTTTTCCAACTGCACCAGCAGCAGCAGGAGGGCCAAATACAGGACCAGAATGCCATCCCCTTGACAAGATTTCTCCTCCCCGTAGCGATGCACCAACTCGTGGACCGATTTCATACCCCGCAATTGAGGCTGTTAGAAGCTGTTTTCCATTGAATGTCACGCCTTTTTTGGCCTCATGAGATATAACGGCAAGAAGTGCTGGTAATATTATCGAGTTGCTATGGAGAGGGGCTACACTATGATAATCGTCAAGTTCAAATCCTTGAATCAGCGTAGAATTCAACAAAGCACAAGATAATAATCCAACTTTAGCATGAGACCAGCCGATTATGGGGCAAATTCCATCTGGTTCAAAATCTCGAACTGCCTCAATGGCATTTTCTGACCATGGCAGGTGGGCTGCAATTACCCCGCATGCCAGTCCGTCTAAGATGAGATACTTAGCGCGGATCTGCACGTCAGATGGGATCGTCTCCCAATCTAACGATGAGGTCCAAGAGCAGAGTTTGGAGGTGAAACCATTCTCATCAACTTGATTTGTTTCATGAGGAGACATAATTGATACGATGTTGGCACAGTTTTGGTGATTAATATCGGCATCTCAGATCTTTTATA
This sequence comes from Sugiyamaella chiloensis, assembly GCA_030578775.1. Classification (NCBI taxonomy): domain Eukaryota; kingdom Fungi; phylum Ascomycota; class Dipodascomycetes; order Dipodascales; family Trichomonascaceae; genus Sugiyamaella; species Sugiyamaella chiloensis. Next base: position 195,903 of record JAKTZE010000016.1, on the reverse strand, counting down.
TAAGGACATCGGCGGATCCTCAGACACGCCGCAAGATCGGATACATAAGCGATATCTGCTTCCCCTCGTCACTGCGTGTTGTTATTTTTATTATTACTCGGGTTCGAAATAACGGGCCCATTATTGACTTGATATTTGCCACAGATCATATTTATGATGATCTGATTGAAATTTAACACTCAACCGTCAACCGTGTATGATAGCCTCGAAGTCAAAGTCATCACAATGACAAAGCACTTAAATGACCCTCGTAAACAGAAATTCAAAAGGTCCTCGAAAGCATGCACTGTGTGTCGCCAAATGAAACTCAAATGTGATGCAATAGATAAATTTCCTCGCCCCTGTTCAAGATGTGACAGACTTGAGTCACATTGTGAAATCGATTTGAGCTTCGAGCGGGAAAGGAAAAGGGCTAAACAGGGAACTTCATCTAACAGATCACTCCGGGGAACTGAAATAGACACTAGTACTAGGAATGTAGTAGCAAGTGAATATGCAGTGCCTGATGTTCAAGAACCTCTAGGCTTGAGTAGATACCAAATGCATGGTTTTGGATCTATAGTACACGGTAGTTTAAGTATCCCTGATGATAAAGATCTGGCACCCGAAAGCATCAACGGTACTATTATCCCAGGTCAAATGATCAAGACATTATTTAACAAGTTTTATGTGGATTATTTGAAATATATTCCTATTTTCACCGGTGAGCAGCTTGATCCTGAATTTTTGACCGGAGACATGAAGGTATTGTTCTGGTCTATTTGCTGCGTCACAGCTCCATTTGTCTGTCCGGAGCTAGCCGATATTATCTCAAGTCACACGCTGACTCAAGTAGAGTCAATACGAGAAGGTGTATTTACAGCAAAACCAATGCAGTCTCTTTCAAAGATCCTGGCACTCATATTACTCTGTATGTGGCCTCCTCACCACAACAGTATGCAAGAGGATCAAACTTGGTTGTACTGTGGCCGAGCAGTTGACATAGCCATGAGAACCGGTTTACACAGGTCAGCATACTCACAGGAATATTTAGTATTTGATGATAATCTCAAGCAGCAGGCTGCTGTCATGACATTCACATGGGCAGCATGCTTCATGGTCAATCAAGCTTTTGCTTCATTCTCTGGCCTGCCTTGTTTGATTAAATTAACACCTGGAATATTCCCTAAAATGTTTAAACTAGCCGAAAACAATGTCCATATGACAGAATTTGTGAAGCAAGTCAGAGCTTTGTATGCTATACAACGAGCTGTTGATAACCTTGGCAACAATCCTAATAACGAGTACGGACTAGCCGATCCATTAGTGCGAAAGCTAATACACAGGAATAGTGAAGATGACTTTTCAGAGGTAATGGCAAACTTAAGGCCATTATCGCCCATGACAGAACTCTATTGTCTAGCTTTCAAACTTCACATCCATTCATTCATGTTGATCCCTGATCTTCCAATCGAAGATCAGCGTGGTGCTGTTATTCCAATATACCTGGTAGCTATAAAGATAATTAGCCTTGTTGAAGACATGGCCTACACCCAAGATCAAATCATCAAAACTTGGCCCTTATTCGTTTTACGACAACTTCTGTTTGCGACTGGTATTTTGTTTGGCATTATGGTGTCTAACTTCGGAGAGATGATTGATAACGATGTTGCTCGTAACAAGATTGCTGATGTCTATAAATTATTATTAAAATCAGTTTGGAGACACAATGACACTGCTGCAAGAGGATTGAGGTTACTTGACGGTTGGCAATCGATGCACAACAAGAAAGCCTTCACTGAACCTATATTTCATGTGCGAACGAGGCTCGGTGCCAGTCCATTTTGGAGTCTTCTGTTATCATTCAAGCGATACCAGCTGGCTGCTCACAAACCTGATCGGGAGCCAGAATTAATAACCGACCAGTTAGTAGAAAATAGCCAAGATGTCGCTGAAATTGATTTTGATCCTCTAAAGCTTACGGATATAATGAATGAGTGGGATGTATGGCCGACTCTAGAGAACCTGGATATGCTACTGTTATAAGCTATGATTCCGGAAAAAGATAGATATATATATATATATATATCACTATAGTGCCTATGATAGTAGATATGTGGATGTCTTTTTCATATGTTTAAATACTTGGCAAAATTCGCTTAGATAACCGAAAACATAATCAGCCAATTTAACTTGATTCATGTAAGGTGCATAATTCTTGATATTGCCTAACTGACAGTTTCTACTACCGCATGTGCTTTAAGTAAGGATAACGATTTTTATAAGGTCCAACCAAATTGTTTAATTGCAGGAAATATAACTATACTAATACCGATACCTCATATACTGGTTCTCCTTGTCAGTCAAATCGGCAAAACCGGCTGAAACACCTTCCATCTCAATCTGCTCCGGAGTCAATCCCTCGCTTTCAGCTCTTTTATCCCTTTTCTTGTTTTCGAATATCAGGTAAAATCGCAGTAAGATACTGAAGATCAATTGTAGCCCCATGCAGATGCAGCAACCTAAGACTCCGGCAGTAAATTTAGGCGCATCCGTCGTGAAGAGCTGGGGTCCAACGATATTCCCAACACAAAAAGAAATGAATACCATAGCATTGACAGATATTTTCTTAGTATAGCCTGCAACGTTAGAAGTGACCAATTGAATGGCTTGGTATATTGCTTGACCAATGACAATGAAGATCAAATAACATGCGAACTTTCCCCATTTGTTTGGGGCCAAGTACATGCCTAGTGTCGTAGCAAATCCCGCTAATATAGCCACAATCATACTGTAAGTCTGGATATTTTTCCATTTATAGGATGCACTGGCTGCTAACATATAACCCACCCAACCTATGAAAAACTGAGGAATTGTCAAATAAACAACCTGAATACTTGTGAATCCCCATCCTGACATAAGCTGAGACCCAAAAGTACTGATTCCGCCATTTGGAATGCATCCTAGAAAGACAACCAGTACGAGAATCCAAGCCTGGATATCAAAGAGACCCTCTTTAAATTGATACCATTTCCAGGTTTTATCCTCTATTCCAGTCTTGTTCGAAGCAATACGAGCAACAGCGTCGGCTTTCTCCTGCCTGGATAGCCACCAAGCTCTTTGAGGAGATTCCAAATAGATGAATAGAGGGATACTTGAGAGTACTGAAAATCCCCCAAAAAATAAATTGATCGCCTTCCATGGAGCAAAGCTACCAGGCTTTCGGGTTCCAATGTCAATTGCACATGTTATACCTCCAACAAACATAGCAAAAAAATTCGCAGCACTGAGAAATGTCAAATTCCGAATCGGCTGCTCATCCAATGTATAATATTGTGATGACAGCAGTAGATACCCAGGAGTGATGGTACCTTCGCACACTCCAAGAAGAAAACGGACTGCTGCCAATTGACCATAAGTCTTACATGCAGCTGTTGACATGACAAGTATTCCCCACAAAAGCACATTGGCAGATAAAAATTTGCCAATATGATACTTCTGCATGAATGCCAACCCAGGATATTGTGATACCATATATCCTATGCTCCACAATGACCCTAGCATAGCAAACTCATCAGTAGTTAAATTGTCTTCTGTGATTATACCGTAAAGCGCACTGTATGCAAGAGCCATCTTATCTGCATAATTGAGTCCAGTCGTCAAACACATCAATGGCATAATATGCCAGTCGATTTTCTTGAGAAGCGCTTTATAATCAACATCGTGACCTCTGCCTTCGTTATAAAGCTCAAGAATATCTTTATCACCACCCTTTAGAGGCAGCTCTAATGAAGGGCTCGTTGACCTCGCAGATCGAATTTGAGTTTGGTACACAGTTTTCTCGTCGCTCATTTCGAATGACTTTAACATTCCTATGGCAATTGATTGTCTTATAAAAAAATTATTTATCTACTACTGTCCACATGATAATGGTATATCGAGATTATCCGGCGCAGCTGTTTCGTTATCTTGATAACGATTTCTCGGCGGATAAGGCCTGCACATGCAGCTAGGCGTAAAAAGGAGCTTCGGCGGCGATCACCTTATTTTATAAAGCGTCGTACTGTTAACAGAGCTACAAGCATAGGGACAAAAACCCTGGAACTGCAATTGCAAGATCAGAAAAGTTCAATATCAAGACAATTGATCATGTTAGAAATACTGAACGTTGAAACTGAGGTTAGACCCCATTTTCCTGTCTTTAAGGAGTCTAGCTTTATCTTTGCAGAGAACGCAGGAGGATCCCAGATCCTTCAATTGAGTATTGATAAAATAGTAGATTTCCTTATTCATTCCAATGCTCAACTTGGAGGTGGTTATATACAATCAAAGAAGTGCCAAGAGAGAATTGAACTTGCCCAACGATATACAGCTGCATTGATCAATGCTTCGGATAAAAACGAGATAGCGTTTGGCGCCAGCTCGACTCAATTGCTTCAGAATCTGGCAAGCAGCCTTGAACCTACTCTAAGTACTGGAGACGAGCTTATTTGTACCAATACTGATCATGAAGCAAACATAGGGCCTTGGGTACGACTTGCTCAGAGGGCTGGCCTTCGCTTGAAGGAATGGGAGGTCGACACTTCCACTATGGAGTTAAACCTATCAGATCTGCAAAAACTGCTGACAGCGAACACGCGACTAGTATGCGTAACTCATTGTTCCAATATCCTTGGTACACAGAATGATATCAAGGCAATTGCAAAATTAGTACATGAGATTTGTCCTAAGGCTGAGATATGTGTAGATGGCGTGGCATATTCTGCCCACGGCCGGATCGATGTTAAAGACCTTGACGTTGACTATTATGTGTGGTCATATTATAAGCAATATGGGCCCCACACGTCTGTTTTGTATGCTCGCAGTGAATCACAGGATCGGTTATCTTCGCTTGCACACTATTTCATTCCAGCAACCAGCAAGCCCTACAAATTACAGCCTGGAGGTCCAAATTTTGAACTGTCCTATGGATGTACAGCAGTACTACCATACATTTTGTCACTATCGTCGAAAGATGCAACTATTGTCGAGAATGTGGATCTGTCTGACCAACATCTTCAACAGAAGTTGAATTCGGCATTTGAGAGAATAGCTATACACGAGGAACAGATCGTCACTCCGCTAATTGAGTACTTGAAATCGAATTCACGAATAAGGATTCTGGGAGCAGCCACTGCTGATCGAAATATTCGAATGCCCACTGTTTCTTTCAAAGTGAGTGGTATGAAGAGCAACGATATTGTAGATATCTTTGAAAAAGAAGGAAAATGCGGGATCAGATATGGAATGGCGTATGCTAACAGACTCTGTAACACACTTGGATATGATGACAGAGACGAAGGACCAGTACGAATTAGTTTGGTACACTATAACACTCTAGATGATGTCAATTTGATTGTTGACACTCTCAAACGAATCCTGACTTAGAGTGAGTAGTACAGATGACTAGTACATACACCGAATGAGAAGCAGGAACTGAACTTCAGCTAGTTCGAAGGCAAAAAAATTGAAAGAAGTAGTGGCATTAACTTATATGAAAACTATGTTTAACAATGACTTAGTTGGTTTATAACTTAGATCAGATAGAGATAAGTTTATTAAGCTCTCTTCTGGATAGACAAGAAATCCTTTTCGATTTCAACGGCAAACGCATCGTCCTTTAGTACATCCATTCCAACATTCACTAGACCCTTGGCAGTTTCAAGTGCTCTCTTCATACTGTTTTCCAAACCGGCAATTGCTTCAAATTCCTTCGTATGTGCCCCATGCTCACACTCAATCTCGAAACACGGATGTATTCCAGCACAGTGGTAAGTGACGGTACCAAAATCAGTAGACGCAATGCTTTCAGTTATTGGTGGGAAACTTTGACCCATTGCCTCCATATGTTTCTTATAAGCAAGGGCTAATGGACGGTTAGCTCTAACATCTTTTATGAGATTCTTCCACTCGTATTCGACTTTGCAACCAGTTTGCAATGCAGCACCTTGGAATATCTTTGTAATCTTTTCTTGAAGCTCTAGTACATCGTCTACCTTTTCGGCTCTGATTACAAATTGCATCGCACTCCTTTCCGGGATAACAGTCGTTGCTTGACCTCCGTCGGTAATTATAGCATGAATTCTGACCGTAGGCTTGCACTGCTGTCTGAGAGTTGCAAGAGCATTATACACTGATACTGCAGCATCTAGAGCATTGATACCTTCATATGGTACCGCTGCAGCATGTGACGGGCGTCCTGTAAATTTTACTTCGCCGAATTCAACAGCCAGCCACTGCTTTAATAAACCGTAGTCATTCTGGCCTAGTGGAATAGGATGGGCCATGAGGCATACATCCATCTCATCATACGCACCACGATCTATCATAATTCCCTTGCCATTTCCGGCAAGTTCTTCGGCTGGTGTTCCTAGAAGAACAACTTTACCTTTCACATTATTTTTAAGCATTTCATCCCTTAGTCCAATAAGTGTGGCTACACCAACAATTGCAATAAGGTTGTGCCCGCATGCATGACCAACGCTAGGTAGTGCATCATACTCGCTATTGAGCCCAATCACTCGACCTTCTCCATTACAGAAAGTTGCCTCAAAAGCAGTGGGTAAACCAACAATTCCTCTTTTCACTGTGAATCCCTTTGATTCAAGGTAGTCTGTCAAAACCTGGTGGGCATGGATCTCTTGAAACCCAATTTCTGGATGGTCATGGATGTCATGGCTGATCTTGAAAAGCTCGGAAGAACACTCCTCAATTGAATTGAGCGGGAAAGTCACTACTTCTGCAGTCATGTCGTTGTATCTCTGTTTCATAGTTAATCATATTCTGGCACCCTTTCAGTCCCTTTTATCGATAATGAGACTCTACAGCCAATCCGCCGTATGCCTATCTGGGACATTGCATAATCGCCCTCTTTATCCGGCGAGATTGATTAGCCTGCAGGCTTGCCGGATACGGCTTGATAAGGTCAACAACTAGCTTCTTCAAAATTCTAACACAAGCTTAGAACTCACACGATATCTGTGTATTTCTAGTTCAATGTTTTCAAGAATCTCTTGTATCCCAGCTGGACAAGTATCGATTCCCCTCAACATTCTTTTCCAAGAGAACGCTGGTTCAGATGAGCATATAGATGTCCCCGACTGGTCGTTCTACCTGGAGCATGAGGGCGGGACTAAACTTGTTTTTGATCTGGGCCTTGCAAAGGATATAGAAGTCTACCCACCCTTTATTCAGAGCTATTGCCATATGTTCAAACCCATAGCACCGCAATTAGATGCAGCAGAGTTCATCGAACGGGAATTCCGAGTTTCTCCTGATCAAATTGATTATGTTGTGTTCTCCCACGCTCATTGGGATCACTGTCAACCACCATTCAAGATGTTTCCAAAGAGTAAAGTGTTATTTGGTAAAGGGACTGCTAAAGGAGTCAATGGGTCTAAAGGTGCTGCTCCAGGATATCCTGCTGATCCTGATGGACATGTTTTTGGAGAGTTCTTTATCCCTGAAAACATCTCTCGCGTGAGAGAGTTAGAGTCGAAAGATTATACAACATCTATAGCAGGACTACAAGCCCATGATTTGTTAGGAGATGGTTCTTGTTTCCTATTGAATGCCCCTGGCCATATGCCGGGCAACCAGTGTCTGTTGGCAAAGCATCAGTCGGGAAAATGGGTAATATTAGGAGGAGATTCAGCACATTCGATATGTCTTGTCCATCAATCAAAACATTGTGCAACCTGGGAGAAAGATGGAAAGGTATCTAGTATGCACGAAGATCTTTCATCTGCTGAGGACACTATGAGTAAGTTAAATTCACTCATTGATCCCAAAAGTGAACTAGGCGGGGCAGTTCTGTGTTTGGCGCACGACCCTGCTATTAACCTTCCACAGTAGCATTACAAGATTAAAAGATCCTTTCATATTTTTGATACGAATTGCTACTAGTCGGATCTGGTAGGCAATTGCAGAAGCCAATGATCGATTTCGTCAGAAGTCTCGTTCACGGGCAGAGACCACACAAACTGATGGTCAACAAAACCATAAGTAATAGGCTCTTGTGTTTGATGAACATCAATGTGTGGTTCTGCCGGTTTGAGACGGGCAAAATCGATTGGATCCGCAAATCCAGGTATGCCTTCTTTAGATCGTGCATTACCAAAGAGACTTTGATAGCAAGCATCACCACTAGGAAACCTATGGGAGTAAAACTCCTCGATTGAGATGCCTATATCGACATATTTTTGTAATTCAAGCGATGCTTCTCCTGATCTTCTCATAAATGTAATAATCAGTGCTGTAGCCGTGAATGAAAGAGGTATTGCTAGTGGCCTACAGGCAAGGAGCAGCTCTGGATCCTCCTTGATGCTTTGCAAAGTCTCCAAAGTATCAGTGGTAGACTGTAGCCCGTGGTCCTGTATTGGCTGCGATCTGAAGAAATCCAATCTGTGTACCAGTAGCTTTCCCCAATGGTACGCAAGCTCCAAGTGGGCAGTTTGGACCCGATCAGCCCAGGTAGCACTTCTAGGAGTGATTGAAGCGTGTATTTGCTCGAGTCTAGAATCCATTGCTTTCATCAGTGTATCTCTAGCAGTTGCCGTTATTTGAGTTCGAGAAAGGTATAATAGATCTAGTATTTTACCAGAAAACCGTGCAAGTGCTATATATGACAGTAATGCGCTGATATTTCCACACTCTACGTCTCCATCGCCCTCCAGACAATCTGTAGGCAGAGGGACATCAATATGCTCATCTTGAAAAGTCATTGGCCGTCCCAAAGAGCTCGACCGAATCCTGTCAGATATATAACAAACATAGAATACTCTTCTTCGCATTTCAGCCTCCTCGAGAGGTAAGTCATTATAGAGATTGTGATAAGCGACTTTGCGATGTAAACCCATGTCTTGGGCACTGCGAATAGCCTGTCCCAGTAGATACCATGCCATTCTATTTCTTGTAGGTAATCCAAGAAGATACTTGGATAGTAATAGCATTACCTGTATTGTAACAATTCCACCTTTCTCTGCAATTTTGTTATAAAGGTCTCTGGCAAAGTCATAGTATTCCAGACCAGCTGTTTCAATATTATCAATGGAAGGTAGAGGTTGAAACCGTGATGAATAAGCACATATAGATGCAATAAGACATACAAAACGTGTATCTTTGTAACTTTCTGGATCACAAAGCTTTTGACGGATCTCCCTCGGGTATATTACTGGAAATACCGGATAGTTGTAGTGAATAAACGTTTCAACAAGTGCCTTCGTTATATGAGAAGTCATGAAATGCTGATGAAAAAAATTGTGCTCAACTGGCAGTCCTCTAAACATGCTTGACAATGAATCGCTCTTTTGAGATGACAAAACAACCTGAGATCTCAATAAATGCCAGTGACTTGACCCTCCAAAGAATTCGCTGTCACCATCAGATCCTAGACTGAGACTCTCAATATCCTCAAGAACTCTATCGATATCGGACTTGTGATTACCAATTGATGGATCCAGTAAAGGAGATGAATCGAAACCAGGGTCCAAATTCTTGATATACTTGACAGCTTCTGCCAAGTTCTGTCGTAGAAGATCAGCTTCTGATCTCAGCTTCTCGACTTCAGTCTTGCTGCCTATAATATCATCAAGATTCTGGAAAGTGCATACAACACGATACATTCGGCATTGCGAGCACTGTGGAGATGTACGGTCGCATCTCACCTTTTTCTTTCGACATCGATCACACGGCCGAGATCGTTTGGAATCTGGAGATGGATTGTTCATTGTTAAGACGCAAAATGAGGCTTATCGGACTACATTAATCTGTTTGATTTGCAGCAGCGATCACTGCCGAGATTGATCTTGATGAACGGGTCCAGATTTTTACTGCTGAATTGACCCCAGGAGAAATACGAGTATCTCATTAACATATTTCTTTTTTCTATTTTAGGACTAATAATTTCAGTTAAGAATATAGACCGGAGCAAGATTACCTTTTTAGGCAAATCAGTTGCATATCATCCGGCTATCCAACAATCTTTTGTTATAATCGTACCTAGATTATGTCCCAAGATGAAACGATTAAGGCCATCACTCAAAATAAGGCTGCAGGAAAGGATTATCAAAATATGCCAATTATTGGACAATTAAGAGCTTCAAAACTCTGATTAGAGTTCGGATGATATGCGTACCCCGCAATGTGGGGGTCGGAGACGCAGGGACACAATACCCCGCATCTCGGATAACCCCACGTCTCGGGATCTGTCCATTCATATATGAGTTCCTCGAAGTACTTCGAATTTAACAACAATTTAGAGATGGCTCAATATAGTCTATATAACCTACGGATTATTTTTGCTCTGACTCTTGGAAGTCTTACCTTCGGTTACTGCTTTAGTGTCATCTCCAATACGGTTGGCCAGCCTGGATTCCTGTCATATTTCGATATTAATAGGAGCACATCATATGCTGATTCCATTGAAGGAGCAATCAATGGTGTCTTTTCAGGAGGAAATGTATTTGGTGCTTTGCTGGTGACTTATATGTGCGATAAACATGGACGAAAAAAGACGACCAACGTAGCATGTATAATCACTATCGTTGGAGGTATATTACAGGCAGCATCAGTTCATATTGCCATGCTTTTGGTAGCACGATTTATTACAGGATGGGGGATTGGAATGATGGTTATTGTTATTCCTGTATTTCAAGCTGAGATATCACCACCAAAATCCCGAGGATTTTTGGTGGGACAACATGGTATGATTTTTAAGACTGATTAGCAATGATATTTTAATGTCTAACTACAAGGAGCATGGATTGTGACTGGATACGCACTGGCCGGATGGGTGGGTGTAGGAACGTACTATTCTAGCAACCTAAGTTTCCAGTGGAGATTTCCGCTTGCAGTACAATGCATTTTCCCTATGGCATTATTTTTGTTGTCACCCACTCTGCCCGAGTCTCCAAGATGGCGTAAGCGACATGACATATCTTATATACTAACCCAGTATTATCTAAAGAAAGGAATGAGGAAAGTTGGAAGATTATCAAAAGGTTACATGGCAATGGTGTTGATGAGGATAGCACATTTGCTAAAGAAGAATTCAATCAAATGGCACAACAAGTTCTTCTCGATTCAGTAGCTTGGAAAGAAGGAGGAGGTTTGCGACAATTGTTCACAAGGCCCTCATATCGACGAAGAATGTGGACAGGATTCTTTACACAATTTTCTGCTCAGAGTACCGGTGCACAAGTTGTTTACTGTAAGTGAAGTATTGATATTCTTGGTATCGATTTGATCTTGAGGTCAGGTCCATTTATGATACTAACAAAACCAGTATATATTGTTAACCTCTATACCAGTCTTGGATTTTCTGGTGGTCTCACATTAATCCTGGGTGCTCTTTATGTTACTGTGGCAGCTGGTGCTAATTTCTTGGCTTCGCTTACTCTGGACAAGATTGGAAGAGTTAAACTGCTTTGTAAGTATCAGAAAAAGAAATACTTGGCTAACTCAGTGATTGGTTTAACAGGATGTATGATTTCACTTATGCTGGAGACTATTATGGAAGCCAAATTTTCTGGAACATCAAACAGGGCCGGAAATTCATTGGGAGTATTTTTCATTTTCTGTTTTATTTTCTTCTACGGTTGGGGAATTGATGCTACATCTTATGTCTATTGTTCAGAGATATTCCCAACACATATCCGATCGCCCGGAATGTCATGGTCAATGGTTGGTACATACTTATCAACATTGGTGTATGTCGAGGCTGGTCCAACTGCATTATCTCATATCAAGCAGAACTACTATATCGTCTTCATTTGCCTCACTGCCTGTGATATTGTTGTCATTTATCTGTTTTTCCCAGAAACAAAGGGTAAATCTCTGGAGGAAATCAACGCCAGTTTCGGTGATGACGTAGCAGTGAGCCTTGAGACAGGAAAAGAAATTAATCTGGAATTCTTTAATGTGCACGAAGATCCGAAACATGAAGAACGAATGGTTGAAACCGTACCAGAAGGCAATTGATGCAATCAATCAACTACACTACACAGCTAAGAAAGTTAACAAGCGTATACAATTTTTTTTCCAATATATTACAATTATAAAAACATGAACTCTATCTTACCAAACATCTTCTTGATAGATATTTTGGGTCTTCATTGACTTGACGATATCGTCAGCCTTTTCAATTGGAATGCCTCGTTCCTTGCTAATGATCTTACCAAGAGTAGACTGGACATCTCGTGCCATGCGCATAGCATCACCACAAACATAGAAAAATGCACCCTGTTCTAGAAGCTTATTAATATACACAGCGTTTTCCTCGAGTCTGTGCTGGACGTAAATCTTGGCGGAAGATTCTCTGCTGAAAGCGGTGATAACCTTGAGGAAGTTCTCACTGTTGAAAGGTCCCTCCTCACCAGGAGCAGAGTATTTAGGCCACTCCTCAGAATAGAGATTGTCCTCGGTGCTGGATCGAGACCCAAAGAAAAGAACGGCCTTTCCAACAGGCGTGCCAGAAGCGGCCTGAGCGGCACGCTCGTGAATGAAACCTCGGAATGGAGCAACACCAGTACCTGGACCAACCATGATAATAGGCTTTTGGGGGTTGGAAGGCAGCTTGAAGTTAGAGTGACGAACATGCACAGGCAGAGAGAGTCCTCCATCAACAATATATCGCTGACGGGGTCCTTCAATGTTGTAAAGCTTGTTAGACTTTCCGGAAAGAGTCTCCTTAACGTCTAAAATGTAATTAGTAGCAACACCCTTAAGTACATGGTCTGAGGTGGCAGGTTGCACAGACTCTACAACAGCGGTGATGGAAATGGTACTCTTATCAACCAAAGAGGAGGAAGAGATCGAGTAATATCGGGGCTGCAAATGCTGTAAACTTTCGACAATGAAAGTGAATGGAACCTTGGCCCAAACAGCACCATTGGAAAGCTGAGAAAGCAGTCGTGCAGTGTTGAGGTACTTTCCAGAGACTTCGCTGGCAAACAAAACTTTGTCAGAACCAAGCTTCTGAGCAGCAGCCTTAGCCTCCTCGGTTGGAGCAAATGCCGCAATAGATGACAATAACTGTCGAGAAACAGGACCATTGATTTCAAGGTAGTATCTGATAACAGTGTCATAAGTGGTGGGGACTGGGAAGGGGATCTTGAAAGTAGGGTCTAGAGCCTTGACATCAATGACCTCTTCGGCCTTGTTTTTAAGACCCAAAATAGTCAAGAATCGGGTTACTTCAACATTTGAATTCTGGGCCCACAAAGCCAAGTGGTCACCAGTAGTGTATCGAACACCCGATGCACCCAAGTCCAGCTCCATGTGGATACAGTTTCGAGAAGGTGAGTCGAAAACCTCTCGAGCAGATTTGACCTTTGCCAAGTAAGGGTTGTTGGCAGTGAAAGGAGCCTTAGGACTACCTGCAAGGTACTGCTTATTGACCTCACCAAGGAACACATCAGGAGACTCGGGAACCTCATCCTTAAGCTCGGAAACCTTAATTTGAGGCTCGTAAACCTGCTCATGTTCTTCAAGACCCTTGGAGTCCTTCCATTCACCAAACATATCGTCCTTCCACTCCAGATAGTCTTCTTCCATGGTTCCATTACCATCGTCACCCTCGCCATATCGGCCAATTCGGTTAGCACCGAGCTTTTGCAGTACTACATCCAAGTCTCGAGACACCTTGTTGAAATGTTCATAGGTGCTGTTTCCGAGACCAAAGATGACATAGTTGAGGTTTCGCAATGGCTTCTCATCAACAGATTCCTCCTTTGAAAATGCCACATCTTCTCCAGTAATGAACTCATAGAATGCCACTGCATTGTCAGTTGGCTCACCTTCTCCATACGAAGCCATGACGAATGCTACCACCTTGTCTTCGGGGAACTCGTCGAGGTTTTCAAGATCATAATCATCAAGATCCGCAGTCATTGCCTTGAGACCGAATCGAGAGGATGCCTCCTTGGCAAGTCGAGATGCATAGTCTTCGGCAGTTCCGGTTTGCGAACCATACAGAACCACAACGTTCTTGTCATTGGTGTCTAATTTGGAGATAATGTCACGCGCTCCACCACCAGAACCGCCTCCTGAAGCAGATGCAAATCCAGATGCACTTCCGGCACCCACCAAATCATCAGCATCAACACCCCATACCTTTCCCCTGGTGAACCATGCTAAGGTGGCCAACAGGATAACTCCAAGCACAATTAGGTCCAAAGTATCAACTGCCATTATAGAACAACGTGGCCGTCAATGGTAATAAAAAATAGGATTAAAGAAGAAAATAACAAGCTGATCGTCCAATTAACAAAACAAAGCGATTCTTCACAGAGTATAGTTATTTGTACAAAAGAAAGAAACCAAGCGCAAAAGAAGCCTTCTATTAACAAAGTTCCGTCAGAGGGTTAATGATAAGTTCCGTTAGGTGGACAGATCATACTAGCTGATGGTATAGGCACGCCCGGTGTCGGCAATTAACCCGTACCCTGACTAGGTTACACATGTGAATGTCGGGCTATATAGGAACCGAACCGCTCGCGTATAGCGTTTATAGAAGCGGGGTAAGACGAATTGGTTAATATTAACGGAACTCTTAGTGAGAAATGGTACAGAACAGTGGACTCAGAGATTTTTGATTAGAGGTATTGAAGCTGACAGCCTTTGGATGGCCATTGTGGGAAGTTATCAGCGTCGGTCCAGGTCGGGAGCTGTGGAGCAGTCACGGTAATTTACCAGGCGCGGTACCCTACTATAGTTGGGGCAACGCGACAATCCGGGGAAGTCACGCCGAATGCGGAACCGGTAAGCTGCTTGTTCGCAGCACACGAGGGGGGGAGTGCGGAAACTCACTGACAGATAAACGATAGTAAATGTACAGCAGTCCGGGGTAATGCGGACGGTCCGACGAACCGCGGTTTCAAATTGCCAACCATTTTTTTGGTCTGTTTTGTATCGCTTACGCGAATGCCAGTAAAAGACTAACCCACAAATTGAACGGAGATCGGCGTTTTTCTAACCAAAAAGGCATTACATGTATAGAGCTTCACTTCTGAGTTAGCAGTCACGGAGAAACTGTAAATAAAGTACCGACAGTAAAGGTATTAAACAAAGCTCAATAAATTAGTGAATGGGTGAAGATGCCTCAAAAAAGATAGTGAGAATATGGATTCATACCGAGCTGTATTGAGGTAGTAAAAGATATGTGAGAAGTTCTCACTCAACTATTTTTGAGGGGAAACTGTCACAGGCCGACTCCCAAAGGAGCCCTAACTCAATGACCACTGCGGAAGCATTTTCGCCCGCACATTGGCATTTGATGAAGATAGCTTCCACATGAAATAGTTTGGTTGTCGCCGTACATCACGTGAGGTACTTGATCATATCAAATCTTGGAAAGAAATGAATGTGCTCTGAGCTGTAGTTATTAGAATTTATAAACAATCTAGCAAGAAGAGAAATTCTCAGGTAACTAACGACAACTTACTGGCAGTTTCAGCGTGTTTTAATTTGCTCCTAATTGTCTCGTTCTCAGGCTTTGTCTGCCTACCAACTTCACAACTTTAGCGTTACTTGCAAAAGCTCAACTTTCGGAAGAAGCAATGAGCATATTTCGAACCCGTGCTGGTGTCTTTGCTACTGGAGATGTGTATAATATGGGTGAGACAGGTCTATTTTGGAGGGCTTCTCCTAATGGAGGGTGGTCGACGATTCCAAAGCCGGGACTAAAGAAGGATAAGTCTCGAATATCTGTCGTGGTCTGTACAAACGCGAATGGTGCTGACAGGTTCGATTTGTGAGTTATAGGTAAATACAAAACCCCTCGAGCCCTTCGGGGATTCAATTTTGAGGCATCCAATATTGTCTGGAAGCACAATCAGAAGGGTTGGATGACAACTGATATCATGGCTGAATGGTTAACTGCTTTCTACAAACACATAGGACCAAATCGAACAGTATTATTAGCTATGGATGATTTCTCCGGGCATACAAAAGCTGTTTATCTCAAACCTCCTCCAAAGAATATATATATACAGTTTGTTCCAGCCAATTCTACCACGATGTTACAACCTTTAGATCAAGGAGTTATTCAGAATCTGAAACTGAATTATAAAAACGTCAAATGCAACATGTAATCGAGATGCATGATATGGCTGATGATCCATTCACTGCGATCACACAGAGACAGGCACTTTTATGGCTCAAATCGGGATGGTACCAAGTCAACCCTGTGACAATTGAAAAGTGCTTTCGCAAGAGCACAGTAATTACGACTTCGGTTGTCGATCTGGGAGTTGAATTCGAAGACGTGAGCGCTTATGTTTCACAAATCCGATCATGTGTTGATGTTAGAAATAAAACGGATATCAACAAGTATTTAAATCCCGAAGGCGAAGATGACGATATTCTCGAGACTCCTATGAACCCTGATGAATATGTGGATGATTTCATTCGACGCAAAATCTATGGAATGAACGACGAAGTAGATGAGCCAGAGGAAGAAGATATAGAAGATCCTTTGGCTATATTGACAAATATGCAACTACTGCGAGGACTGGACTATCTGGAATTTCTCTGGTCGGATTTCCTAGAGTCACAAGATATTTCGAGAATGTCAGCTGGGATTCGAAGGAAAGCAGATCGTGGTCTTAAACAATCCACTTTAGACTCTTTTTTGAGTACAAGAAGATCCATACAATAAACTAGTGACGTGATATTCAATTGTATAAGAGCTCAAAATACAGATGAAAGCCAGTCATATGCTTTAATTTCTATCTTGAGTCTTTACTGCGGGTTTATATGTAGTAACTTATGCTGACAGGAAATATTAGTAATTGGCAGCATTGAATCGATAGTTTTGCAGTGGTTATGTATGTCGTCAAAAAAGCGATTAGCCCTGTTGATGTTTGCTCCATTTACACTGTTCGGATATTGAAATAAGTATTGCTAGTTCAATTCGAACAATTAATTCAATCCTAAGGAGATAACGCACCATGTGCTCTTCGTGACGTAGGGTTGCTTAAGCTATGCATGTATGCTACTATATCGGGAAACGAGCGCACGGCAATGGGGGACTACCGGCCTCAAAATTGGTAAAAGCATGCCCGATAACTGGTTGGGACCCACGTTTCCGCTTTTCCGAGCGGAAAATGGACAATCGCAATAAGTTATTTAGTCTTATCGCAGTTTATTTTTCAAAAACTGGGGGTGTTTCCTGTTGAGATTGCAACACGAGTCGACAACATAAAACAAATTAAGCTTAAGTGACAGGTTGATCAACTTTATTGTGAACATGGCCGGAGAATCTATGGGAACACCAGCTTCAAGACCTTTTCTGGCAACGAACTTTCTATTCAGTCATTTATACTTGGAATTGAAAATTTTGTTATATGGTTGGCTATCTGTCCCTCCGTGGCAGCACTCTTGAGGATGTCACATTAGTTATGCAATGCAACCTTTAGTGGATCATGAGACGCCGTCTAGGATCAAAATTATGAAGAAACTAACTATCGTGCATATCCAACCCGAAAATGCGGCCGTTCCAGGACACTGACTCAGAAAAAGAAAACCATTTGGCTATCCAAATAAATACCCTTGGTATTGTCGTGAATCTAGATTATCATCCTGTGAACCATGTACGAGATCGTTTATTTTCCGTTCAACCAGACTGCTACAACAACTCTGAATGTGTCAGATGCGAATCTGCCCTTTGGCATTCAACAAATGTGTTCCCTCAGTGGTGGTGGTGCTGTTGTTTCAATTAACCATATTATCAGTAAAGCTGAAGGAACCCAAATCCCAGCCTTGAATCCGAATAGTTCAAATATATCTCCGCCAAATATGCTCCTTGTTAGGCTGTTCTTCTTGTTATTTGTGGTTTCAGGAATATTTTCAATCAATTAAAGTGGTGGATAACTTCAAAAATATGACGTGGAGTTCTCGTATCCCATGAAGGTACTTCTAAGCGGGAAATACATGAATTGATAATTGCATGTCTCCACACCAGCATCTCGCATGTCAAGTCAAGCAATAATTCATCAAATATTTATATTCTAGGTTTATCAATCTCAATTTCAACACAATGTTATTGCTTATAAGTTAAGGCTGTTTGATTCTAATAAATGGTGTTAAGCGGGGTTCGCATGTACAGCCGATCATTCGTGATAGCCTAACTAAAAGAAAATATGATACGCAGCCAAAGCCAATTCTCTGACACATGTACCATATAGAACTGGAAGAATGCCACCGAGGACGTTGATTACGAACAAATTTCTGCTTGCCTATGCTCAAATCGCTAACTATAGTCGCAACTATAACGTTATATGCGTCAGTTTGCGTCAGCACAAATAGATCAGTACTGATCGCCATTGTCGACAACTTCTTCTACCACGAGTACAGTCTAATTGATAGCACAATTGATAGCACAATTGATAGCACGCCATTTCTGTGGCTTATATTATCTAGCTGAGATGCTAAATATGCTAAGCAGACTGTTCTACCGTCACAAGATACGTTCTATGTACGGCAATTTAGCGTCGATCCACGCTGCGCCCACAACCCAATCAATAACTAGTCAAAACCAACTGAAGCCACCACAACCGCCACGAAGATTAAATAAAAAAAGTTAAAGTTGAAATGCCAAAAGCGGATTTCAATTCAATTGTAAGTTTTTTATCTAGTGAAATAATATATTTTATTTGCCAGCCAATTTGATACAACCAACTAGTTAACCGTGCATAGCGCAGATCGCATAACAGTTGTTGCTAAAAATGACATGTCTCGGAATGGTGCATGTCTTGCAGATCCGTATTATGCTCACCCTTGATTAAGGTTATACACGAATCCATGCCATGGCAAGTGGCAAAGAACTGTTGAAAAGTGGTATGATTCTAAGATACTCTATAGCGACCAATAACTGTAAAATTCAGAGAAATTTATAACTTTCTGAACGACTTGAACAACCACGATGATCTCCACGAACATCTGTGGAAATGACATCTGTACAGACGCTCAGCATTGCCTGTATCAAGCAATTGCGCGCGGATTGAGTCAATTGAATTCGAAATTTATTGCCAAACCAATTCTTCTATAGGCTTGTGATACGGATTTATCAATTCTTTCCATCTTTGGCTACTTTGACTCACGTATTGTAATAAATATAGCGGCGCCATTCCTCAATCTGGTTGTGGTGGACCTGCAGGTGGCTTAGGTACAAACAGCATACTAAGAAACCGATAATGGTTCAGGGGCTGTACAGACCTAAATGGATCTTGTATTATACTTGTATTATAACGAGACTTAAGTATATAACTCGAATATATCTGCATACCATTTTAGAATCTATAAATCAATCGATTGATATTTGATCAATTGACTGACCAGGGTATAAGTGTCCGTCGTACACTTGGATTCCCTAGCCTACATCTAAAGGGTGCATGGTTGTGCAGCTTCATCCCCTTACTTTAAACTTTATTGGGCTCGTGTTTTTGTGTCTACGTCACATGCCTCTGTTTGGATGGAAACTGTTTGGCGAATCTACGCCAGAAACAGTCCAGGCTGGTACTGAACCGACCAGTGGAGGCAATGTGGATGACGATGAGGTAGCTCGTGTTTCGCTGGATCCTCTAGCTGACGAGATCCGCAAGCGATTTGCAGATAGTCCTGCCGCGACTGACGATACGCCTGGTGCTATTGAAGAGTTTGAATGGACTGATCAGTCTGCTACATCCATTGGACCAGATCCAACGGATTCTTCTGCTTCTTCAGGGCCTTCTAGAAGTGGTGAAGCACTCTCCTCGCTTAAAATGGGCAATGGTGTTATGTCATCCGCCAATGCAGCTACCACTACAAATGCCGAATCGACTAGGTCAGCAAAATCTGCTACTAGATCTTCTCAACCAACAACATCTACAGATAAATCGAGGTCTTTAAAAAGCCAGGAATTGCGCTATCTGGGTGTGGAAAGGATTGGCAGTGAGATTTCTCCAACAAACACCCGTGATGATATTAATGGAGAATCGAGTACTATCAGTCGCTATAACACATTGGGAGATATGCGTGACGAATCGCGGGATCAATTGGGGGTTCTGCCTCCTCAGACTCTTCGAAAACAGCCATCTACTGTATCTGGCCAATATGGCAGTGGATTTTTCGGTCTGTGGCGAAAGTCTTCAGGCAGACCGACTCCAGAGGACGAAATCGACAGATCTCTGCCAAGCGATGGTCGAGATGAGGGATGGAAGGCCAATGTAGTAGGGTATATTCCTAATCTACCAATCCCTCCAAAGTATATCCACGTTCGAGCACATCGTAAGAAGCAGCGAGAATTCAATAGAGTGTTTTTGGCTCAAGAACTTCACACCACTCACAGTACGCTGTCTAATGGGTCTTCAAGAAATGATACGCGCAGACATAGTTTCAGTACTCTGAAGTCAGGCCATGAGGCCAATACTAATAAAGGGATCTGGTGTGCAAAGTTCAGCAGGGATGGTAGATACCTTGCTGCTGCTGGTGAAGACATGGTTGTAAGAGTATGGCAAGTTATTTCCACTTCTGATGATAGGGACGATGTTTCTGCTAGCCCAGAACAAGATAGTAGTGACGATGATGATCACAGCTCGAGATTTTATAATGCGGGGTCCGCTAGAGCATACGCACCAGTATTCAAAACAAAGCCTATTCGAGAATTTAAAGGACACGAATCTGACGTTTTGGATATCAGTTGGAGTAAAAACAACTTCTTGCTATCGTCTTCGATGGACAAAACTGTAAAATTGTGGCATATGGATCGGCAGAATGCCATTTCGACTTTTTCACACTCTGATTTTGTTACTTCGATTGATTTTCATCCTACCGATGATCGGTTTTTCTTATCGGGATCTTTAGATTCCAAGTTACGTTTGTGGAGTATAACAGACAAAGAAGTTGCATTTGAATACAATGCAAATGATCTCATCACTGCTACTGCATTTAGTCCAGATGGAAATTTGGCAATTGCAGGTACTTTCAATGGCCGCTGCCTGATTTTAGCTACCAAGGGCCTTACGTTACAAAGTAAATTGCTTGTCCGAAGTACGCGAGGTCGAAATTCTAAAGGATCAAAAATTACTGGAATCGAAGCTTTTGAGGTACCTCGGCAAAAGCACAGAGTGCAGTCTGAAAGGGAAGTTAAATTACTAGTATCGACCAACGATAGTCGTCTCCGAATGTATAACCTGTACGATCACTCGTTGGAGATCAAATTTAAGGGCCATGAGAACGAGCAAAGCCAAATTTTTGCGACATTTTCTGATGATGGCCAATATATCATTAGCGGTAGTGAAGATGACCGGACATATATCTGGCGAATGGAAAACATTGCATATGATTACAGGAAGAAGGAACGACAAGATTATGAATATTTTCATTCCAGCAAAAGTATGGTGACCGTTTCATTATTTGCTCCCACCTTAACAAAACGCATTCTTGCTGCTAGTAATGATCCTTTATATGAATTATGTAACCCTCCACCTGTCAAGCTTGTTGACGGCTCTGAGGGTGCAATGGAGAGCGACGGGAATCTACAAGGTGCTTTTCCTCCCTTACCGGAAGACACACATAAGGGCCGTCATATAGACGGTAACATTATCGTTACTGCAGATCATAAAGGAGTTATCAAGATATTCCGACAAGATTGTGCTTTTGATGCCCGGAGATCTGTTACCGAGGCATCAATCTTACAGAAAAAGCGCCTCAGTGGAATAAATCTCAGTCCCACTCATAGCTGGAGAGAATCGATCTCGCGATCCAGGTCACAAAGATCCAATTCTGTACGAACGTCAAGTCCCCGTCCTTCATTGGTTCCCCCAGTACCTGATTTACCTTCTCCATCAAATGGATTTAGCAGTTTGAGTAGTACTGGCATTAATGGTCGAGGTCGTTCCATTACCAACTCTTCTGGTGTTAGTAGATCGTCTTCTCGTGATTTTAGGGCTTCAGGAAGGATCCTAGGAGCCCTCAACTCTCCGAAAATGCGCGCTTCTTCAAGCCCGTCTTCTCCAGATAGTCGGGCCAGCAGACCCACTTCACCAGGAGTACCCCCTCCAATCACTATATCACAGCCTGATTCTTCGGGTCTGTTACGGTGTACTCATTGTGGTAGTACTGAATTTAAAGCTCAAAGCATTGGCATCGATGTTTCTCTCGTTTGCACTCGATGTCACAACCCCCATCATGTGATGAATGCCAACTAATTTGCATATTCAATATCTCATGATTTGTGACATTTTTTCTATTGTATATAGTTATCTATTATTATGTATCTGTTATAAATATAGCTACATGTTATATCCGTATTTTATATGTGATCTAATTATGCTGAAACGATTGATTAACATGCATGCATGTGCATGGTGCATATACAGATATCTCGGAAAATATCGCGCATTCGAAGTCATCTTCCTGCCATTCACAGTTGAAAACACTATACATCGACAACAGTGGCTAGCTGTTGACTTGGAACGAGGTCATAGTTAGATCTTATAAGTATACTATCTGAGGATGTTTCAGGCAGCTTTGAGGCACGTTGGGCTCAGCACGGTCTTTGCAGCCGGCTTGGATGTTCATTTGCTTCTCCTAATGAGATTTGTCCGGCTCATAGCATTTGGACAGACATCGATTATCATTGTGGCCTTTTTCGGATCTATTGGAATTCCAGCTGATCTCACCGGATTGTTCATGACCTTGACGCTATTCGGCGATGTTCTCGTGTCGTTTGTACTGACTCTGTATGCGGATAAACTTGGGCGGCGAAAAGTTCTTATGGGCGGAGCATTTGTGATGATGGCTTCGGGAATCGTTTTTGTTTTATCGGAAAATTACTATGTACTGTTGGTCGCTGCGATTATTGGAGTGATTTCCCCGAGTGGAAACGAAATTGGGCCTTTTAGAGCCATTGAAGAGTCGTCTTTGGCCCAGTTAGTATCCCTTGATAACAGAAGCGACATATATGCTTGGAACACTGTCTTGGGTGGACTTGGAGGGGCGCTTGGATCAATTTCTTGCGGTTGGATTATCGAAACTTTGCGAACAAAATATGAGTTTAGCGACACTCAGGCTTACAAGTCTATCTACATATTTTATTCGGCAGTTGGTGCCACGAAGTTCTTATTGACAGCTTTATTATCTAGCAAGATCGAGTTGAATATGGCTTCGAACTCGAGTGCATCAATTCAGACTGGCAATGGCGAAACTGCTCCTCTGCTGAGTGAAGGCAATGAAGCTGCTCCAAAGAAGAAGCCATCTGTGTTTTCGAAACTCATGCCAGACATTTCTCCCGAGTCCAAGAGGATTATTCTTTTGCTTTCTTGTCTATTTGCGGTTGATGCTTTCGGATCTTCACTCACAAACACTAGTTGGAGTAGTTACTATGTTTCACAGAAGTTTGGTATTCCAGAAAGTGTTTTGGGAAATATCTTCTTTACCACTGGTATTATCTCTTCGTTTGCATCATTAGGAGGTGCAATTATCGCCAGAAGACTAGGTCCGCTACTCACCATGGTTGTCACTCACTTGCCATCTTCGACCCTTCAGATGTTCCTTCCCTATCCAAATACTCTGAATGGAGCTCTAGCCATTCTCATAATCCGGGCTTGTACTGCTACCATGGATGTTGCACCGAGACAAGTGTTTTTGTCTGCGGTTGTTCTTCAACATGAGCGAACTTCTGTTATGGGATGGGTCAATGTAGTAAAAACATTTTCGTCGGCAATTGGTCCATACATTGCCGGAACACTTACTAAAAGAAACTCCCAATGGATATGTTTCGTAATGGGAGGAGCTCTCAAGGTTCTTTATGATCTTGGTATTCTGGCTACATTCCTTAATGTCAAGTTGGACAGAGACTAGATATTGTATTATATAGATATAGATTGACGCTTTGCGAGGGCATGTTTTTGTTTGGTGTTTTTTTGTTTGATGTTCTTGTTAGGTGTTTTTGTTTGATGTTTTTGTTTGATGTTTTTGTTTGATATTTTTGTTTAGATGTATCTGTTTGGACGCTTCTATTTTGATTTGTGTGATGCTCCTATTCGATGTTTGTGTTGATGTTCCTGTCTGTAATTCCTGTTTGATGCTCCTATTTTACTTCTCATAGAAAACCGTTGATTGACTTTCGAATATCTATTTACATTATGATGTGCTCGCTACAGTGTGAGTGGTTTCAGTCTATAGCGATCCTGCGATCTTCCGCGATGTTCAACCATTCCATTCACTGTACCAGAAAAGAAAGACTTTTCCAAGAACCACTCTGATGAACAAGAATATTAGGATCGCACTTTTCGGTACAGAGAACCCACCACTGTACCAACGGCGGTTCCAATATATGCACCAGTCACAATGGTAATTGGCCAAGCTTGCCATGGCCTGTCCCAATCTAGAGGGATAGGCACAGCTCCAAGCCAGGCACCAAACCACGTTCCTACAGATGCTCCATACACTCCATTGAGTGGTAGTTTGACGGAAATTATGTCTCCCCACACGTCCGAGTCCAAGTTGTAGACGTAAACTAATGGTTGCACCGACAGTAGAGCTATATGTACAGCACATAAGAAAGTTTCACTGAAATAAGTGAATGCTGGAGCACCAAATAGAATCAGCAACGCGTATACGAGGACTGACATAACCAAGCTCAAAATGGTAGCCAGTAGAGACGTGCTCAGATTGCTTGCAAAGGATGGATCAGCGGGACTATTGGACTTAGACGACGGGGCTGACTTGGACTTCTTGGATTCCTTCCGTGGACGAACATTCGTTTCTAAATCTGCACTGATACAGTAGGCGATTTGGAGCACCACCAATGGACCAATTGCCTCAAACAACGCCGAAGCTGGGTCTTCCAGCAAAGCACTATACTTGAATAGGTACGCCAAATATGCTACCAAAGCACCCGCATAGCTGCATTGAGCTACTGCTGAAGTCGATTTCTTGGCCATTGTATCACTGGAGATATTCTACCCGACCTTTCCAGTTATATTAGTGGTTGTAACAACTAAGAAATGAGCTCGAAACAGTTGCTCTTTGGCCAAGGTTGTGTGAGCAGACGTTTCACAGTGCAGTATATATTATTGTGTAAATGGAATACGGCTGATGGCGCGGCTGATCGCATGATCGCATTCGTATATCCGCCAGATGCTCATGCCCTTATACAGTTGGGTACGCGTTCTCACCTACAACCATAACAAGGCCCAAAGCTTCGAGTTCGACATCGGGCCACATTGGAAAGATTCAGCTGATCGCAATTAGCCCAGCCAATCTGAACACATTTGACTGTTGTTCCAATGGAGGGTGATGGGCTGGCTCAGATAACGGGTGCCCTAGAGGCCATCCACCAGTCAACCTCGACTACAAGTCAACGTCGAGAGGCCCAAAATGTGAGTACAACCGAACCATTGGGCACAAAGCGAATGATCCGGTGATGATTTTGGTAATGTCTAACATAGTTTCTGGAGGATATCAAAGGCAAGGAAGATGCTCCCTATTGGGGTTGGCAACTAGCCAATTCGAAGGCTTCGAATCCATATATTGTGCGACACTTTGGTCTTACTTTGCTGCAGCATTCGATCCAACATCGATTCATCGAATACGACGAAGCCAGACGCCAGGCGGTGCGCAATTGGATCATCGATCTCGGAACCACCGTTTCGGATGAGGATCCACATTATATTAAGGAGAAGATCTCCTTTCTGTGGACATCGATAGCCAAGCGGATCTGGGGCATGGACGAGTCTAGCTTGACCAGTTCTTCATCCCATAGATTAGGTTCTCCATCCTCATCCATATCTTCCACGACTTCTGTCACTGCGATTGGTAGTCAAACCCCAACAGGAGAACCATCGTCAAACGGGATCAATGGAGGGGGCGAAGATAGTGCAGCACGGAATTCTGGCTGGCAAGAAATGGACTCGATGCTTCTACAAATGTGGGAATCGTCGGCTCCCACTCGGTTACTTACCCTTAGTATTTGGAGAACTCTTTTTGAAGATTTGTACATTCTCGAGGATCCGGTTGCTGCCAAGCGTGGGTCGATTCTTAGTGCTCAGTGCATGGAGGTGATTACTTCGGAAGCTGACCTGGAAAAGGCATATGAGAGCCGTGTGGATGCTCTTAAAAAGCTTCGAGGAGGCCCTGAAGGATGGCTTTTACGCTGGTCTGATTTACTTGGCCAATGTCTTAGTGTGGGCCTCCAGGACTCTGAGAGTGAGCATTTTGCTGTCCGAGCTCTGGAGACTCTCAAAACTTGCCTTTATTGGGTTCTACCCCTGGCGATCCGCAACACCAATTTATTAGAAAGACTTAGCAGTGCATTAACTGTCAGCAATATCAAAGTCCAAACACTTGCTGCCGACTGTCTGCATGTGCTGTTTACTAGGAATTTCAGCAATGATGAAGATTTTCAAGCCATTGTGGGCGCAGTTTTCCTGAAATCTGGTATAGCTGCTCTGCGACAAGTGTATGAAAACATCAATATTGATGTTGATAACTTTGATGAGAAGACCTATGTGTTCTTGAAAAAGCTAGTTGAAATGATAGTTGGACTTGGTGAGTACCTGAACCTCTCTAAGGGACAATTACCTGCAGATATAGATATTGACGGCTACTTGCATTTGGTATTACAGACTACTGCACATTCCAGTTTGTTAATATCCGGGCTGTCGCTGCAGTTCTGGTGTTCGGTTCTCCGAATTGAAAAGCTTGCTTCAAAGGAAGAAGTTACAAAGGTACTACCCGACCTTCTCCAATTAGCAGCTGAGCGTTGCATAAAATATGAGGATGTTCCCGATAGCCAAATTTCCAGGCAGTTTTTAGAGCTTGATTTTGATTCAGCGCCGGAGATTCAAGTGTTTTTGGGAAACTACCGGAGATTTATAGAAGATGTCGTTAGATTAACGGTATGCCGGATCCCAGAATCATCCATAACATGGTTACATGAACGAATGACCAGCTACTTCAACTCTGAAATTGGTTGGCAAGCGCTAAATTCTTCAAAACTCACCTATAGTGGGAATCCACCTTACTTCGTGACCTTTTCGCAGTTTATGCTCTTTGAAGCTGCTCTGCGAGGGGTCGGTCGATGGAAGGTATGGTATCAACTTCCTGACAAGGAAAGTGTACAGGATAACTTGTCAACTATAGTTAAAAATTGGGGTAGGCAGTTTGTGTCGATGAATATTCAAGACCCACTGCTACTCCGAAAACTTGTACAATCACTTGTACAATTTGCTCCAACTGTGAAAGATGAGTTGGAGTTAATGTTTCTTGTACTTGAAAAGGTGCTGTCTGCTTGCACCCGCGAATACTCTGATGATGCAAATGACGAGGACAGAGAACTCATTCGAGACTTGCGAACGAGCTGTGGTACCGAACTCAATCGGTTGGCCTATATGATACCAGAATCACTGATGAAAATCTACGACGATCTTGAACGGGTCATAGCTGATATAGTCATGTCAGGAAAATTAAGTGACCATGAGGTTGTGTCTTTCAAGTCTTTTCTCTTAGTCGTCTCCCAGAGAGCAAATGTTGCAAACAAAGAAGAGCGGTTTGGTGCCATTGTGGATCCTATCGTTACGTCTTGGACTGATGAGGGAACCATGAAGGGACTTATGGATCTGGAATGGTTCATGGAACGAGTTGGAATTGTTCGTATTGCAGAGTACTTCCGATCAAGAGGTGTTACTGCTACAACTGATCTATTAAAAACCGATATGGATGACGCCGGCAAGGCACTCAAAGCCGAACTAAAAGATAAATGGTCGGCGTTATTCCCTATCCGTGCTACTAGAATTTTTATTCAGTACACGATTGAGAAGCTGGATCATTCGTCAGAAGACTATCAGTACTTGCTCAATCTCTGGAAACCTCGAATCCAACCAATTTTGCCTCATATATTGCAGCTGGTCGCTCAGATAGAGGCATACCATAATCCTTCTAATTGGACCACCTTGCCAGCTGAGGTACAATCCTTTGTGCAGTATAGCTGTACTGAAAGGTTTTGGCAGGTAGGTGTTTCTACGCAGACTCGAGATGAGTTTGTCGACGAAAATGTCAAAGCGATGCATACTCTTCGTGATTTTGCCGACTCTGTTGGCCACATCATTCGATACACCAGGGAGTATGCGTTCTTGACTCTTGGTTCAATTAGCCAGCTTGAGGAAACTCTGTATGAGATTCCTGGAATTGCCAAAAATCTCTGGCTTGCTCTGGCTGGTGATTCTGCTGGTATTACATCTCATTCTTGGAGACACATGATATCGCTTGTTCTTAGAAACCTGGTTAAGCACTGTCCTATCAACCTCATTCAACCTTTTATGGTGGAGTTCTTACCAGCTGTATTGACGACACTTGATCAAGTCCTCGTTGAAAAGTGGGAGAAATCTTACAATGTTGGCCTGCAGTTAATGGGAGATGAGGAAGAAGATGAATCTTCTTTGTCGGAAGAAATGATGGAGGAACATCTGCTACGCCAGCTCACAGCTATAGTTGACAGGCTTCTGATTGACCTTGTAGGGCAATTGGGTACAAAGCCAGTTTCTGAAGCCGATGAGAACAGTGGCTCTAGGCAGAGCGTTCTACGACAGACTGTACTTCATAACAAAGAAGTTCTGGCGCCGTTTTTAACGTTGTGCACACACATAATGCTATTTAAGGATAACAGGTGCAGCTTCAATTGCTGTCTTGTGGTCCGAAATATTTTACCCCTTATTCTCGGAAAGGATCCCGAAGTTGATACATTCCTTACTGAAAATATGATGAAAACTTGTCTGGGCATCTTAAGTGATGAGCATTTGAGTGATGTCCATAATGAAGCAGGATACATCATCACCGTCATCTATACTGTTTTGCGAAATCATAGCAACAGACCATTTGAAGCTCTAGGACAGATGCTCCCTAATGTTAGCCAGCGTACGCTAGTTGACTTTGAGAATCGATTAGCGAGCGCTAAATCTCTTCGCCAACAGCGCGGCGTGTTCTTGGAGTTCTTAGCATTGGTAAATGCAATGCAGTCGACCGATCAAGGCGACGAATCCGCCAGACAGGCTCAGCGACAAAAAATCGAAAAGAAAACCGACAGCCGAAAGTGGCTGACCAAGAAAAACACCGGAGGCGATCTAATGGATGGTGATGGACTCGATGAAGCCACCATAAGTAACTTATATGGTGACGACTGAAAGGAAATGAGAAAAAAGCCCTGACAAGATCTGTAACATAGTTCAATTCATTACTATTAGTGATTTGCTTTTTTACGCCTTCAAACTGTAAGCTGTTAAAGCCGACTAGTGATTGTTTAAAACCGACGTTCAAAACCTATTAAATGATACCGATAGTACATGGATCCGACATTTTATCCATGTTGAGTTGGTAGATCAGCAAGATAGTTAACGCCGACAGGCCTAATTAGTTAACTCCGACAATTACATGCAGTCCCATAAAAAACCTCATCCCCTTGGTCACTTCAGACGAACTGCGAAATGGCGTTTAAAACCAATTACATGGAGATATGCTATATCAAATATATCGTACTTTTTTCTAGATTATTGAATTACACTATTGAAGTTTTTAATTGACGCCATGATGCTGTTGATTGTCGCAATCTAACAGATTGATTTAGCTTTGAGGGCAGGCACGCATCTATCCCGATTGGGCATTCCATACCTTCGGAGTTGCTTCGGCTTTGTTAGGTATTGCAACGTATAAATACCTCTCTCAAACACCCAATTAATTCTAGATTCCATATCAAAAGCAAACAATGGCTTCTTTACCTTTGTCCAAGTGCTGTGTGACTGGCTTCAAACATGGTATGTTGTCCAATTGGGGAAATTCTAGAGCCACGGCTAACAGTAGAGGGAGAGTCTGTAGGAGAACTTATCACCTTGGGAGGCATTGAGACATATGTTACAGGAGATAAGAGTCTAGCTAGCGAGAAAATAGTTCTCATCTTAACTGACGTCTTTGGACACAAATACATTAACAACCAGCTAGTTGCTGATGAGTTTGCAAAGGCTGGATTCTATGTTGTTGTGCCAGATCTGTTCTATGGTGAAGCTCTTGACCCTAATGTCCAATTTGGACCAGAGATTCGAGAGAAGTGGTTTCCACGACATAGCCCAGAGAAGACCACTCCCATAGTTGACAAGGCCATTGATGCCCTTTTGGCTGAATACAAGCCCAAGTCTGTTGGAACCTCTGGCTACTGTTTTGGTGCTCGGTACGTTGTACACTTG
The DNA here is from genome assembly GCA_030578775.1 of Sugiyamaella chiloensis. NCBI lineage: Eukaryota > Fungi > Ascomycota > Dipodascomycetes > Dipodascales > Trichomonascaceae > Sugiyamaella > Sugiyamaella chiloensis. Next base: position 165,670 of record JAKTZE010000016.1, on the reverse strand, counting down.
CTCGCTACTGATAAGGTTCAGGCTGGTGCTATCAGCCATCCCTCAGGCGTTGAAATTGAGGCTGTTGAGAAAATCAAGGGCCCTATTTTGATCAGTGCCGCAGAGGTTGACCAGGCTTATACTGAAGAACTGCGACAGCAGACCGAGACCAAGCTAAAGGAGATAGGTGCTGTTTACCACACAACTTTGTCGTCTGGCTCTAACCATGGATTTGCTATCCGAGGAGATATTTCCAAACCTCTGGTCAAGTATGCCAAGGAGAAGTCTCTATCTGATGCAGTCAGCTGGTTTAACTTGTTCGCCAAATAATCTGGTTTTATGCTGATACGATCGAATCGGTACAATTGTCATTTTGAGATTGTTTTGTTCTAGTAGCGATTAATTCACACTTATATAATTTGATTTTCAAGTATTTTAAGTTTCATTTATGGTAGTAGCATAAATATGATTATCTGAACATCCATCATGGGCGCTCTCTGTTTTCCACTTAATATGGTTTATCTGCACACTGCTCGTAGTTCTGAACTATGGAGACTTGTCATCTAAAACAGTCAAATAGGCTAGAGAATGGATTGCAAGTAAAGGAGAAGTTTTACAAGAACTTTGGACGTATTTATAATGGTAACTCTGAAGATGCTTCCAATGCCTCATTTGAGCATGTCTGGAAACTTGCCATGGAATTGTCGGTAAACGATGCCATTGAAATCCTGAACGATTCCTTCCAGCTTCATAAAGATGATCCTAGTATTCCCCGAGAAATGCTAGAGCGCATGAAACCAATAGCAAATGGCGATAAAGAAGTGGACCCAATAGAGTTGAAAACTGATGCTGCGATGATCCGATATTTCTCACCATATCCTGAGGTTAGAGCAGTCACAGAACCATTTGACAACCCTGAGATTCCTGTAGAGACTTTTCGAGTATACATTGTAGCTGTTGTCTGGACGATTATTGGTTGTGGGGTAAATACCTTCTTTGATCCTCGCCAACCTTCTATCACGATGGGCACCTCTGTCCTTCAGATATTCATAGTATTATCAGGGAAACTATTAGAAAAGATACTTCCCGCAAAAACGATAAAAATACATACTTGGGAGGTTCAACTTAACCCAGGGACTTGGTCTTTTAAGGAGCAGATGCTTGCATCTATTTTGGTGGGTAGTGCCAATGGTCCCGCATATGCATTTTGGAACATCATGGTTCAAAAACTCTTCTATCGTCAAAAGTGGGTCTCACTGGGGTACCAAATTCTGTCAGTATTTTCCACCCAATTCATTGGGTTTTCTTTCGCAGGCTTGATGAGGAAGATTGTGATATACTCCCCAAGAGCGCTGTGGCCGAGCATACTTCCGAGCATTGCTCTAAATAGAGCTCTAATAGAATCAAAATTGAACCGCCAAGTCAATGGATGGAGATTATCTCAATTAAAATTCTTTTGGGTTGCTTTTACATGTAGCTTCTTTTATTTCTGGATCCCAGGATATTTATTTCAGGCACTATCCAATTTCGATTGGATGGTATGGATTGCACCCGAAAATGTTATTGTCAATGCTCTAACAGGATTCTCAGGTCTTGGAATAAATCCTCTCACTACATTTGATTGGAATATTATTAACTACGGCTCGCCACTTGTAGTACCTTTTTTCACACAAGCTACACTCTATGTTGGAATGCTGATTGGGATGGCAACTATTGCTGGGATTGCGTTTACTAATTACCGGTGGACGTCATACATTCCAATAAACACAAATAGGTTATTTGCAAATGATGGAACGCTTTACAACGTGAGTAAGGTTGTTAACGAGGACGGGATATTTGATCGTGAAATGTATACCGCATATTCTCCACCCTATTACTCTGCAGCAAATATAGTGGTATACGGTGCATTTTTCACTCTTTTCCCTTTTGGGTTTATTGAACAGTTCATTGTGAATTGGAGGATTGTAAAACGTTCAGTTTTGGAATTTTATGTTGGATTTCGAAATCCTAAGACGTCAAATTACGCAAACCAGAGAGACTGTTACAGTAAGCTAATGGCTTCTTACGATGAGGTTCCAGATTGGTGGTTTTTTGTCATACTTGTCATAGCACTTGTATTTGGAATAGTGTTTGTAGTGATTTATCCCACGAATACTCCAGTGTGGGGGATATTTTTGGCGCTTGGAATGAATCTGCTTTTTCTAATTCCATTATGTCTCATTCTTGCCACAACTGGTTGGAGCTTTGGCCTTAACGTTCTGGTAGAATTGGTAGCTGGATATTTACTACCAGGCAATGGAATATCACTTATGATAATAAAAACTTTTGGCTATATGATTGACGGTCAGGCAGAGAACTACATATCGGATCAAAAAGTGGCTCATTATTGCCATATCCCTCCACGTGCGGTATTTAGAGGTCAGATTCTATGTGCAGGAATACAATCGCTTATTTCAATTGGACTCGTCAACTACTTACTTGAAAATATTCCCGATATCTGCACTGATAAGCAAAAGACGATGGCAAAGTTTACCTGCCCGCATGAATCTACATACTACTCTGCTTCAGTTATATGGGGAGTAATTGGCCCAAGAATAGTATTCCATGATTTATATCCAGTTATGAAATGGTGCTTTCTAATAGGGGCAATTCTTGCCCTTCCGATCTCGTATGCCAAGTTGAAGTGGCCCTCGACCCTTGCTTCGTTCCAACCTATCCTCTTGATAGGAGGAATTTTAGGTTTTGCGCCTTACAGTCTAGCTTACTATACTCCATCACTATATGTTGGGTTTATTTTTATGGTGGTTATACGTCGTCGATATTTTCCTTGGTGGGAGAAGTACAATTATGTCCTCACATCTGCATTGACAGCTGGCGTAGCATCGTCGGCTATAGCTATCTTCTTTTCTGTACAGTATCGTCCTAAACCTTTGAATTGGTGGGGGAATACCGGAGCGTTTAATAATATTGATTTCCAGTCCCATGGGCCAGTGCTTAAGCCTGTTCCGAGTGAGGGGTATTTTGGATTTCCTCCTGGCCAGTATCCCATCTGAAGCCACATCTTCGTAGGTCAGATTTCCCGAATAGGAAATTATCCTTCAGTTGCGCTCGGTCAAGTTCCGAATACTGCAGGAGGCTGCAACATTGCCATGATCTTTTACAGAGGTGTTGTGAAGTCTATTCGCAGGCCAACAGTTCCAAAACGTTTCTCGTCAACCGTCGCGCTTGTTTTTCAGGAATTGGATCCACCAGTTCTTGGAGGCGTGTCGAAACCCAAGAAACCAGGAGGATACAGGGACTCGTGTGCCGATATCGGCTTTGCTCTGTCACAGTCCGGGGTCAACATAATCACCCCCAGTAGACATCCTGATCCCGGGGAAGTAAAGGATTGGAGCTTTGAAGATAGCGAAAATGGTCTTGTGGCAGCAATTAATAGCGGTGCCAACGTATTATGGGCAAATACCGTGGTGTTCGCATCTCATCCTCTACAAGTCTCGGAAAGCTTAGAACCATTTCTAGACACTGTAAAGGTTGTTTCACAACCACCCATACTTGTGGAGAAATATGATGACAAGAACTACACAAATGATCTGCTTCGGAAGGCTGGGGGATTCTCACTTCCAAAGGGGACTATTGTTACACAACCGGAGTTAGGGTCCGATGTTCAGCTGTCGATTGACAAGATAGTATCAGATACGATTGGCGACTTTCCAGTAGTAGCAAAACCTGTTCGTGGTAGAGGGAGTCATGGAGTGAAGCTTTGCAGTTCTAGTCACGAACTAGCATCTCATGCTAAGCAACTGTTCCATGAATCTAGCACGATCATGCTTGAACAGTATCTTAGCGGTGAGGAGGCCACGGTTACCGTATTTCCGCCGAACGATCAACATACTTCCCATTGGGCACTGCCAGTGGTAACTAGATTCAATCACATTGATGGCATCGCTCCATATAACGGAGTGGTTGCAGTAAGTGCCAATTCACGAGCGGTGACGGATCGCGAGCATCGTGACGATTCGACATACATAGAAGCTCAGAAGCAATGTGAACAAGTAGCAAAGATTCTTTGTGCCACAGCACCTATTCGCATTGATATCAGACGTTACTCCAGAGAGAGCCCGTTTGCACTATTTGACATCAACATGAAACCGGTAAGTACCGCGGGTTGACATTGGTAATCTAACTAGAATATGACGGGTCCAGGACGACCTGGAAGGAACGACCAAGCATGTCTTACAGCTATTGCAGCAGAATCCATCGGATGGGATTATGGTACATTATTGAAGAACATTCTTTCGACTTCGGTATCTCTACGGACCTTACGACAAACGGGCAGATAAGTAGCGCCATCTATCGCTATTGGCTCCTTCATAGGGCCATCAAACTATACTAATTGGGTCGATAATGATTTTTTCTTCAATTTATTTGATTTGATTGCTTAATTCCCTGCAGTAGCCTGTGAAAAGCTCTATCAAATTGCCCCACATGCTGCCCCTCTCCTCCCCGCAAATGTAGCCAAGAGCAGTAACTTTCATACGAATCGGTTCTGCTTTACTTTGCCTTTTTTGGTAAAGAGGGTTAGGTGGGTTAAAGGGTTTATTGTGCAGGGATCCAGATTCATGCACAAACTAACTTAGACATTCTACAGAGCTTACTGAAAGCGGCTACACCGAAGCCCTAGAACAAACCTGATTCAAAACTTCCTACAAATTTACTATATAGCTATATTGGTCCGTAAACGAAATTGTTAGGAAAGAACGCTCAATTGATATATGCATGCCATGGTCTATAAATAACTGTTAGGATGCAAATGTTAAACAGTCAAATGGGGCTTGTGGATTCGATGGGCCTCGAGCACAGATAGTCCGTCAAGAACAGCATCACGAACCTTGTTCTCAATAACCATGATCTTAGGCACACGGTCAATGATATCATCTAGTAATTCCGGAGAGAAATGGACTACACCATCAGTATCAGCAATGATCAAATCGCCGGGAGTAATGGTCTGACCCTGGATCTTGACAGAATCGCCAACCACGATGTTCTTGGTAGTGGGACAAAGGACAGACGTGGTTTTAGCAAACACTGGCAAACCAACAGCTCGGTGCTCCTCCAAATCTCGGACTTGGCCGTCAACAACGACACCAGATACACCGATAGAGTGTAATCGAGCAGAAATGACACCTCCCATGATAGCGTTACTCTTTCCATCAGCTTGCTCGATGACGACTACCGAACCCTTGGTGGCTTCATCGACCCAATGGGTCTTGGTCTTGTTGACATTGTTGACAGGGACGGGTGCATCCTTGGGATAGAACTTGACAGTGTAAGCTGGACCAGCAGCAACAACTCCGTTGGTTCGATAGCCAGGTGACAGCATAGTCAAGTTGGGCAGATATCCTCCATCTTCCTGGCCAAGGGCCTGTAGAGCATCAGCGATATCGCACGATCTGAAGGTTCGAAGTTTGGCGAGTTTCTCTTCCATGGTGTAATAGAATTTCCAGTGGGTGTTAAAGTGGTAGTCAGGAAAGAACAAAAGGAGGGATCCACGGACTAGTCAACAGGGATATCTCAAGAGGAAAAATGGGTCAAAAATACACCGTTAGACCGTTAGGCTCTAGTGCAAGTGCATGACGGGCCGGTTTTATATCGGACTCCCCTCTAAATCACGGACACCCCGCGCGGGCGGGCTGCCCGGTCATTTGACGTTTTTGACGTGATTATTACTTTTTCAACGACGCATACCCCCCACTATGCAGATGAGGCCCCCGCACCCATGCTCATTCTGACCAAAGAAAAAAAAATAAGCCACCCCGGAGACTCCGCACACTAGCAACTGGGGAAACATGCCGTGGCGACTCCGCAGCTATTGAGGGGACTCCGTGTGGGTACTCACTATACGGTAGCTTACCCCACACCCTGCGGCACTTTGGCGGTTATTGGCATGCTTAAACGATGGGCGAATGCGTACTAGTTTTCATCGGAAATCGACCGCAAAACATCGCTGGCAAACCATCTCGCGGGTATATCGCGCGCGCACACAAAAGTTAAAAAAGAAAACGTTGCTTGTAACCCCGCCTTGGATCATGCGATAGAAACCGTCTGCTTTGCATGAATCGTCTGAGTTAGTTACATATATTATTGTTGGCCTCTTGAGAGTGGGTGATCTGCAAACCTATAAATATATAATCGGGGCCCCCTCGTAACTCATTTTATAAATCCGACTAATCTATTATATTCCTGGGGATTCCTGTAGTCTATTGGAGGTTGGATTTGTTGCTGAAGTATAATGGATAAGAGGGATATTGAGACCGTGGAGAACCCTGATGTTATCCATAAGGTGCCTACTGCTCGTTCAGTAGATGCCGAAAAACATCATGTTGACAACAAAGACTTGGATTTGGCAGCTGACATTTTGCAGAATCATCATTATGATTACTCTGAGGAAGAGGCTAAGCGGGTGCGAAGAAAGATCGATATGTATCTGATGCCTACTCTGTGTTTCACAGGAATTATGTCAGCAGTTGACAAAATTATCATTTCAAATGCTGCTCTATATGGGCTGAAGACTGACCTTAACCTGTCTGCTGGACAGTATAGTTGGGTTGGATCTATTGTATCTCTTGGATTTTTGTTCATGGAATGGCCAAGTTCGCTTCTTGTACAGCGACTGCCCCTGAGTAAACTGCTAGCTGGAACAGTGTTTTTGTGGTCTATCTTCACTATGACTCAGGGTGCCGTGGTTAACTTCAGTGGTATTATGGTTCTTCGAGTGTTTTTAGGCATGGCCGAGTCGCCAGTGTTTTTGATTTGTCAGACCTATGTTGTTATGATGTACAAGTCTGACGAGCAACCGTTACGAATTGCCATTTTCCTTGCATCTATAGCCACTCTTTTCATTGGTCCCGTCAGTTACGGAATAGGTGTTGCCACAGGTGTCTCTATTGCCCCATGGCGTCTGTTGTACATTACTTTTGGAGGTATTACATTCTTATGGTCCATTGCTTTGTTTTTCATTCTGCCAGACAATCCTGCCACCTGGAAGGTTCTCACCGATAAGGAGAAGTTTGTTGCTATTGATCGAGTTAGGGAGAACCAGACTGGTATCGAAAACAAGAATATTAAATTCAAGCAAATCTTCGAGGCTCTTGTCGACCCCAAAAACTGGGTCTTGCTTGTATACCAGGTGTTGATGTGCACTTATCTCGGTGGTCTCACTTCTTTTGCTGCTCTTATCGTCAATAGTTTTGGCTTTGACAAATTGCACACTGTATTGCTTGGAATGCCTACCGGTGTTATTCAAACTTTCAGTTCTATCTTATTTTCTTACATTGGAACTCGTTACAAAAACAGTCGATGTATCACTGCATCTATAGGATGTATTTTGCCTGTGATATGTACTGCACTCATTTGGAAACTGCCTACCGAAAATAAGGGAGGTCGACTAGCATGTTACTATCTTGTATATATGTTTTGGGGCTGTTATACTCTGGCTGCCAGTTTGCCAGCTCAGAACACCAGTGGTCATTCAAAGAAAGTTACTGCCTATGCTATGACGTATGCTGCTTACTGTACAGGTACTCTGATCGGCCCTCAGTTCTTCAGCAAAAGCTATGACAACGGGTACATTGCATTGATGGCATGCAGCGCGGCAAGTTCCGTTCTGATTCTTTTGTACGCCTTGATCTGCATAATTCAAAACAGGATAAAGGATCGAAAGGTTGCTGAGGGCCATTTCGACCATGTGCAATATGACGTGGATGAGAGTATGCTTGATCTCACTGACACCCAGAAGAGAGACTTCAGATATCAGTATTAGTATAAAATAAAGTTGCTTGTATTTTTTTTTTTTTTTGATTTTCAGCTATGTCTTTTTTTCGCTTCCAAAAGTCTAGGTTTTTGAAAATTGAGCAGCACGGGCCTAGAAGACTACAACCACTCCCCTATATCTGGCGATATCTTCGTATATTGTAAGACTTGTGGTTTTTGGCCTGTGGCTCCACTGTTCACCCTTAGTGACTGGCCCCGCATATGCATGTCGATCGGCTCTTGGCCATATGTTAACCAGCTAGCTGAGCATTTTATCCCAAATAGGAAAATCCGTCATATGTAGCGAACAGCTGACTACCGATTTCAGGAGGTTTTGGAATTATCGATCCATTCCGCTGTTTTCTTGGCGTTGTTGTCCCAAGAAGGCGGCACTGCATGTGCCATCTCGGGGATCCCGCCCGATACTTGGCAATTCTCGGGCATACCACCTACCCCACGCTGTAACGGTTTCTCCGCTTCCTGCAGTTACCCCTCCTCCACATTTCGTTAGCAATGCCAACAATCTGAATGGTTTAGAACTGTCTGAATTTCCCCCCATCTCCGGAATCGGAGCCAGTTACACCCGATATATACAGCGTGCATCCCCCCACCTTGGTACTTTGATCCCTGTATCTGTCCACCATGGGAAAAACTTTGTATGACAAGATCTATTATGATCATCTCGTCAATCCAGAAAATAAGGAAAATCCCTTAGTTTTTGCTGATGCTCATCTTGTATTTGAGGTGACATCTCCCCAGGCTTTTGAGAGTCTGCGACTTGCCGGACGGCCTGTACGAAGACCAGATCTATCATTAGCGACAGTCGATCATAATGTGCCAACTGACGACAGAAAATCGTTTAAGAATGCCAAAACATTCATTAAGCAGTCCGATTCTCGAAATCAAGTTATGACTCTAGAGAAGAATGTTCGTGCAAACAATATTCCTTATTTTGGAATGTCTGACCGACGTCAGGGAATTGTTCACGTTATGGGGCCCGAACAGGGTTTTACGATTCCTGGCATTGTGCTTGTCTGTGGAGACAGTCATACCTCAACTCACGGCGCGTTTGGTGCTCTTGCTATTGGAATTGGAACTTCTGAAGTTGAGCATGTTCTAGCTACTCAATGTCTTCCTCAGCCGAAATTCAAGAACATGAGAGTACAGATTGATGGACTTTTGGCTGAAGGTGTCTACTCGAAGGATATTATTCTCCATCTCATTGGTCTGGTTGGAACAGCTGGTGCTAAAGGGCATGTCATTGAGTACTGTGGATCAACTGTGGAGAGTCTGTCTATGGAAGCTCGAATGGTTCTGTGTAACATGAGTTGCGAATCAGGTGCTAGAACTAGTATTATTGCTCCAGATGTGACCACTTTCGAGTACTTGAAATCAAAACCTTTAGTGCCAAAAGGTGATGCATGGGATACTGCCATGAAGCATTGGAGAACTTTGCACTCGGACAAGGATGCCGTTTTTGATACGGTTGTCCATATCAATGCTGTAGATATTGCACCTACCGTGACTTGGGGAACTTCACCAGATGAGATTCGTCCCATTACAGGCACAATTCCTGATCCCGAAATTTATCGAAAGTCACAGCCTGAATTAGCAACAAAAATAGACAAGGCATTGGAATACCAGGATTTGAAGCCAAATATGAAACTCACGGATATCAAAATTGACAGGGTTTTCATTGGATCTTGCACCAATTCCAGAATTGAAGATCTACGGTCTGCTGCAACTGTTCTCAAGGGCCGAAAAATAAGTCCTCATGTATCTGCCATGGTTGTTCCTGGCTCCGGTATGGTTCGATATCAAGCGGAACAAGAAGGTCTCGATATTATTTTCAAGCAGGCTGGTTTCGACTGGAGGGAGGCAGGATGCTCAATGTGCTTGGGAATGAATCCTGATATTCTTCAGCCTGGCCAACGTTGCGCATCGACTAGTAATCGAAACTATGAGGGTCGGCAGGGACCAGGTGGTCGAACACATTTGTGTTCCCCTGCTATGGCTGCTGCTGCTGCTGTTGCTGGTCATCTTGCTGATGTGCGGGATTACTTGGCCTCTGGCAACAATATCGGACCCTCACCAGCAGTACCAGTTAAGAGCTATAGCATCTTGGATAACCCAGAGCTTGAAGACACTGAGCCAGAGGTTGAAGAATCATCTTCGGGAAGTAGTACTGCTGAGAAATTCTCTCCTGAGTTTAAGACCCTTAAGGCAATTGGAGCTCCTTTAGAGATTGAAAACGTCAACACTGGTCTGCTGATGATGAGTAGCTTCTTGAAGACAGTTAAGAGAACTGGACTGGGTGAAAAGGTGTTCTACGAGATCAGATACGATTCAAAAACTGGTGAGAAGGTTGATACCTGTAAGCTCAATGTGGCCCCGTGGAATAAAGCAAAAATATTGGTCAACGATGGTCCTAACTTTGGAACTGGCTCATCTCGTGAACATGCTGTGTGGGGACTTATCGACTTTGGAATCAAATGCATTATTGCACCTTCATTTGCTGACCTTTTCGCCAGTAATTGTTTGAAAAATGGAGTATTACCTGTCACCATTTCAGATCGTGAAAAGATGAAGCGAATCCATCAGGAGGCTGTTGATAAGCGAGAAATTGAAGTTGATTTGCCTAATCAGACTGTTAAAAGCGAGTCTGGAGAGGTCCTTGCAACATTTGAAATTGATGCGTATAGAAAGCATTTGTTGCTCAATGGCTTGGATGATATCGGGATCTCACTTCAGGATGAATCTAAGATTGCAGAGTTCGAAACCAAACAGAAGGCCAAGTTCCCATGGGTATTCGGGCGGTGTGCACAGCTGCTTCAACAGCTAGCCGCCCAAAGGTCGGGCATCAAAGACTTGAACTGGTAATTTAATCTAGCATATTTGATTCCTGTCGCATTACTGCATTATAATATTAAGTCGTAATCATATCTTAGCTAAGTTATATAACATAGATACACAATTTTTCATGAGCGTGTTGCTCGGTGATATAATTATTTCAGAGCATTGTCTGATTTCTTCCCATTATTGATACACCACTGGTAGTTCAGGCACGATTGAAGAGCCCGGTGTCGTCTCACCTTGTTGCTTTCTAACAAACTCCCCAAACTGCAACTTCAGCCGATCTGTCAGATTGAGTGAGCTCGGTAACAAGCCCTCATAAGCACTCACGAAAGAAATATACTCATTGGCATTTAGAAGCACATCCTGAACGACCTTATCATCATTAATGTTATACCACCCCGCCCTCAACAATGCTTTGCACATGACGAAAAGTTGTAAAACTTTCAAATATATTGGTATTGACGATGAGTATGAAGTCGTGGTTTTAAGTGACTTAAAAGTGTTGCAATAATCGAAGCATGCATTCAAAACTCGACCACTCTCCATTGTGTTACGGAACAATAAAGCCAAACAAAAATGATACTCGAGATGAAGGAATTCCGCAAAAGACCCTAACGTATCAACAGCCAAGTCCAGTGAATGTTTCCAAAGGAACACTTCATCGAACAGCTCTTTGCTGAAACTGGCTGAGCTTTGTACCATACTACAACTCGTCTGAAGTCGTCGAATAGTTATAAGAAAAGCAAATGGCGTCGGGGTGTTTACATCTGATTTCAGGTTATACCTTGTTTCGATACTATTCTCGGCCATGTCAAATGGAAATCCAAGACATACTGAAAAGATCCTATCCATCGAGTAAGCACACCAGAATAACCGTCTTCTGCGATCCATATTATCTACATTTCCTGCTGTCATTGATGGTTCTTTATGAAGGCCAAGTTCCATACTTGTTCTCATTGCAGTTCCGAGAAGATACCACACGTCAAAAGCCTTGTCGTCAAACAATCCATAGTTTAGCAAATGCAACGTCACTTGGAGGCCCGATAATGACAGAAGTACCAGCCTTCTCACCAAACACAATGCATAGCGCAACAGACCTCTCGCAGTGTGGGTCTCATTTCGGTCATAAGCAGATGTGGCTAGCACGATAAATACAATAAATAGATCGTAACTTGACGGTCCTGGAGCAGCTGATGGTGTCGCCGAACTGACTTGTACTGACGGCACATCGTATACAGCATCCAAATGTCGGCTTAGCTCTTGCCGTGTCAGTACTGGGAACAATGGCCATATGTGCAATAGATAATGTTCGACGAGCTTGTCGGCCACAAGGGCCCTATTAGGCAAAACAGAAGTGAAATCGAAATCATCACCGATACCGAGTGCCTCAATTCCATGTAAGAGTCCAGTAGCAGCCAACACAACATCGGCAAATGACAAAATACCCGCTCTGTCGAGGTATGCCTGTTGTGATGATGCTCGTAGAGGCAATGCACCGATATCAGAAGCCATATTCTCCATGAATTGATCAGCAGGGGGTGGGGGGTTTTCGACCTCCCTTGGAGAAATTTCGTCAGACTCGAGCTCAGTGGTCAACTGCTTTATACGCTGCTCGAGGTAGGTATGATAGGGCAACTCGGCCTTGTTGGTTTGGTTCAGAAACACACATTTGGTGTTGGATTTACGGCACAGCAAGCACTTCTCGTCTCCGTCTTTTACGCACTTTCTCCGTTTAGCACGACAAGCCTGACAGGCATTATCGTAACGAGCAACTCTTAGATTGGGTCTAGCAAACATCATCCTGATGTTTTCAACCTGAGTTCTTTTTTGGAGCCATCAACTGATCCAAGGCAATGGTTCAAGAAGAGCCCTTTGCCTCGAGATGTCAAACTTAACCCTACCTGATGCTAGGGATGCATGGGTTATAGAGGGCGCCATAGTAGTAGGTTCAGCTCAGAGAAACTGCCAGATATTTGGCACTGAGACTAACGGTTATTCTACAAATAAATATGAATCACACTAAAACCATCAAGTTAAAAGTCTTGTTTGCGACTCGATCAAAGAAAGTATTTCGCTATATTAGTTCATTATTGGATTTTTTTGGCTCCTTATCAATGATATGCCCACATTATAGCATTCATAGTTCCAACACGGAAGTTACAACCCGAGTAGAAAATCAAGCTATAAACTTCTAATCCAACCGAACAAACGCGAATAGGCATCGAATAGAAAAACTCGCTTACATTATTAGTAGATGAACTCAAGCTTCTTCGAATCCGTCCCTTTCGTCGTTGTCTCAATTTTAGTCGACATTAATACAAATTACCTAATTAGGTAATTATTTAATTATTTTTAAATATATTTCCAAATCGGGCAATTTGAGATAATTAATTCCAGAACTCAAGATCACCTATTGGAATCGCCAGAGCATTTGTGCAACAGTTAGATTTGAGGACGTGTTATGAGAAATTATTGAAGATTCACTAATATCATACATAGAACAACTTGACGGATGCAATCCTCATTACGTTGAGCATATGGGTTGATCCAAAGGAAAGCCAGGTACCAAATCATAATCATAATATGATCATACCACCTCGAAAAAGATATCTGACATCATGGAAATATCATGGAAATATAACTTGACTTGGTGGCAGAATAATACTGTTATTTTGCCGATTAAACTCTCTATCAGAGTTCACAATTAAGAAGTGAATGTTCCTAGACCTGTAGCAATAGAACGGTACTCTCATCAACGAACAATCCAAACAAACTCTCAGCATGGAGATTGAGCTCCTGAAGTCATTATGTTTCTTTTCTTTAAGAGGTCCATAATTAAAAGTAAAGCTCTCAAATATCCTGCTAGCTGAAACTGTACTCAAATCAGAACTGCTCACTTACTCATTCAAGTAATTTCAAGAGGAGCCGTAGTAGTTTTAAGCAATCTCATCTAGTACAGTATTGCAATCAGATAGCCATAATACCAACTGGAAAATAATAATATAATTCCTAACATTGAAAAAATGACCACCGAATCTGCACAAGGGATTGCTTGCTCAGTCGAATTGTGCCCCCACGAAAGTTTGCCGAACTCCGACTGTGTCGGATACTGATATTCAGATCTCCGACAAAGTCATAATAACAATCATGAGATACTAGAGTTCTATGCGTCCGGCTTGAAACATGGATCCTACCCCTCCTTCATGCAAGTCGGCGACTCCGCTAGACATGCTAGCATGGAAAATGCCACATCCCCCGCACAGCATTTCCTAAGTTGGATGACCACGTACGTCACCAGCCACGGGTGGTACTATTTCAGGTGACTAGACAAGGCGTCAGGTCACATTTATCTCTATATTCGTTGGCCCTTCCAGCAGGGCGGAACGTGGCTAGTGTGGGAACAGGGAATCTACGAGGGGCAATTGCGGGGTAGACATATCTCGACAATGGGGCTATATGGGGTAATCGTAAAATCGGTCATTCCGGGGCAAGCTTAACCAGGTTCATCTCAAATAATATATATTATGGGATCGGCCTTGAAAATAGCTATACTGATCGCCCAATATGAATATCCAGGAAAACAAAATCTCTGCAGTTCACGACGAAAATGAGTTCCCAGATAATGAGAAAAGGGCTGCTGACGAGAAGCAGTTAGATCTATCGGCTCATATCCTTAACAGTGATCATGCTTATGAATACACTGAGAAGGAAGCAAATGATGTCAAGCACAAGATAGACAGATATCTGATGCCAACATTGTTTTTAACGGGTATGATCTCTGCTATTGATAAAACTGTCATCTCAAATGCTGCATTGTACGGAATGAATAAAGACTTGGGGATTTCCAGTTCTCAATTCAGCTGGATTGGATCTATTGTTGCATTCGGAATTTTTAGTATGGAGTGGCCTGTCGCGTTTTTGATTCAACGACTCCCACTCAGTAAGCTTCTCCCTACCGCGGTTGTTCTCTGGGGTGCTTTCACAACACTCATCGCAGCATCAAATAATTTTTCTACTATCATGGGCCTGCGGTTTTTGCTGGGAATGTCTGAAGCAGCTGTGTTTCCATCGTGCCAAATTTACATAGTCATGATGTACAAGGCGGAAGAACAGCCTATTCGAATTTCTGTATATCTGGCCGCATTATCGTCAATAATTGTAGGTCCAGTGAGCTACGGAATCGGTATCAGTACAGGATCATCCATTGCCAATTGGAGATTACTATATATTACATTTGGAGGCTTGACTGTTGTCTGGGGAATCGTTTGCTACTTCTTACTCCCTGACAACCCAGCAACCTGGAAGGTCCTTAGTGATCGGGAGAAATACATCGCCATCCACAGAATTCAAGTGAACAAGACAGGTATCGAGAATAAGACTATCAAGTGGTACCAAGTGAGAGAAGCGCTTCTAGATCCTAAGATGTGGGTCCTGTTTGTGTACCAGGTTTTGACCGCTTCATACACAGGTGGACTTACAACTTTTGCATCTCTGATTGTAAATGGCCTTGGATATGGGCGTCTTCAAACTGTTCTTCTTGGAATGCCAACAGGGGTCATGCAGACCGTAAGTGCCTTCCTGTGGTCATACGTGGGAACTAGACGGAAAAATATTCGTGTGTATACCATGATGGCAGCTTGTACCATTCCTCTGTTTGCAACCGCACTCATCTGGAAGTTACCCACGTCCAATAAGCATGGTCGTCTCGCAGCATACTACTTGTCCTACATGTTTTGGGGATGTTACACGTTGTCTGCCAGTCTCCCTGCAGTGAATACTTCGGGTCATTCTAAGAAAGTGTCCGCTAATGCTATGACTTTTGTTGCATATTGTGTTGGAACAATTATTGGTCCTCAATATTTTCAAAAGAGTAACGATGATGGATATATTGCACTCATGGTTAGTATTG
The DNA here is from genome assembly GCA_030578775.1 of Sugiyamaella chiloensis. Lineage (NCBI taxonomy): Eukaryota > Fungi > Ascomycota > Dipodascomycetes > Dipodascales > Trichomonascaceae > Sugiyamaella > Sugiyamaella chiloensis. Next base: position 150,117 of record JAKTZE010000016.1, on the reverse strand, counting down.
CTGCAGCCATCCCTCTGGCATTATCTTACATGCTTATCTGTGTTTGGCAGAACAAGCAAAAGGAGAAGCAAGCAGCTAGTGCAAATTCTCATGATGAATTCGGAAATGACGAAGATTTGTTAGATCTTACCGATAAAGAGAAGATTAACTTCAGGTATCAATATTAGGTCATCAATGTTTTAATAATATAAGTTTCTCATTACATTGATAAAAGTTGGAATAAATAAAAAAGACTCGAAAAATATTAACCAAAATTTGTAGTATTTTCGGTGGGATAGTGATAATCAAGGAAGATCTGCTCAAGGATCTCTTGCTCAGTCATCCCGTCTGGTCCATCAATGACGAAACTATCGTCGAGAAGTTCTGGGTTCAGTGATGTCTCACGGGTTGAGGTTGCACTGATAGGCGCATCACTCGAAGGCTCCGTTGTGCTATTGCCGGTTGTTTGATCCGACTTTTCACCAAATGCTTTTACAGGGACAGCAGACAAAACATAGAACGCTTTGAGCATTCCATGTGCAGCAGGCCACCTGGCAGTTATCTCCTTGAGACATATACTACAAAGATCGCTGCTCTGCTTTAGGTCCTGGATTGAATAACGATCTCGAACATCTTCTGACGAATAATAAGTATACAGTAATGTGATACCACAAACAAAAAGATAATGGCAAATGAGCCAAGTTATGTCCAAAGATTTGGTAACAACCATATTCCTATATAATACAAGGTTGGCAGCAGCAGCTTCGTAACAAACAATGTACGATTCACGGTTGGGGGCAGGGTTTGCAGGAGACGGTCGATTGAGCAACAAGATACCATTATAGAAACCATGCATCATCCAGTCCTTGTTTAATGGACCTGGAACCGACACCGGCGCACTATCACGCCAATTCTCAAATCGATGTTGAATGTCTTTAAACCATGGGTCATCGCTGGTGACGGAGATATTGGAATTCATGTATAGAGTTTGTACCACTTCTGATTGAAGTTGCCGCAAGTCAAACCAGTGATTCGTGACCGTCTTTGTAGGGTTGATCTGTGGAATACGTTCTCCATCCTGAATGCATGAATCTTCAAATGTAGATGGGTAGCTAGTGGTGATAATGCCCTGCTCCAAAATCGTCAAAGGCCTGCCTACTGCAAGACAGAGCCCTCTATCTACAGCATAGGTTGACCACCATAACCGTCGTCTCAAATCACGCTGTAATAAATCTGATTCTTTAAGACAGATAACCTCATCACGATGGAGGCCCATGCGTAGAGCCATCCGTAAAGCGATTCCTGCCAGATGCCATACTGGAACTCGAGACGGATTCAGAAGTGAATATACAATTACCAATAACAGACATTGCAGTGTCCTAAGGTCATCTGTATGATGGCATGTTTCTTTAAGATAAGGAAGTGCTTCCTGATAATACTCGCCAGCGAGTGGAATCAATCGTAGATCGTTCCGTGACGAAATCTGCAAACTTATAGCCATAATAAGATTGATAGCACAGAGGCTATGCGCATCACAGTTGATATTATGATAAACATTGGCTACCAGCTCAATTAAGTTGGCCCTTAGGAAAATTGGATAACGTACTTCGCTCTGCTCCACATATTGAGACACAAGATATAGGAAGCTCGATAAAGGAGGTAAAGTTAACGAAGGCTTATTTGTATCAGAGTAAACAGTTTGTCCTGGATCATTGGCCATATAAGATGTAGCTGTTCCAGCACCTTGCAGCTTTTCCATTAGGATTTGTGCCAGTTGGAGCCCACTAGAGTGTCCAAGGAACACCTTCTCACTGTTACCGTTCACGTTGACCGAAATAAGCTCGATTTTCTCCGAGATGAGACTCTCAACCTTCTTATCAGCAGAATCACGATAAGCATTGTGGGCACGCTTGTTCTTCTCACCGATTAGGCTCTTGAGCCTGTCTTCCAGCCTGCAAATCTGATCTCTTGGGACCGGCGCTTCAATTGCGGGGTCATAAAATTCACACTTCACACCAGACTTTTGGCAAGGTTCACAAGACGGAAGCTGAGGATCACATTTCCGCTTTCTTTTGCGACAATTGATACACGCCGACAGAGTATACTCCAATTTGTCATCGGACATCAGATCCTATATACAGTCAGCTCTCCAGAGAGTGCCTACTAAAAGTCGTTACAGTGCGCGATTCGAAGGCTCAATCAGTGCTGAGCCACGCCCAAAATCGGCGTCACAAGTTTCAGATATTTTTTGACAACCTCCAAAAAGAATCCTTACAAGGACCAAACCAAGATCGTTAAGGTATAGGTAGTGCTAATAATTAACTAGTGTTGTGCAGAGATCATCAAGCCGTATGGGTATGGCATAGTTCCGAAATGAATACTTATCCCTAAACCTGGAGATGGCTTGAGATGCCAAGACGGGACAGAGAGCCTGGTGCTTTTGATTAGATTGATGAGATGCTTCTACTCGTCCAAGCCATTGATGGCGTGTCAAGATTGTAAAGATTTTGGACAGTCGATTGACATCCGGTTGATCAATTTTACTTCAGATACAGTACTTGTCACTGAGATGAAGGTCGTCTGACTAGCGTCGAGTGGTAATCCGACAGGAGACAAAATGTGCGAATAATTCCAATCTCAGAGCATCATTCGAAATCAAGAAGCCATGCCCTAAATATCTATCTAAGAGATAACATCCAACGAAAATGACCAGGCGATCGTTTGTCATAATAGGGCGGGTCATGCAGCCTCCACGCGGCTGATGCCGGTCAAACTTCGGAGTAATTCCTAGTTTGGACAGCAGTCTTACGTCAACAGGCCTAAAAGCCGATTCCGTTTGTAAAGGAGAAGTATAAATTGACATGCTTACGATGAGCCGACAACCTGCAAGCTGGCAATAATGAGTGCTATATATGAGCATGCGCTGATAGGTAATGCTGAAAAAATACCCGTTAATACACCCACTGCCGTTATTTCGGTCAGCCCAGTAGTACTGGCAGCACCTGGGCGAATAACAGATTTGCATATGCGAGTTTCAGCACCAAGAACACTAATCTACCAATTATACTCTTTTCGCACGGTCATGGCCGTTCCAATAATCTTTCCTCTCTGAATGGATATGGTCCATTGGTCAACTTCTGGGCATCACATGGCTTTGTAGTCATTATACCTACTCATCTCAGCTCCAAATCACTTAGTCTTGACACACATACCCCTGGCGCGCCGCTGTTTTGGCAATCCCGCGTGCAGGACATGAAGCTTATCATTGATCAACTTGATCACGTAGAGGAATTGGTACCTGAAATTAAAGGGCGTCTGGATAAAACTCGAATTGCTGTAGCAGGACATTCTCTTGGTGGCCATACTGCGAGTATGTTGCTGGGAGCTCGTCTCATTGATCCCGAAAGTGGAGAACAAGTAGATATGATTGAACCCAGAATTAAGGCTGGTGTATTACTTGCACCTCCTGGGAACGGCGGTTCAGATCTGAGTTCGTTTGCATACGACAATTATACTTTTTTCCGAAACCCTAGTTTTACTGAGTTGACGACGGCGGCACTGATAATCGTGGGGGACAGCGATGTCTCACCTCATCTAACTGTTCGGGGAGCTGACTGGCACATGGATTCTTATGTGCACAGCAAAGGGCCTAAATCCTTGCTTACATTGGTCGACTCGAAACACAGTCTTGGGGGAGTTGCTGGATATGATGCTGCCGAGACAACTGATGAAAACCCTGAACTAGTTGCTGTAATTCAGCGACTTAGCTGGGCATATCTCAGAAGCAATTTATATCCTGGTGATAAATCTTGGCATACAGCATGCACTGCTTTTAAAGGACTCGATTCACTTGGAAAAGTGGAGTCAAAATGACAAAACAACTCTTGAGCCATAGGCTAATTAAAGAAATATCATCCATTTGAATTGGATAATGATAATTAACAGAAAGATGAAATGAATAATGCCGTAGAAGGGAATGACTACAAACAGATCTGATTTTGCCAGTTCAGCATTTCTCCACCCTATTCCTAACGCTGCATAGCTCTTTCCGCAAATGCAGGGATCTATCATCGGCGATATAAAGTTGCATGAAATCTGTGCTGATACGCGACACCTGCACATTCGAGCGCTTTACAAGTTTAGAAAACTGCTTTTGTTATCAAACCACATCGTGTAATTAGCTCTCACACAACTTATTAATTACCAATAAATAATAATTAGTATAACTCCATTCACATATAGTCACTGGCATTTGATTATCGACCAATTCCGGACTCTTTTACTATAGTGACGGCCGCATAGATAAAGTCCAGAAGCACATCCATGCATACAGATGTGACATATAATAGAGAAGTTATGAATATCCGCTCATTCCATTTGACTCAAATTAACCCTATAGAGACCTACAATTTACAATAACAAAAGGTGCCAAAAGTATACTAAGGATACGGATAGCGCTCACGGCAGTGCTGTAGGCTATGCTATGCCAGCGAGATCTGCCATTATTATTATTTACGAATACGACCACGCTAATTTCTTTTTTCCCAGGACGCGAAGATGAAACAACCACGTGATATGGAGCATCATAATATATTAGGCGAAAGCTCCAGTGGAAAATTAACAATTAGGTAGATGCCTTTGAAAAATAGATATATTCACTTCATAGCAGCATCAGTTTAACTTTTTTCATTTCGACGGAACATTGATCCTAAAATACTATTCATTCTGACTGTAACGGTTATCTACACACTGTCCTGCAGTATATCAGCAGACTATTGGAGCCACGCTACCGGAAATAATTGTGGGGCAGCATTCACGCTAGTTAAGGTAAACACAGGGTTATCCTTACAAGGTCCCCCTGGACGCACCATCACGGGCAAGGCTGAATAGGTGAAAAATTTGACATATCTTAAAATTTAAATGTTGTCAACCCATGGATAAATCATTTTCGAACGTTTGACGGACATCGCCTATCTGTACATGATACAACTTACATTTGGTATTGTCTCCAGGGTAAGGAGCTATTGGCCGTACCGTGTGGCTATCCTTGTGAAACCATTACTGCCAACTATCGTCACCGGTTCATACAACAAATCAATCCATAGCTTATGATTCCTTTCATCATATAAATGGTGAGAATGTAGTAACCAAAGAATAGTATGTTGAAGTTGAATTTGAGCAAGAAATAGGAGCTTTGTTGTCGCGGAAAAATGTGGTAAGTACTCAAGTAGCCCCATTGCTCTCGTGGATATGCACATGTCCGGATTCGTAAATCCTACAGTTTCAGCTCGGCCCCTGACTATTCACTCCGCGTCTGGAACGTTCCCCTCTTATCTCGCGATTGAGCAACTCCGCACATTTACTACCTAATAGCTATTACTCACTGTCGTATGCTGAACTAGTCTAATTTATCCTACACGGTAAAAAAGAAAATATACATTGCGAGACCTGGTCAGCTTCAATTTATCTAGTGTGCTAATGACGTGCTCGGGACGGTACCCTAGTTACACTAGCTTTTTGCATATCTATTGGATCGGCGTGCGTATGATAATGGAGAGAGTTGCATGGCTAGGTGCGTTGAAGCCAGTTCACTTTCCACTCTAAATTAATAACCGATGTCCGAATTGGAAGAAAATAAAATTGATTTCTAGATTTGTGCCTTTTTAAAATGATTCTGCTGAGAATCAGTTCAGTAACCGTGCACGAGCAATGTACACCCACCCAATTGCTTGACGTCAGCGCAGAAGAGGAAAAGAAGTAAAGAAGCAAGAAGAAAATAAGGATCTGGACTATTTTCTAATCTAAATAAATACTCGTTAATCTTGCACCATAACTGGGCTTTCACACTCCCATAATGAGCCAATAGGTTCTCCTGGTTCTTGTTACTTCATCCGACTGACATCTATTTCGATAACATGAGCACTTTATTAAACGGAAGAACTGATCCCATATCATACTCATCCACAAGTACCTCAGCTACTGCTCATGCAAATCTGGAACGCATTGTTTCTGAACGCACTGGTATCGATATAGGAACTCTTCAAAATGCCTTGGATACAATTATAGCGGCATTCGACATTGCTTATTTTCATGTTATCGACTCTCTAACTGATCGTACTCATGACTTCTTGAATGAAGTTTTCGTGGAGGGTGGTCTTGTTCCTGAAAGAAGTGAAAATATCTTGAGATTAAGAGTGTATCAAGGTGTGTTTCCATTAAGTCCCATATGGCCCATAACGCTGGCTCATCCAGGCCCCGATTACGATTCATTGATAGCGCTTGTTAATAACGCAGTGGGGAATATTACGGTTATTAGTAGACAAAATATCGAGTATGCGGGGCACGAGGAGGTAACTCGTGAATCATGGTCACAGAGATATTCTACTACAACAAACGTAGTATGTTATATCAATCCTGGAAATAATCCCAGCTATGTTGATGTGATAGACTCGTGTTTTGCATTAGTAAAGTCAAATTTCGTGTCTGTCAATTTATGTGTCGTATCTATCAATTCGGTTTTGACATCAATCAATTCATTATTTTTGATAGCACGGCAGATTCTTATCCTTGTTAGCGGAATATCTTTGACAATACTTTTGAAAACTTTCGGCGATGAACTAGGGATTTGTACTGCACTATTGGTGATAATTCTAGTTATTTTCTGGATGATTTCCAACCTCTTTTCCGGGTCTTCGACTGGCCAAGTGAACTCGACGGCAGTATTTTCCGGGCTTGGAAAGTTTTCGGCAAATGTGTCAGATATTCATTATCAAGTTCATGATATGTGCCAATCACTTTCCCGTCAAATTCATCTTCCTGATGGATTGCTTGAGCTAGTGATATACATTTTGTTGTTAGTTGGGCTATTCTGTACAACCGGGGTGTTGGAAATCAAGACTTTTAAGAACACTACCTTGCTCTTAAGTCCTATTGCAATATATGCCACGTATAAATCCATTCTCGAGGCATGTAAATCCTGCTCCAGGATACTTAAATTCCCGGTCTTCATGTTAGAATTGGTTGTGTTTACAGAACTTTTCTTTGGTTTATTATTTCGAGAGGCAAGCGACATCATCGTTCTAACACTTGTGACCCAAGTTCTATTGGTCTATTGGCTAGCAAAGAGAAATAATACACAGAAGATGGCGACAATGAAGGTAAAGTAAAGCTAACAATACAAAGATGTACCAGTCAATGGTACCAATACTGAAATAATGCAGATGAAAGTAATAAAATACATTTCCTTGTGTAAAATTCATGATACGCAATCTCTTATCACTTAAGAACCTCAACTACTTGGATCGTTAGCGAGACAGATGACTTTATCTAGCATCCAAGAATATCATAAGGAGCACACGGGTGAACTTCAGTTATACGCTACGGAACCGGATAAAGTTATTAAATGAAAGCTCTCCTTTATATTTCAAGCAAACAAAGTTCTAAGTTCTTTAATCAATAAATTAAATTGTAATACCAGAGCCTTAGGAAAGAAGCCTTTCAAGCTCTAGTAGATTCTCTACGTTATCAATAGTGATCTGTTCGAGATTCCGATACTTGATGCCTAAATCCTTGATGGACTTGGAATTATCTACTCTGAAAGCTTCTTCCAACATTTCATTTGCACTTCGCACAGGCTTTGGAACTTGTGATACCAGTTGTGGGAACCTTTCCCGAATAACAGTGCAAATCTGTTCTGTGACATAGCTCCCAGTTGTAGTTAGATACCTCTGACCTGCAGCCTTAGGGCTTTCATAGGCGAGTAAGTGGGCTTTTGCAACATCACGAACGTCCACAAGAGCGGGGAAACCTGTATCGGGTACGCCATTATTAACGTTGCTTCCATTCATCAACGAGTAAAAATTCTTAGTAGAAACATTCAGTCCTCTATCCAGTGTGGGAATATAGTGAATGGCAGGCCCAAAAACAATTGGTGGATTTATGACACTAAGAGTGAAATGTGGCCGTTGGGAATCGATGAAATCCCAAGCCGCTTTCTCAGCTAATCCTTTAGAAGCACAATATGCGAATGCACCATTATCAGAATTCTTAGCCTCATCATAAGTAGCAGGATTCCAATCTTTCTCAGAGTAGGTGTATCCTGGTCTCAATCCCTGTGCAAGATCCAAGATCGCAGCAAACGATGAGGTGATTACAACTCTTTTGACATGAGGGTTGAACTCCTTTACAGATTTCAAAATACCGGTGGTACCATTAATAGCTGGCTTCAACAAATCTCGCTCATTATCCTCAACGTCAAGAACGAAAGGTGACTGAGTATGAATTACTCCAACAACCCCTTTAACTGCTTCATCAAATGCGCCTTCAGTAGTCATATCCGGCACAATTACAAAGCTCAACTTATCGGCATACTTTTGTGCCCAAGAATTCTTTTTGATGTTGTCGATAGAGCTTGTGTTTCGAACAGTTCCTCGAACCAAATATCCTGCTTCGATGAACTGCACAATAACGTGAGCAGCAATATACCCAGAAGCTCCAGTGACGAGAACAGTAGACATGTTAGATTGTTGAATTACTGTCGTTGGTGAAATATGATACTATAGCATGACGAGAATTTGTTTATATTTATATATATTTATTCCTACGTGCAAACGAAAAGTTGATTCCTCCTTGGCCGTCGTCAGACCTGCGGAGTTAAGCCTTTCTGGAATTATCGGAATGTCAGAAGGACTAGGCGTTAGCTGTTCCCTAGTCCGACCGGAAGGTGGCCGCTAGTCCGGTTAACCGGTAATGAGAAGTTTGCTCTTAGCACAACCAAGCGATACTGTAGTAAAGCAAAATAAATATGGACCAAACTACTTTAACTTAAAAATTTTGAAATCTCTCTAAAAAGACACTCTTCAGTTCAGGACAAAGTAAACTAAAGTAACTGCGATTATTACAGGTCTAACAAAAGTGTGCTGAGCACCGCCTGAACACTGCGTTCGCTTAGACAAGCGAAAGCCTGAAGAAATTATTTACTAATCGTATCTAAAACTTAGTCCGGCGCTCTATGATCTAAGAGTACACTTTTTGCTGTTGAAACTGAGTCTGAATTCCTCCTGAGAGCGTGGCTGATAAAGCCATCTCACATCGTAGATCTGCGCCTTTCTTGCCTATCGGACTTAAACTGTGTAGGACTTACGCCGAGATTAGTCAGATTCGGAACAGTATTTATATCCGGAAATGACATCTAACATTATAACAACCGCTCAAATTTCATAATGACAAATTCAGGATTCGTGAAAGGTTACGGAGGTAAGTGAAAACGACATAAATGATTGAGATCGTTGAATGGTTGGAACACAGCCAAGATATTTAACCGATAGGAGCGATAGGAGACTTCTATGCTGAACTGATCATCTAGTTACACGAACGCTCCTTAGGATATTGGGTAATGCCACGATCACTGGAACGACCTTTTCATCCACAGTATCTTTGAATAGGCTAACTTCAGAAGGTGGTAAATGGACCCCAGCTCAAGAGCCTCCCGCCGGAACATTGATTTCTGCCAAAGGAGGAAAAGTTCCGAAGGCCTTTGAGCCTTTGACCATTCGAAATGTCACATTCCAAAACCGAATCTGGGTTTCTCCCATGTGTCAGTATTCATACGAGGATGGATTCATCAACGATTGGACTTTTGTAGCCATTGGGTCATATGCAGCCAGAGGAGCTGCTTTGTCTATGATTGAGGCGAGTGCTGTTTCGTCGAACGGAGGAATTACTTCGCGAGATGCTGGAATCTGGAAGGATGAGCACATACCGGGCATCAAGCGAATTGCCGATTTTGTTCATAGCCAGGGTCAGAAGGTGGCAATCCAAATTGCTCATGCTGGTCGAAAGGGATCTACTCAGGTCCCTTGGTTAGGATCAAAGTATGTTGCAGACGGTGACGGCCATTATGAAACGGTTGCTCCGTCTCCATTGCCATTTGATTCTGAATTCTCTCCACCCACAGAGCTTTCAATTGAGCAAATCAAACAAATTGTGCAAGATTTCAAGAATGCTGCTGTTCGTGCTGTTAAAGCGGGAATCGATGTGATTGAGATTCATGGAGCCCATGGTTACTTGATTAATGAGTTCTTATCTCCCCTTTCCAACCTGCGAACCGATGAATATGGAGGCTCTTTTGAGGGTAGAACCAAGTTTATCAAGGAAATTGTACAGGCTGTAAAGTCTGTTCTTCCAGACAATGTGCTGCTGTTTATTCGTCTGTCAGCTTCAGAACGAATGGAGCACGAGAATAAGGGTATCACTGTTGAAGACACCACAAAAATCATTGAAGAGATTGTTCCACTCGGAATTGATTTTGTTGATGTCTCTGCTGGTGGAAACTCGGCAACTGCAAAGACACCCACTTATGGCCCGGCATTCAATGCGGAATATGCCTACTCCTTAAAGAAGGCTCTTCCTCATGTTCCACTGAGCTCGGTTGGTACTATTCACACTGCAAAAACCATGGATGAAGTATTTAAACAAGGTGTTGATGCCGTCTTTGTTGGCAGGCCCTTTTCTCACAATCCAAGCTTTGTTCTAGAAGTTGCTCAAGAATATGGCATCGATGTTCAATGGCCCATTCAAATTGGATACACTACTGGCCATTTTTCTTGGAAGTCTGAACGTTAAGCCTATAGACGTATAGATATATATGATGACAATATATGAAAAGTTTGTTGAGAACTGTAGTATTTTCGACCGGACAAGAGGTGCAAATAAACACATCCAAACTATCAATTGCAGTAGACAAGCAACCGGAGATCTCAACGCGACTTTGATCAATTTATGCCAGATCACATCTATACACTACATGACTAAATTCAAGCCCGCATCTACTGACAAAACGGAACCAGTAATGGTGGGACTCGTTGCCAAGTGAATATACATTTCAGCACATTCGTCCATTGAAGTTTCAGATTTGATTGGCGATAGTTGCTTCACGCGGTCAATGAACTCAGGACTAAATCTCAAGGTCCATTCTGTGAGTAAAAGACCTGGACATACCACGTTGACCCGACATTTGGGACCCTGTGTCTTAGCCAAGCATTTAGCAAGATGATTGGTTGCTGCTTTGGAAACAGAATATGGCATACCAGAACCACTAGCTGGTCGCACTCCCGACAACGAACCGCTGATAATCATTGATCCTCCATCAGCATTGCGCAGAAAATATGGCTTTGCTTCTCTAAGCAAAAAGAAGTGCGCCTTGACATTAACTGCGAATGTCATATCGAAATCTTCAGACGTCAACTCTTCAATTTTCTCAAAATCCACTACGCGAGCCCATCCCGCGTTGGACATGATTATGTCGATGTTTCCCAGCTTATCTACTGTCTCTGAGACTAAATTTTTGCACGCCTTTTCAGTTGAAACATCTCCCTGCATTGGTATAGCTCGGATATTGTACTTTATGGATAGCCTTTTGGCCAGTTCTTCTGCTCTGGACGCACATGTTGCGTAGTTGATGGCGATATCACATCCCTTGGCAGCCAGTTTTTCAGAGATGACTGCCCCTAGTCCTGCGCTGCCTCCAGTCACCAATGCCACTTTCCCTGTGATTGATAGTCCCATACTCTCTTTTTTTCATTCAATCCAAGTTCATTGCATGCAGCGCGGTTTATAACAAAGATAGTATCGATACGAGAGGATTACCTAACTTTTGTCTGGGAACCGCTCATCACTACCAATTTGGTCGGATCAAGCCCCGTTCAAAAGTATAGATACTACTAGGTGTGGATACTAGGTGTGGATACTAGGTGTGGATACTAGGTGTGGATACTAGGTGTGGATACTAGGTGTGGATACTAGGTGTGGATACTAGGTGGATACTAGGTGTGGATACTAGGTGTGGATACTAGGTGTGGATACTAGGTGTGGCTACTAGGTGGATACTAGGTGTGGATACTAGCTGTGGATACTAGCTGTGGATACTAGCTGTGGATACTAGCTGTGGATACTAGCTGTGGATACTAGCTGTGGATACTAGCTGTGAGCACTACCTATTGATACTATCGGCTGCATATCTTTGGAATCTTATGTGCCACAGACTATACACACTGCAGATGCCGTCTCACGAAGGCCAGCAAGTATCATCTCAACCGATTGATGAGCAGGATGAAACGGTAACTGTTGCTCAAATAGGTGCATTGTGTGAGAAGTTCTGGGGACGGCCAGAGAATATCAACAGCAAAAATAATATTATTGAACTCGGGGGACTCCGTATTCTACAGTGCGATAGCATTTATGCTCGATCCGCCTATCATGAAATTCTAGAATTGATAAACAATACTAATGCTGAAGTGATAGATGCAGAGCGGGTGGATTCATCCATAGAGGGCACCCATCCATCTGCATTTCTAGTGACTGGGCAGCCTGGAATTGGCAAAAGCATGTTTCTGCTCTATGTACTTATAAAACGACTGACCGAGAGAAAGGTTACAGTATACCGAGCTGGAAATGGAGATGTTGTCCAGGTCGGTCCAGATGGCAAGGCAACAGCAGTTGATATCCGTAGTACAAAGTTGAGAAAGTTGGCCAAAGCTTATAGTATATGGTATTTACATGATGAAACGATTGACCACAAGATGGCATCGCAGATAGCACTGATGATCGTTGACAATATACGAAGTGTCCATCTGCAAGTTTCTTCTCCGAAAGTGAATAATTACAAATTCTATCTGAGGGAGTGCTGCGCCATAACTTACTTTTTAGATATACCAACAAGGAAAGAACAAATAGAAATGGCTCGGGATGCGTGGCGATATAAAGAAGAATACATTAGAAATGTGTGCTACGTGTATGATTATCTCAGTTGTTCTCCAAGAACCATCAAATCAGTGATAACTAAAGGCACGTTGAAATTTGAATCTGAGTGCAATAATGTCGAGTCGACTGTACTTAGATCAATATCTAAGATGTTAGGACAAGGCAGATTGTTTTTAGAATTCGACGCATATAGCAATTTAGTACCCGATTATGTCTCTCACTCGGCTTTTGTTGTGAGATCGCTAGGTATCGAAAATGCATTTCTTGAGCCTTCTACGCGATACATTGGTAGCCTGATTGTCTCTATGGCAAATGAACAGAGAAAGAAATCCATAGCTGCTTTTTATAATGATGTGCGCAAGATAGGCGTATTTGGTTCGTTCCGGGGTGTATTGTTCGAGACGTTATGCCATACGTTTCTTCGAAACAATAGCGACGTTATTGCGACCCCGTGGGATAATTCCAGTCAGTAACTTCAACTCAATCCGCTTGAAACATACAAAATGTTTGCTGATAACAAAGAGATTGTGGACGAACTGCACGATATGGTAGAGACGTATTATTGGCCAACTATTACAACTTATCCTGCAATTGACTCTTTTGGAATCTATAATATTAACAACGAAAAGGTCCCTGTGTTCTTTCAAATGACGATTCAAGACAGTCATCGCCTTGATATGAAATATGTCGACAAACTACTGGCGCTGATGCCGGAATACCAGGGCAAAGCACATATAGTGTTTGTCATCCCTTTTCAGAAAGAAAAGATTTTCAGAGTTGTGCCTAAAAATGATCATGGCAATGCCATTCTATATAAGCTTGCATTAACAGAAGACTATCTCGTTGACCGCGCATTATCCGACAAGGAAATAAGCACCGTCAGAGTTCAGAGACCTGGAATCAGAGATTATGACCCTGTTAACTATGTTGAAGAAGATAGCGACATGGGAGCTTTAGACAAACCCTCTAAAAATGTAACTGATGCCGAGCGGATACAAGAAGAGATAAAGCAGTTAGAAGCGCGGTTAAGAAGTCTTAGAACCCAAAGCTCATATCTGACTGAAGAAGAAGGCCAAATGGAAAAGATTAGTGAGAGCATTATAGGTCCAGACCCAACTGCCGAGTCATCTGGCTGGCAACAAGTTGAAAACAAGAAATTCAAAAGGAAAGCCAAGCAAAATAAACCAGAGTCGGTAGCATTACCTGGGAAGTCGGCCAAAAAGGTGAGCCGACGGTGATTCAAAATGGTAAAAAGAGCTCCGCATTTCTCACGATCCAGCTGCTAATTCTTTTAGGATTGTTTCTGCTAATATTTTATCTTGTCACTCTTTATTTGTATATTCATTAAACTTGATAACCGATATCAGATGGCTTCCTCGCTTCTCAAGAAACCTTTAAAATGTGACATCACGTTTGACACTTGAGTTCGCGGATAGCGGTAAGGGTTTTATCAATAACCAATAATTAGCGGTGAACAATGTCATCGCCAATTTCGTTCATCTTCAACTCCAGGAGTGCAATCATTTTGGCTGAAGTCGATTTATATCTGGGATCCTTGAATACACTGAAAAGTTCTAGGGCATCGTTTTACGGTCAAATAATTTCTATTCTTTTTCTTGGCCTCCTTCTCCAGTTCCTTCGAGATCAAAACCTTCATGGTAATAAGTTTGTGGTTCCGGTCTCTTATTCCGTAATGGGCATAAGCATTGTAGATCTCATCTCTATGCATCCAATATCGATGATATTGCCAATTTTCTTGAATAACACCACGCAATACACCATCATCTATATCTACCGTGGCCGGTGTTAGCTCTCCTGTTTATATTTCCTAAGATGATGTAGTCATCGTTCTTGAAGGAGAATTCCTTCAAGTATCTTGTCTTTGATATTATGACCGTACCCCGTGCTATATTAAAGGAGCAATAAAATAGTACTTTATAATACAGGACAACATACTGACTCTATCTATCTGGAGTTAACAAATGGTTATGCTTCGGATGAAGGCGTCCCTCCAATCGAACTGGATGAGTTCCTAAACCTTAATTGAAATTAACCGTGCTAACATGCAACTGCTTGTAACAGCCGAGAGCTATGGTGATGCTGACGAACATTTGTAGCCGTCACAGTATGTTGAACAACCCTACTAAAATGACTAAGTTGTACTAAGCTGCCAATAATGCCGTTATTATGAGTCTCGGCTTCTTATGCAATGTGTACATTAACTCCGATATCTCCGGTCTATTTTCAAGAACGCGGAATGCATCAAAGTTAAATCCGACATGGACTGAGGCGCCAATCACTATAATTAGCTTGGAATTCGCAATTCAAATCTGCAGCTATTTTTCGAAGAAACGTTTTTGAAATATGTCTACTATTCTTGTTACTGGAGCTACCGGATATATTGCTGCTCACGTTATTGTGCAGTTCATCGAAGCAGGATATTTGGTTCGAGGAACTGTTCGAAACACAAGCTCTATCGACAACATCAAAAAGAATTCTTGGGCACAAAAGTATGCCGATAAGTTGAGCTTTGTAATTGTGCCGGATATGACTACTGAAGGCGCATTTGATGAAGCAGTTAAAGGGGTTGTTGGAGTTATTCATACCCAGTCACCGTACGCACTCCAAGTCGAAGATAACGAGCGAGATTTGTTGAAGCCAGCTATTAATGGTACCACCGGTATTTTGAAATCTGTAAAGGAGTTCAACCCTCATGTCAAAAGAGTTGTAATCACCTCATCGTTCGCAGCGATCATGGATCTTGTCCAGGGACCAAGACCCGGATATACCTACTCTGAGAAAGATTGGAATCCTGCTACCTATGATGAAGCCAAAAATTCCGAAAATGGTGCGTTTGTGTACTGCGCATCTAAAGGATTAGCTGAGAAAGCAGCTTGGGATTTTATTGACACCGAGAAGCCCAATTTCTCCCTAAGTGTGATTAATCCTCCACTTGTGGTCGGTCCTGCTATTCATTATGTTCCCAGCCTAACGAAAAACTTGAATGAGTCAATTAGTTTCTTCTACGGTCTTATGAATGGTAGTCTTGTTAGCACTGGAGTTCCTGACACTACGTTTCCGGCTCTAGTAGACGTTCGTGATGTTGCCAAAATGCACGTCCTAGCTTTCGAAAGTGCCCAGGCTGCTAATCAGAGATACTTTACTACAACCGGCAGCTTCGTCCTTGAGCAGATGTGCACTATTCTTCGAGAGAAATTTCCTCAGATTGCTTCGAAAGTTCCTGTTCCTGTGAAGGATGCACAGGACGTATTGAAAACCGTTTTTAGAGTTGATAATTCAAAGTCGCTCGATCTAGGCATGAAGTACAGGACATTGGAACAGATCACAATTGATACTGCTGAAAACTTGATAGAACTTGAAAAGTTACTGCTTTAGATAATTACTGTTAGAGATATATGGGTCGTGATACTGCTATATTTTTTTGTCTTAGTGTTTTGTTGATATCAGCCTCCTCATCAATAGATTCCTTGAGTCTTTTTTCATTTTTTTTCTCCTCAGAAAGCAAGCCACCCGCAGAAGTGGTATAGGCTGGAATTCAATGTAGCAATAAAAGATGGCAATTGTCAAATCCTTAGGTGTTGTACAATTTATCAGCAATGCACCTCAGGCTGCATTATCACCGAAATTCCGATAAGTGCGGAATTCCATTTACAACTCCGCTGTACGTAAATAGTCCATATATAAATCGTCTTCCTTTTCAGATTATATTACCGATTTATTAGAAATGTCTACTGTATTGATCACAGGTGCGTCTGGATATATTGCTGCTCATGTTATTGTCCTCTTTATTGAGGCTGGATATGTAGTGCGAGGTACTGTGAGAAACCAAAAATCAATCGATAATATTAAGAAAACTCCATGGGGACAAAAATATGCTGATAAGATCACATATGTTATTGTACCCGATATTACGGTTGACGGGGCATTCGACGAGGCAGTCAAGGGCGTCTCTGGTGTCATTCATACCCAATCGCCATTTATAATTAGTGTTGAAGATAATGAGCGTGATCTGTTGATTCCAGCCATCAAGGGAACTACTGGTATCTTGAAATCCATAAAATCTTATAATCCTTCTGTGAAGAGAGTGGTCATCACCTCTTCCTTTGCCGCTGTGCGAGACTCGACTAAGGGACCCAGGCCGGGATATACATATTCTGAAAAGGACTGGAACCATGAGACTTATGAAGGAGCCAAGAACTCTAATAACGGTGGTGTAGTGTACTGCGCATCTAAGGCTCTAGCTGAAAAGGCCGCCTGGGATTTTGTCGACAAGGAGAAACCAAATTTCTCGTTGGCAGCCATTAACCCACCTATCGTGATTGGCCCTGCCATTCACTATATTCCAAGTTTATCAGGAGAGTTGAATATTTCCACAAACTTCATTTATTCTCTGATGAATGGAAGTTTGGTTAGTAGTGGTGTACCTCAAAACAGCTCTCCATCAATTGTTGATGTACGGGACGTGGCAGAAGCACATCTGCGAGCATATGAAAATCCAAGTGCAGCTGGCCAAAGGTACTACGTTACTGGAGGAGCATACACCTTCGAAAAAATCTGTACCATCATTAGAAAGAACTTCCCTCAATTGATCGACAAGGTCCCTATTCCAACCAAAAACTCTGAAGAAATTTTAAGTGGGTTCTTTAAGAACGACAGTTCCAAGGCTACTAACGAATTAGGTATTAAGTTTCATTCATTGGAATCCTCTGTAATAGACCATGTGGATAGTCTTATCAAACTCGAGGCTGCACTCCAAGTCAATTGACTCAATAGTCATCTATAGCTTATCAGTAAAGTGAAAGAGAGGAAACGAAAGGTAACTTTTGGGACAGTTCAAAATATCAAATACTGATAGTGGTTCAATAAATTTTAATTCAACCATTTCTCGCAGGTAGTAAGTCAGATGCGAAACCTTAAGTACAACCTTAATCATATATTCATCAAACTGCGACCCAACATCGATCGCAGATTATCTACAGAACGATCATTATATATCCAACCACAATAATTTAAATTAGGGGAACTGACGTCTCTACTCAAGTAATATGAGACCAGTTCGTGAACAACCCATGAAAGAGCAAATCGACAGTTTACTACAGGCCCTTGAGAGCGTCAGGTCTTGGTACCTGTCCTAGCCATCTTTCTAATTCATCTACACCATATAGTGCAGCAATTGTCATACGGGATAAATCATCCACATCAGATCCTGAACCTTTAGCATATAGCACACCAAGATCATCATAGATAATGGGAAACGATGACTTTGTGGTCTTAACAATCTCCCACGTTGATTTATCAGAGGCCTCCCAAAGACCCCTCTGTGCTGTCCATTTAATAGTCCGGGCATATTCTGGCTTTGTGCACCACCCAGTTCTCAATAAATTATGTATTGAATTCACAAAGAACCCAACGAAAACGGTTCTCCTAACCGACTCAGCAAACACATAGTGCTCCCAACTATCTTCCTGCTCGTACGGGGGCCAATACATCTCTGGCGAACTTATTCCCAGCAAAGGCGCACAGCGTTTAGCAAGAGTTTCACACCACCACATGAAAGTATCGTTATCCTTATCATGACCCTTCCTTAACACAGTATCACCATCAAACAGTCTAATTGTCTGTAAAGTGACCAAAGCCTGGGTGATTGCCAAATGCTCTTCGATTGGTACATCACGAGGCTGTAGTAGTTCTCTAGTTTTGGACTCTATAATACGAAGAACCATAGCGGCTGTTGAACTGTTTCGGGTATTGTATAGTGATGTGATAGACAGCATGTCCTGGATTGCCTTGGGCGGTTCACCGTCTTTATTGGTCATGTTTGCAATGCCATACAGATGCGGGTTAAAATACTCGTTCATGCCTTGTGAAACCAGTTTCTTGGGAAGGTTCTTCAACACTGAAGCAACGAACTTGACTCTCGGAAATGGTATAGAAGCAGAGAATGTTAACCCCGAAGAGAGTAGAGCACTTGCCAGAGGCTGATACATCTGCCACTCTACCTCCTTAGATGCTTTAATTATCATATCCATATCTGCCACTGTAGGTGTCGTTTGGTCCGGAAGCTCAAAGGTAGGAGCACGACCAGTTGGGCCATCCCAGATCTCCGCCACTCCATCGCTATCGCCTGTTGACCTACATCCAGTATCACCCCCTGAACCAGATCCCGTATCGGCCGGAGTATCCAACCATATGAGACCCAGCTCCTCGTCAGTTGGCTCAGTGACTCGTAGTTCTTCATCAGCTCTTAAGCTGTAGGTATCACTTCTTGTAAAAATCTCTGGTAACAATGTTGGTACAGATCTATTGACATCTTCAGACTCAGCTCCATCATCCACATAGTTACATTCCTTATTGAGTCGCGTACACCTCCCACAATTTGGTTTCAAGTTGTCGCATTTTCGTTTTGATGCCACACAGGTTTGACATGACTTCTGCTTTCTTATTCTAGACGATCTCTCCTTTATAGTTGATTCCTTCATGATACAAACTCGGCTTTACCGGAAACAACTAGTAAAAAGTGGTCTAGATAATAGTTGCCGGAATCGAACTGGATGTAGACCTTTCACAATAACCGATCCCAGTTACAGCCTCGTAGGAATCAATATATGATGTGATATGTAACAAATATAATTACAGTTTGTGTTTGAAGTGAGTGATGCGGCCGAAGGTGACAAATCGGAGATAAACCAGGGTGTCGGAGTTAAGCTATGCAGCATGCAGTCTGAAACACTCCAACACCAAAATTCGCAGCTTGCAAATGCTATTGATAGATCTGTTGCTAATGAAGATGTAAACGTTCAACTAGGACTATTCGATCATTGGGTTCTCTTGTGTAATGATCTGTACTTGCTGCCGGTTGTGTGACGTCAGACTGGCCTGGCCTTATTCATTGGTGGCATCAGAAGAATCGAACGCGTTGGAAGGCACAGTCAAAACAGTCATTGTACAGAGAATAGAAAGATCTATTATGACATTCGATTACATTTCTTCATTTAGGTGACAATTGTTGAGCAACATTATCTTTTATTCACTTTAAGGGGGAGGGCCGGATAGTTTAATTAATCCAAATAAAGTTAGCTCCTGCTGGCTCGCATTTGCACATGCATGCAGCTAGGTGCACGCGCCAATACCAAGTAAAGCTGAAACAAACAGTAGTGAACCATTGGTTTTGGCAATAACGATCCCACTCTTTGTCAAGGATATGGCTACTTTTTGTTTATCTTTCAGCTTTCTTTTGATATTATAATGTTCTATTTGTTTCTTCCAATTGAGACCGGTCTGCCGAGGCCGTCTACCCCGCACATTACCTGCGGGGTTAATGAAAATCATCCGTTACCGATTTTCAACTTATATATATATCCCCAACTCCATTGATAGCAGTAAACTTTAACAATGCTTACCCTTAATGACCTTATTCCAGTATTGCGAAATACTATATTTAATCCTTTTCTGACCGGAGCAGCGCTGGCGCTGAAATTCATACCAGAGTGGTATCCCGAGTCGGTCGAGTTATTCAACTTGAGCCCTCTATTGGAAGTTATCTCGCAACATAAGAATACTTTGATCGTATTGACTGTGCTTGGCACTGTTAGGGTAGCAAATAATTGTCTTAATAGTTTGGCCATCAACAATTTCCGATCCGATAAGTACAACTGGTCTTCTGAGGTAGTTCTTGTTACAGGCGGAACTGGAGCAATTGGTAAAGCAATCTCCAATAAGTTAGCTGCTGCCGGGGTTAAAGTGATTATCACCGACCTTGTGGAACCTTCAGAACCGCTACCAAAGGGTGTTCACTTCTATCGTATGAATGTGACCAGTCCCGAGGATATCCATCGAGCAGCTCAATTGATCCGAAAAGATCACGGAGATCCCACTGTTTTGGTCAACAATGCAGGGGTTTTCCTGGGACTGCCAATTCTGGAATCTCCTGAGCCTCTAGTCAGAAGAACGTTTGATGTCAACACATTGGCCCACTTCTGGATGGTTCAAGAGTTTCTCCCGACTATGATTGAACATAATCATGGCCATGTAGTTACCATTGCCAGTTTGGCCAGTTATGTCACTCCTGGGCGAATGAGCCATTACTGTGCTTCCAAGAGTGCTGTTTTGTCGTTCCATGAAGCACTTGCCAATGAATTGCGAAGTATTTACAAGGCACCAAAAGTCCGTGTAACAAGCGTCCATCCAAATTTTGTTCGAACTGGTCTGATTACTGGTCTACAGAATATGAGCAACATTCTTCAGAATGAACTTATCACAGATGATGTTGCTATACCTGTTGTCAAACAAATCTTGTCCGGAAAAGGTGGTCAACTTATAATGCCTGAGATTGTGGGAATCACTACAATGTTGAAAGCATTACCTAACTGGTTTCAAGAGTTGTTCCGGGGACTAGGAGATAGCTACAGTTATAGTGCTCCAAAGGACAAACTGAATCAGTATGCGAAATGATCGAACTCTGAAAACACCTCTGATAATTATTGATAAGTGATTTAATTCAGTGAATGACAATATGTATGGTAATTTGAAATGAAACTTATGAACTTATAATGAGACAAGCTTGCCTATACCGATAATTGCTTGGTAAATAGTATTGAAAGCAGCTATTAAACAAAATCTTTCGTCTAATAAGCTCTTGTTGGCATACCGTTTATTTCCTCGATTGAATGTTGAACATGAACATGTCCAAACATCCCCGAATATCTAGTAAATCTAGCGATGCCACTAAAGCGTCAACCTAGGGATAGCAGTTCGGAAAATATCGGGCTATATGCTAACCCAGAGCCTCAAAATAAATCCTTGCATAATTCTAATTTATCCAATATGTCCTTTGTGATGTCATATCAAATTTTATAGCGTTGGTTATCTCCTTCTATACCCGCCGTGGGGAGTCAACAGAAATGACCCCCCACTCAAAGTGAGTGTCAGAACAAGCATGCATGCAGCACATCGCAAGGCACTCTCTAAGTTTAGGCGGCCGATGAGACGCGAGACAGCCCCGCTCTTTGTGCATGGTTGCAACAGGAGAGTCAGTGATCCACCTAACTGACCATTATTATAAGAATAATCCATAACATAATACTATATTGTACAAGCCTCTGTATTTATGACTTTGAGAATATCACTAAGCGTTTTTTTAGTTTATTGTAGAATGGGCCATATACCACCCCAAGCACTGCTATTGTCTGTGCGGGGGAGCAAGGCTGCCGCGTACTCAATACGTGCCACGGCGTGTGAGACAGCATGGCAAGCATATGCCAAGGTTCCGCGATGCAACGTTTCCCCGCTCCGTCATATGAAATGTAGTATTTTGAAGACGACAGTCTATTGGCTAGTTATGTAGCTCCTTTCCGAAATTGACATTTTATCAGTATTTTATCCGGCCAAAAAGGTGTGGGGGATAACTGATGCGGGGAACGACTCGGTTATACGGTATGTAGTTGTCATGGCGTGGATTACAATCGGGCACCATTACCCAATTCACAGTGGAACCAGCTTATGAATGATTATCTGTCGCTCTTGTCTAAACGTTGTCCCCCCACATCTTTAAAGACAGGTTGACTGATAAATCGACAAGTGGGGAAGCTGACAGCTGTCTTGGAAATAGGGATCACCCTTATATAAATATTGACATGTCCAAGCAGCTTCGATCCAAGATCTACATTAAATATCAAACCCCAAAAAATGGGTTCAGTTCTTGAGGCACTAAAGACTTATAACCGAAAAGCCATTTTTCGGACAATCGTAGCCACATGTGTGGCCTGTTCTGGAGGTCTCATGTGGGGATACGATTCAGGGGTAATCAGTGGAGTATTAGCACTGGAATCTTTTAAAGATCATTTCGCTGTTGGATCTGGTTTAGCATCATTGCAATCCAATTCAGTATCTTTGTTACAAGCCGGTGGTTTTTTTGGAGCTTTATTTATGTCGCCAATTTGCGAAAGAATCGGTAGAAAAATATCAATGATCCTGGCGGCTGTGACATTTTTGCTTGGCGCAATTATGCAAATCACAGGTACCGGTGGTATCGCACTATTTTATGTTGGCCGGGTTGTTGCAGGTCTGGGAGTAGGTGCTGCGACAATGGTGGTACCAACATATGTGACAGAAATCGTCCCGAGAGAAATTCGAGGTTTACTCATGGGTCTATGGCAGTTTTGGATCGTCACAGGTGTTACTATTTCTTATTGGGTCGACTATGGTGTCAACCAACATATTCCTGGCAGTACTGCAAAACAATGGAGAATTCCCCTCGGTGTCCAAATGGTTCCAGCTGGTCTGCTAGTCATGGGCGCTTTGTCACTCAAGGAATCACCAAGATGGCTCACCAAGAACGGCAAAGAAGGGGCTGCCCTTCAGAATCTGTCATATATGAGGGGACTTCCTGAGGGCAGTCCTGAAGTTCAAGCAGAATATCAAGAAATCTACCAGTCTATTATTCACGAACGTGAGGTTTCAGGGGATGCTTCATGGAGAGAGATGCTGATGCCTGGTAACCGAAAGCGAGTTATTATGGGATTTCTTATCATGATGGCACAGCAATTTTCTGGTACAAATGCCATTGGTTACTATGCTCCTCAGATCTTTGAAGCAGTAGGTGTATCAAGCACCTCTACAGGATTGTTTGCAACTGGACTATACGGAGTTGTGAAAATGTTCATGACTATGTGCTTGTGTCTATTCGCCATCGAGCGATTGGGAAGAAAGAAGTGTCTTGTTGGCGGAGGTTTCTTTATGGCTGTATTCATGTTGATCATTGGGTGTTTATTGAAGACCCATCCTCCTGTTGCAGGTTCAACGGAGCTGTCTTCTGCTTCATATGGGATGGTTGTGTGTATTTACTTGTATGTTACCGCATATTGCTTCTCATGGGGACCAGTTCCATGGATTTGGGCTTCCGAGATCTATCCAAATCGTTTGCGAGAGTATTGTGTTGCCCTGTGTGCAGCTTCTCAATGGCTGTGGAACTTCGTTGTCACCCAGTTCAGTCCTTATGCTTTGGACTCTATGAAGTGGGGTATCTTCATCCTATTCGCTGGCTTTAACTTTGTCAATATGCTTTACGCTTTATATCTGCCTGAAACATCTGGCTTGAGTTTGGAAGATATGGACCGAATCTTTGGAGTAGCTACTGCTATTGATAGCAAAAAGGTCAGAGAGGATGCTGCGCGACAGGCTGCTGAACTAAAGCAGGCAGACGAATGGCACGAGGATGTTTGATCTCCGAGAGCTGTATTGAATTTCTTTTGTTGTGTGGAATGTATGATATAAATTAACTAAATCTTTTAAACTATGCTGAATCGCTACCTGACAAAACGCTAGATAGCTGATGGAGCCCCACCAGAGAATGTTTCGTAGTGACAGTTGGTTGGAATGTGCACAGCACTAGTTGTCAAAATAGGAAGACGACAATTAGAATAAAAGTTTAATCTTCAATTTCAACTAATATGATAACTAGCTATTGTGCTGTATGTCGGTATAGTAGTAGAATCTACTAGTTCCTCTCACCAAAGCTTCATGCATAGCCCTCCCCCGCCTTAGCTAAATGGGGAACACCGCAAAGTACGCTTCAAAATATAAAGGTGATTCTGGAGCGACTAAGAGCCGAGTTTAGAAACTAGGCACATAATTCTAATTGTAGTTGTCATCATGAATACTTCCAACTCAATTGACTTTTTTGAGTACTGAATGGCCAAAATCGGTACTTTTCAGACATACAACCTAGATGACTTCGAGTGCGCGCACTTCAGCTAATTAAATGCATCCATTAAACATTACACCCAATATACACTTTGACTATACAATATTGATTTCTACCAGGAAATACGATATGGTCGTTTTCTATATGCTATTTGTTTCCGAATATCGGTGATCCGTCGCTCACGCTGGATAAGGCGATTTTTCAGTTCACTGGAATCCAGGTACGGTAACACTCCTCTATAGGATCCTCTTCCAATTATAGCATCCAGATGCTCAGTTTCCCTGAGAAACTCCAGGTCAGATTCCTGCTCCTTCAATAGAGACTCCAGCCTAGAGATCAGGACTTCTAAAGAAGGAAGTGGTAGAGCCATCTTGTGACAATCGGAACTATGACTACAAGCTAGCGGTTGGATCCAATGGTGGGGTCCACTTAAGCGACTGGAGTTTTAAAGCCGCTTATGTTAATGCTTCAATGGGTCAATTGTTTAATGAGCCAACGGTCAATGCACTTGCGTCAATGCATGCCGGATGCACTAGATAATGGTTCAGAATTCCATAGAGGCATAGTTGCACCAGACGAATCAACGCGGCGAATAGCTAAATTCAATGTGTCAACACAATTTGTACGACCTAATATTGATTAGATGACTTGCTGCCAGATCAAATGTCAATTCAAAACCCAATCTGAAATTTGCTAGCCATTTGTGGGGCGATCGGCGGCTTGATGTACCGATCGGAGATAAGATAACGCGGTCTCCGGACTTAGGGGGCTGACACACAGATTATAAATAATAATCTCCAGTTACTGTCTGCAATGTTTTAAGCGTGCTGTACCCGGTATTGTCGAATTAACTGATTAGGCGTAAGAAAGATACAGAGACAAAAGCAAAAAAAAGCAAAAAAAGGTACAGTGTTCATATTTTTACAATCGGCTCGATATTGGAGCGTCGGAGTCTAGAATTGAATTATAGTATTGTTCAAATGATTTAAAGGCAGAGGGCAGCAAGGAACATAGCACCAACAATAGAGGCACCAGACATGAGCTTGGAGGCACCGTTGGCAATTGCAACGGAAGTCTCAGCAGCAACACCAGAAACGGCAGGAGCAGCAGTGGTGGCCTTAGCAGAGGTAGCACCAGTCAAGGTAGCGAGCTCAGAAAGGGGGCACACAGTGGTGGTGGTGATGACCTCAGTACCAGAGGTGATGGTGATGGTAGCAGTGACAATAGCAGAGCCAGGGGTGGTGGCAGGAGCAGAAAGGTCAGAAAGAGGGCACACAGTTGTGGTAACAATGACCTCAGTACCAGAAGTGATGGTGATAGTGGCAGTGACGATAGCAGAGCCAGGAGTGGTGGTGGCAGTAGCAGAAGCGGCACCAACAGTAGAGTTAGCACCAACAGTAACGTTGGAAGATGCAGAGGTGGAGTACCACAACTCAGGGTACTTGGCGTAAGCGTTCCAGGCGGTAGGAGCAGCAACCATCAACAAGTCCTGACCAGCAAAAACGGCACAAGAAGATGGCTCAGGGATAGGATAAGCATTGTCAAAGAAGTATCCAGGGAGAGACAAGTTGTGGAGGAGGTTGGTGGAGTCAACAAAGGTGTTGGTGTATCCGACCTGGTCGGCAACAACCTTAAGAACGTTAGCACCACAGTCACCTCGTCCGAGGAAGGGAAGGTCCCAGTTAGCCTCAATGGTGGAGATCAAAGAGTAATGGTCATAGTAGGTGTCGTCGGTGGTTCCCTTGAGAGCAGCAGGAATGTCTCCAAGGAGGATAGCAGCGACCTTGTTCTGGTCGGTATAAGTCTCGTTCTCATCGAAAGTGAGGATAACGAGGGTCTTCTCAGTGAAGTAGTCGTTAGAGAGAAGAGGGGTGAGGAAGTCGAAAGACCAGGTTCCTGCAACCTCGATGGTAGAGTCGTGACCATCGTCAGTCATGTTGGGGGTGATGAAAGCCCACTGGGGAAGAGCTTTGGCGTCCAAGTCAACGTAGAACTCGGAGAAGTTCTTGAGGTTGCTCAATCGGTTCTCGTTGAGGTTAACAGACTCGTAAAGCACAAGAGGGTTGTGCTTTCGGACGTAGTCATTAGCACCAGAAGACTGGTTGAGGTACTGGAATCCCTGGAATCCAGTGTAGGGCATGTGCTCCTGGTATTCGGCCCATGTGATGTTCTTGGACTCGAGCAAGTCAGCAACAGTAGCAACATCAGCAGGGAGCTGGACGAAGTCATCGTTACCAAGACCAAAGTAGTCACCACCAGCAACTCCCATGTAGTTGGGCTCGGAAGTGTGGGTCAAACCAAAGTAGTTGGTCAAGAGAATTCCCTCCTTGATGAGAGAAGCAAGGTGGGGTTCACCGACAGCCTTGTCGTAGTCGGTGTTCTCGAGCCAAACATTGTAGATTCGGTCGTAAACCTTACCAGGCACATAAGAGTCTCCAGCGTAGTGGTTGGAAACAGCAGTGGCAGCAGCAGCAGCAACCTGAGCAGAGTCGGGAAGGTAAGACGAGAAAGTAGGAGGGTTGTAAATCTCAGTGTAGAAACCGGACTGCTGAGCGACAACAACGGTCACACCAGCGGCAAGAGCCAAAACAGAAGAAGAGTACTTCATGGTTTTATTTTTTAAAGGACGGGTTCGATTCAAGCGAAAGGTCGTGGTCGATCACCAACGTCCAGGAACCCGGTTATTTATATAGATGCCGTTTAAAGTTGGCTTGAGCTGCCGATCATTCCAAATTTGTTTTCCATACTGTTAATATTTATTTATTTTTCTTTATTTTTCTTTTTTCCAACCGCTAACACCGCTCACCACCTGCGCGATATTCGGAATATCCCCCGTTCCCCGACAAAGTGGTGTTTCAATCCAAACCGTGTGAGTGGTCAAGTCCTGCACCTGGACCTTATTAGCATTGCCCAAACGGGTGTGATGCAGCCTGGTTCTCCTTTGACTACATATCTAGGTGCAAACTAATATGTCTAGAAAGGGTTGTCGCAGTGCTGATGACGAATGGAACTAGCCAAATGCATCATAATGTGGCTCGTTTAGTGCCACCGTTACGGAAGTTTGCCCACACTATGCGCTATGCCTGTACAGGTTTTGTTAATAGCATCGACTTGAGTGGACGGCACCACAGCACGTGGGGACGATTGTGCATTGATAGTGGAACGTAAGTCGGTGCATATGCATGGATCATGCAAGGATCAGAGCTTGTTGCCGTTAAAGGGTTGACAGTTGCAGTCCCGTCTGCGAAAAATAATAACAGGAACAAAAATAGGGTTCCAACACGGCCAGATTCAATTACTGAACACGAAAATTTTGACACTGTTCGAATAACTGCTGCTGAATAAATAGTCGGTTTTGGGATCTTAATTGGGCACGATTGTGGCTAGCCCTCGGCATATTGTCTCTTCTGAGCTGAGCTGGGGCCTGACCTGCCAAGGCAGTGCCAAGGCTCATAGGCACATTCACTATGCATGAGCTCCCAGCACTTCCGAATAAATGGTACACTCCGGTTGGACGCCGTATGCCACGTTATTAGGCCCATGTTGCATTGGTTTGAAACAGGGCCATGAACATGCCATCAGTCGATTAGCCACTGACTATCATTCTGAGTAGCTGAAGAGCGCTTCTGATAGCCGTCAGTCATCGACACTGCAATTGTGGCTAGTGACAACTAATCTTCATATTCTATCCAGCCGTTTGTGGTGGCTTTCTACACATTTGTTGCAGGTTTCGCTCTATTGCAGCCGTGCCGTGTAATACACGTGCTGAAGCTATTTGGAATCTAAAACTTGAGCTCGGAGAACTAGGGCCAGCTCCATTCTTCACCCAGCGTGCTGCAGGTTGAATTTGTCTCACGCTCACGCTAAATCACCGGGTGGTTGAGTCTGGATCGTGGAAGACTCCGCCCATATAATACATTATTGCCAATATGATGATTGGCTGGATCAAAAATTAAGTTAGAGTTGAAGTCGAAGATCTCCCTGTTTGGGACTCCTTTGGCGTTACGGTATTATCATGTTGAAAGTTGCTTGAATTCATATTTTTTTTGGATTGCTAATTTGCTGATCTTTTTTGTTTCTTTAATTATTTTCTGTGAATGTTTATTTTTGTTTTTTCTCAAGTTTTGGGTTGTTGGGTACGTCTAACATTTGGACAGGATTGATCAACAATTGGGCGTACCCAACATTACTGAATTGTTGTCAGCTGGCACTGTACAAGATTTGCGAGATTGTTTCACGGTTGGCACGTGGCTATATTTCTTTTGTAGGACCATAGTCTCTCTTGTGGGCGTGGTAACTTCTATTTTGGTCTTGATAAGATTATGCATGTCGATAATGTACAGGTGCATGACACAGATGTGGGGTCGCTAAACGATCCATAGGTTATGGCAAAAACCTAATATAGATACCGGGACGTCTATCTTCTGGCCTGCAATATCCATGAACTTCTCTTTTGAAAACCACTATGATCCGCAACAAGATTTTCAATTCCAAAAGCATGATGTTAATGTCTCAGACTACAGTTTGCTGCAGCAGCATCATCATCACCACCACCAGCACCACTCTAAACAGATTTTGGCGTGTGGGTTCAATGTTGACAAGACTCTCCGAGATCTGGCAATAAGAAATCAGACCCAATTATTTGTGGGTCCATTGACAAATTATGAGTTACGGATGCCGCTGTGCAGTTCGGACGGCAGGGCACTTACCTGGTATAAATTTTGTACTCGGATCAGTCGATCTATTGTGAATAATCCCACATCCATTGATGATTGTTGGCTAATTAGGGCCAATCTACCTGATGGCTATTGCTTGGCCAAGTTATCCTCAAATGGATCCAAGAATAAATGGCATGTACACCAACTCTTTCATGTATTGGTGCATCCTCATGACTACACAGCAATTAATGTGCGATCTGCACAAAGGGAATTGCATTTAGGGCACCGATGTGGACGAGGAAGAGCCCGCAACGGTAAAGGTCACACTGCGTGTGTCAATCCATACCATACTGCCTTGGTATCGAAAGAAACTATCGAAGATCAAAAGGGTTGTCGATATGGATCTGCTGATTACTGTCCCCATGAGCCTATCTGTATTTTCACAGACGATGAAGGCCATTTTATCCACGGTCGGAATATTAAGACTCTTTAGGTATCCATTCCTCGTTTGCTGTTCCAGCCGAAACACAATCATTTATCTACATTGACTACCTATATTTGTTTACTTACCATGATCCCTTGATACCTAAGTAGCAGCAGTGCTGTTACTATAATACCCAAACTGAGACCCATACTGATACCCATACTGATACCCATACTGATACCCATACTGATACCCATACTGATACCCATACTGATATCCACACTG
Source organism: Sugiyamaella chiloensis (assembly GCA_030578775.1). Classification (NCBI taxonomy): domain Eukaryota; kingdom Fungi; phylum Ascomycota; class Dipodascomycetes; order Dipodascales; family Trichomonascaceae; genus Sugiyamaella; species Sugiyamaella chiloensis. Next base: position 120,290 of record JAKTZE010000016.1, on the reverse strand, counting down.
ATACCCATACTAATGCCTATACTGATGCCTATACTGATACTAATACTAATACTAATACTAATACTAATACTAATACTAATACTCATACTAGTACTAGTACTAGTACGAATACCTATATGGAACTATTGTGATTTCATCTTGTTGTCCTTGTTTCAAAGTTGTTAACAGAATTTGACTTGTCTTCCCTTTGAATTTTAATGCATGGTTATGCTGTTACAACCGTTACTCCTCATAGGAGATTGTTGCCATCAAAGGCATAGGTGATCTCAGTGGCACTCATCAAACAATCACAAGGTCGATTGGAATCTCTTGTGAAAGTTGCCTGATGCAATAAGATTTCTACAATTGTATTAATATTTCGGATAGCGGTTCTCCTACAATCACTATATTCTTCGGATCCCCCGCATTTGGACAAGCCCCACCCTCACCCCCACTTTTTCCCCAGACGTGGGGCACTATGAAAATCCTCAACCCCGCTCAACCTAATATTCGGACACCAACAACTCCGCCATGGTGGATGACCCGATATCTCCACGGCCCGTCAAACGACGAAAGGCAAAGTCCCGTAAAGGGCTCGAAAAGAAGTTTGTTTGTGATATACCAGACTGCTACAAGGCGTTTACCAGGCTAGAACATCTTAGCCGACACCAACTTAATCGTAAGTAATCCATGACGTAACATTACGCATCTTTAGTACTACAAAAACCTTATGGACCAAAACGTTAAATTAGCCTTTTGATCCAAGACACCCATTCATTTGGGTATTATTGTAATTCAGTTTGGTTGTAATATCTTCTTCTGCTTTCTGTTATTTTGCTCGCTTCTTGTTGATTTAAATGAAATAAAAAAAAGAAATGAACGAAACAGAACGAAAAGATGGCATCCAGAGATATCTGTTTGAGTTTGCTCAAAATCTAACCAAGCACAGATCAGCCGAAGGAAGTTTTCAAGTGCTTTGTGACTGAATGTGACAAGTCATTTGTTCGGAAGGACTTATATTCTCGGCATATTGAATATCACCGGAGGATTGTTAGTGATCTAGAAGGGATGGAGATCGCCAGGAAGGCTGACGAGATTGAAAATCAGCTGGAGAGGGTTCGCCAGGTAGAAAGGCGACTGAGCACAGCTAGTAACGGGGCTGGAATTAGTCCAGGTAATGGTGCCAATGGAAATGCGTTAAATATTGGCAGCACAGGTTCAACTAATAATATGGGTATCAACAGTGCTAGCACCACGCCAAATGGCAATGGAATTGGTAACGGAATTGGTACCAACGGTAGTAGCTCTGGTAAACAGCCGGTTTTGGACATGGTCGATACAAATGGGTCATTAGAAACACTTAGCACAGGATCCACCGCGGCAACTGGTGCCACTCCGGGCATTTTAAGCCCGTTTGGTCACAATGGCCATATTTCGTCTAATGTCAGCACCGAGCGATCAACTTTAGCACGCGAACCCTTGGGTGCAATTTCGGGAGAACCAACAATAGGAACATTACAAATGATTGAGCTTCAGCCAGGAGCTGACCTACCATATTTATCTCCGCTTGGCTCGTCAACGGCACCGGGAGCTTCCTCTTCATCTGTTGTTCAACAGATATCTGGTGTCAAAGATACTATTGATGGATTAGAGCCATTGGATGCACTTTCATCTATAGATAAAACGAAAAATGGCGGAACCACTTCTATGGTGGAGTCGGCGTTTGCAGCAGAGATTTCTCCTGATTCTTCGGATTTGGCCGATTGGCTGCTGACTTCTGGATTGCTGTCAGGAAAGCTAGGAATGTCTCCGGTGGATGCATTTTCATTCTTAGTGCCACCTGCTAAAGACTATCCAGAGTTCTCTTCTCCGCCATCATTCACTCAAAGTATGGTGGTGTCGGAGACAAAACGACAAGAGATGCTCGAAGACATTCCGAGTCTTGCAGGCTGGGAGGAATTCTCACTGGGAAATGTATCCATGTTCAACGAACTTTTCTGGACAAAGTTCCATTATCAATTCCCTATCATTCATCGCCCTTCATTCAATGTGGATACTACTCCGTCCCCACTTCTTCTCAGCATTATCTTAATGGGAGCTACATATGCCGCTACTTCGGAGGAATTCCGAAGTGCCATTGCGACTCCACTTCGTTGGGTCATTTTCAGCTCGCCCCAATTCCAACCCCCAACTAAAGCGTGGGTTTTGCAAAGTCTATTGTTACTGGAAATATTCGAGAAAACGAGTGCCAGCAGTCGGATGCTTCATGAAAGATCCCATATTCATCATGGTGCCACTCTACAACTTATTCGCCGTGGTGCAACATTGTATGATCCAGCATTAGATTTTCCAACTGAATCCTCCGATAATACAACCTGGAGGAAATGGGTGGAAGCTGAGAGCATCAAGAGAGCAGTATTCCTAGCTTTTATTCTCGATGTATCGCATTCGGTACTATTTGGTCATGGCCAACTAATGCATCCCCATGAAATGCGACTGTCTTTGCCATGCGATGATCGAGCTTGGGATTCAGCCGATGACAGCCGACAATTACTGAATGAGCCAACTATTCCATTTCCGGCTGCTTTAAAGAGAGTTCTTAACCACCAGAAGATTGAAACTCATAGCGAATTAGGCAGGCTGGCTCTGTTATATGGACTTATTTCCCATTCAATTCAGATGTCTCATTTAGATTTGGAGTCCTCATCGCTGGATACAACCTTGACTGGGTCCTTTCTTGGGAAATGGGGTGCAATTCTCAGTGGAGGAATTGACTTTTGGTGGGATGATTATTCCGAAACCTGCCATCAGATGGCTTCAGACGAAATCATTATCAGTGACCTTGGTCTGTACAGTCGTAATAAGCATGATTTCGAACTTCAATATCACCATGCTTGTGTAGTACTACAGGTAAAAAGATACGAATTACGAGTATTTTGTGGAGACCGGCGAATTTTGGGTCGCCAAACAATTAAGGAGGACTACTACGAAGCTGTGCAGTATATATTCGAGTGGTCAAAAACCAATGCAGCTCTGGATGCAGCATTTCATTCTATCAAGGTCCTTTATTCTGCGTATATGAGTGATTCTTCCGATCTCAATATACCTGCAACGTATTCGTGTGTGGATGATCCTTCAATCCACAGGGCCATGATAATAGCCCATTGTGCCATAGTTTTCTGGGCCTATACGTTCTGTAGAGATGGACCTGAATCATTAATACTGGCTGACAAGAACATGGAGGCATGGAAGGACAAGGAATGGGCACTGGCCGCCGAAAGTGGAGTCAAGTTCTTGGAGAGAACGAGAGATATTAAAACCCCGCAAGATCTCGCCAAATTGCCTCACAAAAACAATACGGTTGGACTGTTAAAATGGATTCTTATGTCGATGAGTGAAAGTAGATGGTATATCATGGTGGAAATGTGTAGGATTATGGAGAATTGCGTCCGTCGGAGCTTGGGATGCGAAAATGAATTGGAGCGTGAGCTGGGATGCGATGGTGTCAGCATAGCGTCATGAGTATTTATTATTTGATGTAAGACTGTTTAATCAGGTGTTGAAAGCAACTTCTAAGAAATGGACTAGTCATAAAAAGTGAAAACATTAAACTTGTTACAAAGCAATGAATAATGGGGTCGGTCAACGAAATTCAATTTAATACAATGACGACTTATCAAATACAATTATATAACCTTAAAAGACATAAGAGTTGAACAATTTATGAGTTATCGTTGACTCGTTAGTGGTGACCGTGGTGACCATGGTGACCTTGGTGACCTTGGTGACCTTGGTGGCCATTATATCCATTATTGCCATTATGATGCTGATTAAAGTTGTTGTAGCCATTATTGCTCCCATGATGTCCTCCCATGATGTTTCCAAGAAACTGTCCAGCCAATCCTCCTGCTAAACCTCCAGCAGCTGCACCTCCCATAGTGCCAAGAAGACCATTGCCAGACGATTGCTGGCCACCATACTGATTTGGTTGAGGATAGCCCCCATAGCCCTGATTAGAGGGATATCCATTCTGAGGATAGTATCCCTGCTGCTGTTGGAGAGGATATCCATTTGGCTGCTGCTGTTGTGGTGGATATCCGCCCTGAGAATAGCTACTATAACTGCCAGCTTGTTGTTGGTACCCATTACCGTACCCACTGTTGTAGCCGCTATTGTTATAGCCAGAAGAACTACCACCAAATGCACCAGATATTCCTCCTGGCCTATTGCTCATCATAGAAGCACCAGCACTTAACAATGTTGACCCAAGACCTCGATCAGTTTGAGTTTGATCATCGGGTGTTTGGCTGTCTGAGGAGCTGGTAGGTGGTGTTGGACTGGCCGACTGGGCTTTATTATAATAATCTTTAGCGGACATGTATTCTACGTTTGTGTAAAGATGAACTATTGGATCAAAGGTTTGTATGGAACTAGTGCTCCGCCTTGCATACAACTATCTACTGCCAAGAAATCTGGGGCGGTGTGTGCAGCTAAATAGTGGCGATTATGTCGATGCGTATTACTGAAGTCGGCCAATAGTAACTGATGACCATGAATTAGCTAGTCAGCCCACTGTTAATAACTTTTAAGTGCTCTAATTATTTAAAAATACAAGTTCTATGGCTTAGGATTGCTGTGGCCTAGCCACAATTAGATGCACGACTAGCGAAGTTTAGTGTGATAATAATCGAATGCAGACCTGAGGCTGAGTCGAACAATGCTGATTATCACGTATTGTTGCCATTTTCAGTGACTGATCTGCTACCGTACCGACCGTCGCTAAACGTTAAGATATGCAAATGATTTAGACCTTGTAAGCACTTTTAGTCTAGGATCATCAGCATGTATTAAAGTTGCCACATACTGTACTGCATATATCAAGATGCGGTGGAGTGCATTTAGCGTGCTGAAATCTGCGTGCCTTGCCCTGGCATGTGCAGATCATTGCATTCTAGCCGAAATAAAGATCGATTCACTAAGTAACTTTTAATGAGTTTGTTTCGAGTCGAAGCAGAATGAAATGTAATTACAAAATATAATAATAAAGTAAAAATCTCAGGTCCTTTTTTTGATTCAAGTTAATTTAAGGAGTTTGCCATAATCCTGCCAAATGTAGTTCACTCCTGTACGTTTGCCAGATTTGAAATACTCAGGTGACTCAGAGCATACAGTAGCATGCAGGCTGAAACTCATTCAAGTAGAGATCATCATGGTTTGTAGCAATTGCGGTCTTATTTCACCACTGCGTAGAGAAATCCGTCATAATTCTTTTCTCCAACTGTCTGCTGAACAACACCGTCAACTCGGTCATCCTTTCCGACATTCTCAATGACTTTACGGGCACCCTTAACAGCACTCTGGTTCAGCTTTGATTTGTCGACAATAGATCCTTGACGAACCACATTGTCTACCACAATAACTGCCCCCGGATTACTCAATTTCACAGCCCAGTCGAAATAATCCCAGTTATTCTCCTTATCCGCATCGATGAATGAGAAGCCAAGCTTGGGTTTAGTACCACTGGCAATTGCAGTGGCCAGTTTAGGCAGACTTTCAAGAGCAGGGCCTAATACCACCTCAATTCGGTCAGAGAATCCTGCTTTTGCAATATTCTCTCTAGCGACTTCAGCATGATGAGCATTAACTTCCAAAGTTGTGATCGTCAAGTCGGGGTTGATGGTAGCAAGCCAAATAGCAGTGTAACCACCCAGCGTGCCAACCTCTAGGGCATGCTTGGCTCCAGCGGCTTTGGCCTGAAGAGCTAGTAGCTTACCAAAAGAGGGGAACGTGGAGATGTCTGGGAGCCCCTTCTCAACAGAGTTGTGTAGAGCTTTGTCCAGCACATTGGCAGATGGCTCCTTAGTTGGGTTGTGGAGGTGGGAATTGGTGTATTCGTCTACGCTGGACCATCGAGGGTCCTGCTCGTAATTGGCACTACTAAACACGCTAGACATGTTGAGATGGAATAAACGAGGAGCGAAACGAGCCCTTTTTATATATGCCGCAGAGTTGCCATTAGTCGGATCTCTCATTGACGCACTCCGGATTAAGGATTTCGTGATCTGCACAAAGTGCCTAGTGGTAATATGAGCCTGCCGTTTCAATGAATCAGTACCTGAAGCCCCAATTAAAAGTCTACGGTGCATAGCCAATATCACGGACATATTTCGAGCTATTCCCCAACCTCTTTCTTGATTGACGACGTTTGACGGCGATAGCTGCTGGTTATATATTTCGCTGCTACTGCACGGCTGAACTCACTTCTGGATCAGATTACGTATGTTGCTGCATATAAGATGCATGAAAGCCTGCGGCTTCGTTCCGGCCCCGGATAGATTCAAACTGTGAAGACTGAGTGGAATAGATTGAACTGTGGGTTAAATTAATATATAATAATTTATAATTAGCAAATTGATGACTATCTTGAGCCATTGTTAAATATGCGTGATTTCTTTCGAAGTTTGAATCTCATCCTGTACTTAGCAGTGTGCCAGCAACATCTGTCCCATATGAATAAAATTCGTGGAAAATTAACTGGACTCAATGTGACCAAACTTGACCAAAGCCGGTATCACGAATAAATCATACTAATATGTACTGATATAACAGAAATATTTGTATGAATATCTCAAAAACGCACCAGAGTTAGATTTGAATTGCTAACATACTAATACGCGTTGCTGGCAACTCAAACTGCTATAGAGAAAACCTTCTGAATTCCATAAATACAATAATAATCAAGCACTGGTTCATTCTGGCGAGAGTTTAATAATTGTCATTATAATTTGGGCGACATCTTTCTACTATTTTAGGTCACAAATTAGACTGAAAACATGACTTAATTAATTTCCTTCACATCGTCTAGATTGATACCAAAAAAAGGTAGCCTTCATCGCTCTATAGCCAGTATTACAAGTTTAAAAATAAACTGAATATACAGCGGAGCCCAATATAAACACACCGAAAACTTGCTGTCCTGGTGGTTGATCTTTGTCTGCCGATATTGAGAATACTTCGACCTTGTAAAGCGCTCGGCCAGGAAATTTTAGGAAATGAAAGGAGATAAATATTCTTCTACTAATAGTATGAATATTACCAGAACGAGACTACTAGTCAGGTCACTGAGCACCGATTCATACCAACAAAATCCTGGGATGAAACTGGATTACTCCTCGCAGGATTAACTTAAAACTATATAAAAGCATATCCACAGGACCACGCGGTCACTCATAGGAAATAACACTGAACTGAACTGCACGGGTATCTGCTTAAGCAGCTGTGTTATGTTTGAGTAAGCTTGTCTGTAATGATGCTCTCGCTGGAACTTTGCTCGTCTCCAAAGACCTTTTTCTACTTGTTATATTAACCGGCTTATTTAGCCCAAAGTCAAGGGTAAATTAAGGTGGGCCATAAGGTGGGCCATGACCTCATGACCTCATAGCCGCCTCCTTGCCATCGTTTGTTACCGACATTATTCTGGGTAGTTTTGCTGGAATATCATACACCACCTTCAAATCTAGCACTTACTCAAATATCTCGATATACAAATTACGAACAGACCCAATACACGGAACACAACAGTGAAACATGCCTGATATCTAACATATCAAAAATATTTATTTCTAAACAGCGCCCTCAGTAGTCGACACACGGCGGCATTTCCGTCCCCGCATGATCATCGAGGGTCTCAGGCCCCACCTTTGACTAGGCCTATTTCGACAATACCCATGTTAATCATATCGAGCTTAGTCTGCACCACTATCAATTACCCCTCCACTGGTTCCTATTCAGGCTAATTTCGTCCCATCGCTTGCCCAGGCGAGCAGCAGTATTCCGAATCTATGACTTTCATACATCAAGTCCCCATTTGTTGGTATACCAGTTGGATTGACATAGGGTCGGTGTAATCATAACCCGAATTTTTGACGTGCGTTAAATAACGTACCTACAAAGGTGGCTGTTGCTGGCAAACGTGGAGATCGCTGCAAGACGCAGGGTACATACGAGAAGACCATCCGCCATCAAAAGGCTCAAGCGATCTATTTAACATTTAACAAATGATAGAATAGTCCTGACTTCAAGTAACTGGATTCATTGACCACACTATCTGGTTCACACTCTCCGGTTATATTATTCATCAGAATACTGACAGAGTTATCGAAGCAATGAGCTAATCCATCTCAGAGACTTGTCTGATGCATATTCGGTGATGTTGATTGATTTGAACCGTATGCGTCAAAGCTATTGAAAACTCCCCATATCAGTTCAATTCAACCGAGAAATCGTACTATTTAGGACCATTAATACCCCACATTTTTGAGTAATCGCTGATGATATTACTCGGTTGAGCAATATACCGAACTACCCCACAACCACAATCGAGCCTCATCTCCCCGCATTGGCGAGCTCCGCACCAGAATTTAGCCGGATGTAGTATGATTCTTTTGAGTTAGAGCGGGGTATGCATGGCGGAAGTAGCCACCGAGGGGTAAGTAGCAAAATTCATATATAAACTTCTTCTTGGCAGGTAAAAGCGGCCAAGAAAAAGATACCATGGCCGACATTGAAAACGAGTTGATTATTGAAGATAACATTGATGTACAGAATGCCAGAGCTCTCGAGGGAAAGTCTCATACTGAGACCAAATGGGAGTGTATTAAGAGATACCCAAAGACAGTGGGGTGGACCTTAATGATGACTTGGATTATGATCGTCGTTGGATTCGACAACCAGGCAGGAGGATCTGTCCTGTCAGTTCCAGAATTCAGAAAAAAGTTCGGGTTGATTTATGACGGTGAATACATTCTGAGCGCCAGTTGGCAATCTGCTATCCAGGGAGGTCCAACTGCCGTGACAGTTACCGGTTTGCTCGCCGGCAGTTTTTTGGCTGACATTTTCGGAAAGAAGAAGATCATTACAGCTGGTTTATGCATTTCTATAGCTGCAATTGGCATTGAGTATGCTGCAACAAGTATTGCCGTCTTTTTTGCTGGAAAGATGATAAACGGCTTTGCACTAGGCATCTTCCTCGGGCTGTGCCTTGGATATACCGCTGAGATTGCCCCTCTTCCAATTAGAGGGATTTCAACAGGGTTGATGAACGTCGCACAATGCATTGGTCCCTTCCTTGGCGCTATTATGGTAAACTATGTCGGAGTTTACAACAATTCTTGGTCTTACAGATCATTATTTGTTGCTCAATGGGGGTTCAGCATCCCCGCACTTCTTTTACAGCCATTTATGCCCGAGTCTCCATGGTATTTAATCAAGCGAGGAAAGGATGAAGAAGCAAAACATGCATTCCGTCGATTGTGTTCCACAGAGGACGATGCTGAAAGCAGATATATGGCAGCCAAAATCACTCTTCAAGAGGCACATGAGATGGCACAGTCAGGAAGTTTTGTCGAGTGCTTTCAAGGAACTAATTTGAGACGAACGTTAATTGCAGCGTTGGCTTTCATCTGCCATCCAATGTCTGGTGTGAGCTTTATCTCAAGTTATGGATCTTATATTTATCAGCTAATTGGTATCACCGCCCAGGAGAGTTTCCGTCTCGGTATAGGAGCTCAAGTGCTTTCCATTGCTGGTAACTTCTTTGGATTTTATATTATTGATAGGTTTGGGCGCCGAACTTTAATTATGTCTGGTGTTGTGTGTTTAATGATCGATCTTTTGATTTTAGGATCCACTGGAACAGCTGTAAACAAGGCCTCTGTTAGAACCGCGTGTGTTGCATTTATAACCATGTTCAACTTTTTCTACAACGGAGGTATTGGAAACGTTGCCTACACAATTGCATCTGAGATTCCTACCGCATCACTTCGAACTAAGACCATCACCATTGCAATTGCTCAATACCAGTGTTTCAACTGTATGTGGACATTTGTTCTTCCTTACATTATAAATCCCAACGAAGGAGATCTGGAGGCTAAAGTTGGTTTTATCTTCTTCTCTTTGCTGCTCATCTGCTTGGTGTTGATTTACATTTATCTTCCTGAAATAAAGAATAGGACATACGAAGAGCTTGACGAGATATTCAATAAGAAGGTCGCTGCTCGTAAGTTCCCCGAGTATATCACTGAAGCTCAGCTAAAGAGTGCAAGAGCTGTGGAAGTCAAGGAGAAGGCGCATGAGTTCGAGCACCTTGAATCGGTGTAATTTCAGAGTTATCGGACCTTCGAACTTGAAATATTTAGTATGTTAAATTGAGATATGTAAATGGAAAATAATTGTGTTTGATTGAAATTAAATGGAAAATGCTAGTTGTTGTCACCAATGGTAAAAACAGACTCCCCGACGGACACCCAACGCGTATATCTCAATAACATGGAAAATCACGGCAAAAAACGGCTTTAGGAAAATAGAGATTCCTGTAGAACCAAATATCACGGTTATTGTCTACCAAATTCATTCATTTACCCCTTTTGCCTCTTCTCGGACCAAAGTTGTAACGATGCCGGTACAAACACCCCCCACTCGTTAACATGCATATGCCCCGCGCTGTCATGCACACCTCCTTCCCAACAGTAGCAAGTCTCGCATTAAGTTTAGCCCGACTGACGATCAAGCTCGAATACTTAAAAGCACCGGAATCTACTAATGCGGTACTTAATTGCCTATTATAATGTCCATTGACCGCCATTCTCTGGTGAAAAGGCACAACCCTGGGCGGACGAAGAACAATGCTACTTCGCCCATCCAGATTGGAAACGGCAAATTTGCCTTTGGAGCTGATATTACTGGGCTTCAAACACTTGTCCCATTCGCAACAATGTCAGACTCGGGATGGAAAAATGATGCTCTCCCTGAAGGACAGACGCCAGATATGTTTAAAGGTAAAGTTCTGGAAACAGCGGGCCGTAAAGTCCGCTACGAGATCCCCAACGAACAACAAGAGCTCTCGCAATGGCTTATAGCCAACCCAAACAGGTTGAATTTGGGCCGGATAGGACTTTTTCTGAATGGTAAGAAGCCATTGACAGAAAGCGATATCTCGAAAACCAATCAGCAATTGGATCTATGGACTGGCATTGTCACTAGCTCTTTTGAATTGGCGGGAGCACAGTGCACGGTTACTACAGCTTGTGATCCAAAGGAGGACACAGTTGCAGTAAAAATACGGTCCAGTTTAGTAAAGAATGGCTTGCTGGGGGTTTTCATTGATTTCCCGTATGGGGACGGCCGAGCCAAGTTCTCCGCACCGTATGTGGGGTACTGGGACGAAGCGGAAAAGCATTCGTCTAAGATTGTATCAATCAAAGAAAATTCGGCCATTATTAATCACTCAATAGGAGATACCAGCTATGATGTCACCATAGATTGGTTGAACTGTACATCCTGTGAGCTGATCCATGACAAAAATCACAAGTATGAGTTGACTTCAACTTCAAATAGCGAGGATCTAAACATAAGTATCTCATTCATGGCTTCACAGCCACCAAAAAGCTCCGAACAGATCATATCAGACTCTACCAAGCATTGGGATAAGTTCTGGAACTCTGGAGGGATAATTGATCTTTCTCGAAGCTCGGATATGAGATGGAGAGAACTGGAAAGACGATATATCCTTTCTCAGTACATAATGGCTGTCAATGCTACAGGACTATATCCGCCTCAAGAGAGTGGATTGGTAAATAATGGATGGTATGGTAAGTTCCATCTGGAAATGATATTCTGGCACTGTGGCTATCTAGGACTGTTCAACAGGTGGGATACTTTGAATAGATTGGTTGCCATTTACGACAATTTCCTCGATTCTTCGATTCAACGTGCAAATGATCAAGGATACAAGGGTGCAAGGTGGCCCAAAATGACAGATCCATCAGGCAAACATGCACCTGGCGAAATCAATTCCTTGCTGATATGGCAACAGGCACATCCGATGATGTTTGCAGAGATGGACTATCGTGCTCATCCCAACAACGACATCCTTAAAAAGTGGCAGAAGATTATATTTGAGTCCGCAGAGTTCATGGCTAGCTTTGCTGTTAAGAATGAGAAGACAGGAAGATACGATCTTGGTCCTCCTATGCATATCATGTCAGAAAATACTGACGGTTTAAAGACCATCAACTCCGCGTTTGAGCTTCAGTACTGGAGATTTGGATTGCTTAAAGCCATATCCTGGTACAAAAGATTAGGTCTCGAAGCTCCCAGCTCTTGGAGACAAGTGGTTGAGAACTTAGAGGTCCCCACTATTGAAGATGATCTCTATGTTATCTGGCCAGGGGTCAAAGACATGTGGACAAAGTATACTTGGGAGCACCCTTCAATGGTTGGAATGTACGGATGGTTGCCTGGTACAGGCCTCGATCTTCAAATAATGAAAGACACCAGCAAAAAGACATGGGACACATGGCATTTTGACCGTTGTTGGGGATGGGATTTTGGAATGCTGGCAATGAACGCTGCAAGATGTGGTAATCCTGAGCAGGCCATTGGGTTCCTGCTAAGTCCAAACATGCCGTTCGATGATGTTGGACTTGTTCCCGGCGGTCCAACTGTACCATTCCCTTATCTGCCATCTAATGGAAGTTTTCTGTATGCTATTGCTCTTATGGCTGCTGGTTGGGACGGATCTAATGGGTCATCCCCTGGATTTCCTGACGACGGCTGGACTGTCCGCTACGAAGGTCTCACCAAAGCTCTTTGATTTACTACTAATTATTTTACTAAATATGTCTCTTGAGGTATTATCTATTTGTCATGTAGAATTTGTTCCTTTTAGCCGCCAGCCAATACTAGTGTTGAGGGGAAAACATCTCCGACTAGCGGGGGAGCTCACGATCATGCAACCATTGAAGCCACACCCTGCACTATCAGTGCCGCCGTTCCTAGATGGTGCTTCTGCCCCCCCGCACGACCGTTTCGGACTAAGCAGGAGTGTGCAGTGTCCATTGCAGAGGTACGCCAGCAGAAGGACTTGCCATTCATATCTCCGAGATGGATGCCCTACTATACATTAAATTTCAACAGTATATTGAGAGTTGCCTGCAACATATCTTTTTGATATTGATTTGCTGATCAGCTGTTTGAACCCTTCGGAGATTTCGTTTCTATTCAGTATTCTGCTTCACGCCGTTGATCTGGACTGTACAACAGTATTGTCAAAGATTCTGACTTGATCCTATGTGAATTCACAGACTGATAAGTCCTGCAGTGGCTCGCGTAAAGATATCTTATCATAGCTATCTCCATGCTGGCCAGATGCACTAACACGTCAGCGAGAACCAGTAGATTTGCTGTAGGTGCGGGGTCCAGCGGGGGCCTTAGCGGGGGGAACGACCTAACCTGAGATCACTTCCCCGCAAATCTTTAGTACCAGTCGACTTTGATTCAAGATATCTATATATATACAGCATGGATCAGCAGTATTGGCAGAAAGTTTAGTACCAATACCACTATGTCGGAGAAGGCTACCTATTACACAACAGAAAACCCTGACTTCAAGGCTGAGGTGACAGATGCTAGGGTGATTGATTCGAAAGCGGAACGACGACTATGTCGAAAGCTGGATATTCATATCTTGCCATTTATTACAATTATGTATCTATTCAACGCCCTAGACAAGGGAAATATCTCGAATGCCAAAACCGATGGAATAGAAAAAGACCTCCATATGCCTGACAGCGACTGGAATATTCTGCTTTCCATTTTCTATATTCCATTTGTGTTGTGTGCTTTTCCTATAACATTTGTCATCAGGAAGTATAATGCTGCTAATGTAATCCCCATTCTGATGTTTGGATTTGGTTCCTTTTCCCTGATTGCTGTTGGTGTCACCAACTTTGGTGGTCTTATGACCGTACGATGGTTTTTGGGTATGTGTGAAAGTGCCTTTTTTCCTGGTATAATTTATTACCTTTCGACGTTTTACCGTCGAACTGAGCTGGCTAGACGATTGGCTGTTTTCTATGCTGCTGCAAATATTGCAAATGCCTTTTCGGGACTTTTGGCTTTCGGGGTTTTCCAGATTGACTCGAGATTAAGTGGATGGCAATACCTTTTCTTGATAGAGGGTGCGTGCACTATTGTTTTCGCAGTTGTTGCATTTTTCTACCTGCCACGAAGCGCAGCTGAGGCCAAGTTTTTGAGCGAAGAGGAGAAAGACCTCGCATTTTTCCGTATCCAGACTGATTCGTCTGCTGTTGTTGGCGAAAAAGTCCAGTTCAGAGACGCTGTTAAAGTTTTTGCGCACCCCGTGTCACTAGGTTGGATGTTTGTCGAAATCTGCCTTGGTGTTCCATTAAACTCAATTAACAACTGGTTCCCCCAGATTGTTGCAAGTTTAGGAAAAGGAACCGTTCAAACCAATCTATACACTGTTGCACCTAACATTTCAGGTGCAGTTTGTCTATTATTCTTCGCCTTTTCCTCCGATTATGCTGGAATGCGATCCGTCTTTATCATGGGCGCTCTACTTGTCTCTATTATTGGGTTCGCCGTATTTGGTGCTATTGACACCCAGTCTCATATTGGCGTTGCTTATTTTACATGCTTCTTGATGACTGCCGGAGGATCGGCTTCATCAGTCCTCACATCTACCTGGTACAACAATAACACCCCCGGCGAGAACAGACGAGCTGTACTATCTGCAGTTGGCGTTCCTCTTGCCAACGCTGCAGGTCTCATTTCGGCAAATATTTTCTTAGCCAAGGACGCTCCTAAGTATGTTCCTGCTTTGGGAATCACTGCTGGCTTTGGTGGATTAGGAATTATCTTTGTTGGAATTATTACTGCTTACATGGCATACGATAATAAGCGAAGAAACCGCACTCAAGGCGTCAACTGGACTTACAGGGACGTTTCGACTGCCATTATGAAAGATGGGCCTCAAAATCCGAGCTTCAGATGGATGCTCTGATTTTAATATTTTAGTTTTGATGAATATGAAATGCTTTCGACTTTAGTAAACTACCTTCTACCACTTTAAAGCTTTGTAGATGGAGGGAAAGACCATTCGCTTGGTGTGGCTAGTGGGTTCTTTGCGAGAACTCGGGGTCCACTCACCCCTTCCTCGAGCCCATTATAGATGGTGGACTTCATTTCCTGTTTAGTCCTCCATCTCCACAACTTCGCGTAGGGTGTTTCATGTCCCTCGATTATTTTTTGGACTTCACGTCCCAAGATCGGGAGAAACTTGAATCCGTGTCCGCTGCCACCAGAACACACCAATAGGGACTTTCCATATTTCGGCACAAAATCAATCAAAAAGGAGTTGTCTATGCTGTCGGTATACCAACATCGCTTGGTGCCAGTTACTCCAATATGTAACAACTCAGGCATGTTGTCTTTCATGAAGGACTTTATTGCTGATAATGCTTGCCGAGTGATATTTTTGTCATCAGTTGAAGGTACAGAAATCACCTGGCCATTAACATTCTCATAATGGGTATATTTGGTTCCTCGGTAACCAAATTTAATGATCCCCTTGTCCGTACAAGGAAAACCATACAAGCCTCCGGCGTCTTTCAACCCCCAGCAGTAGATGGGCATATTTTTCCAACTGTAGCGATCTAACAGATCCGGACGATTTTCGGGCAGCTGAATAAATGCAACTGATCCACACGTAGTTTCGAGAATATCCGAAACTTCAGGCAAGAAACTTGGCGTCCATCCACCGCACGCAACTACAGTAAGTTCCGCAGTGTGTTTCATGCCATCAGCTGTTCTGATGCTTGTAACTCGATGGTCGGAATCAGTGATAAGGTCAGTAACAAGCCCTTTCTTCTCATTGAGAAAGAATTTTACACCCGCCTGTTTGCAGAGATGGAATGCATAGAGGCATCCCTTGTCGGCATTCACCAACCCAGCGGATTTGTCCAGAACCCCAACAAGGTGCTTTCCTCTTAATTTTCTGAAAAATGGATCAATCTTGTGCCCCCATCCATCATTTACAGCTCGTTCAACATCTTCGGCACTTCCAATTTGATACAGGCTGTCACTCAAACCTGACTTTTTGAAATTCTCTAGTGTTGCAACTTCGTGACCACCGTATTCTTCTATGGTCGACATCCTCAATTGACCACAATTTTCAAATAAACGGTCACCAGAGGATAGCCCTTTCGGGAGATCGCTTCGTCGGTAAGATCCGAGGTCTAGATTCCATTGTTTCCATATCTGTATACTCTCAACTGCCAGGTTTTGGTAGTCAATTTCTTTGCCATATCCGGCTCTCATCACCTTATTGATATCAGCCGAAGCACTATTAGTGTCTTGGATAAATTCATTCTGATCAAATGGTTGTCGGTCAAACACACACACATCGTACCCGGCTTTGGCCAACCACAGGGCGCTACAGTTAGCCACATCTGACTATACTTTCCATTACTCACGTAGATAGACCAAAAACTCCAGATCCTACAATATTAACCGACTTTGACATATTGACTAGAGTAGTCTTTTACACTTTCAATTTATGACGTTGTACGTATTTATATATTTATATATATATCTACGATGAGCTCACAATTCCGTCAATTATGTTGAGCAACGCGGAAATCGCCGTCATCGCCTTTGGATGCAATAGATAAAGCCTCCGTATGCGGCAAGTGTCAATTGTATCAATCGTGTGTATCGCACATATCCGGCCCTCAGGAGGAAATAGCCGATGCATAATTGCCTAAAGCAGTATATCTATGGTGATCGGACATGACGATAAGAGCAACAGGTCGGAATATGTCGCCATCGAAACGAGCGCTTTGAATATCATTTCTGATAAAGATCTATTCTTATCAGCGGGGCCGTTATAATTGCAGGGATTCCACTTAATATATAATCCTTCCCCTCTCTGGCCTGAAGTTCTGTATATTCGGTTACCAGAAAGAATGACAACCAAGAATGACATCTCAATCTCCGCCAATTTGGAGGAGGGTGCAAGCTTATACGAGAAGGCTGATCAAGCTATACAACTTGATAGGACTAAAGAAAGATCGTTAGTTCGAAGGTACGACATGATCATCATGCCTACTCTATGTCTGATGTACATGTTCAATTCGCTTGATAGATCAAATCTCGGGAATGCTAAGACTGATGGGTTGACTGATGATCTTGGATTAGTGGGACAGCAGTACTCCATTGTAGTGGGATCATTGTCGGCTACTTGGTGTGGATTCTGTCTTCCCTGGAATTGGGTTACAAAGAAGGTATCACCCAGGGTGTCGCTCCCTCTTATGATGTTTTGCTGGGGATTGGTAGGCTTGTCTATCGCGTTCGTTAAGAATTTCAGGCAGCTTTTGGCTCTTAGACTTCTACTGGGATTTTTTGAGGCTGGGTTCTCTGCGGGAACCGTCTACTATTTCTCCTCTTTCTATAAGAGAGATGAGCTGGCTCTCAGAATAGCCTTTTTCTATTTTGCATCCACCATTGCGGGTGCCTTTTCTGGTTTGATATCATACGGAGTTTTCCATATTGACAAGCCCAAGGATCCAATTTATGGCTGGCAGGCATTATTCATCATTGAGGGGACGCTGACAGTATTAGCGTCAATCCCTGGATATTTTCTTCTGCCTGCTAGTGTAGAAAAGTGCTGGTGGCTCTCAGGTGAGCAGAAACAGCTAGGGGTTGATCGAATGCTCTCAGATGGTTCTGTAGAAGTTGACCAAAGCTTTACTTTCAAAGATGCTATTCAACCTTTTTTAGATTGGAAATTGTATGCGTGGTCATTGATTGCTTTCTGTTATGGAGTACCTTCAGCAACTACAAGTAATTTTCTTCCTCAAATTGTGGCCAGACTAGGAAGGGATACCGTTATCACCAATCTTCTGACTGTTGCACCGAATGTTTGGGGAGCCTGTATGATTCTAGTGGTGGCATATTCCTCCGACAGAACAAGGGACAGAACTGGCCACATGATATTTTGCTTTTGTTGTACACTTATTGGATATGTTCTTCTTTATACTGTATCTCCAGATAAAAAGGGAGCGCTATACTTTGCGTGCTTTGTACTAACTACTGGTTGCTTCACCCCTAGTGTACTTTTCCACTCTTGGCATTTGAACAATAAACTTGGTGAGAACCACCGAGTCACTGACGCTGGTGTTCTCACTATGTTCGCAAACAGTTCTGCTTTAGTGTCGAGTTACACGTTCTTGGCGAAAGAAGCACCGAAATATCAAACTAATTTGATTGTAACTTTCGCATTCTCTGCAGCAGCCATAGTCACCACATCGCTTATGAGATTTTGGATGGTGCGGGAGAACAAGCGGAGAGACAAGATAGAGGGGATCACCCGAAAGAGCAATTCGGTAGACTCTAACCAGCTGGTTGATGGAACCAATGATATCAGATGGAGGTACTTTATTTAGGTTGAATTTGATGTTACTTTGTATTTCCTCTGTTACATTCTAAATCCTTCTCTGTAGGAATCCGTTGTCCAAGAATTCATCAACAACGTGCTTGCTTTGGTCGTCTTGAAGAAACGTCTGAGAAGATTTCAATATATGATAGCTGTCTTCTAGCACAGAACGATCAAGAGAACTCATCGTGATACCACATAATCTAGTCACATGAAATGAAGGATCCCCATCTTCCAGTAACAACTTGGCAAAATGATAAAGCTGCATGGCTATCGTGTGCCAGCTATGTAGAAAAGTTATATGTGGAAATACCATACCTGCCTTGATAATAATACAATAAGGATTGAAGTCTGCCGGCTTTTTGTCAAACCACTCATCTATTTGCGAAATTATCTCGCTCTTCTTCTCTTCATCTTGCAACTCTTCAAATTTCCAATTGCACGCCCTAGATGTCAGATAGGTTATCCTGTTTGTCCAGATTGAATCAAACTTTTCTTCAAAAAACTCGTTGTGATCGTTTAAATTAAAAAGGCAGGGTTTCTTATCAATAATGGCAGCTCGAAGATCTTGCCTGACATAAACCCAAAATGCAACCTCCCGTAGTCCACACCCACCAAGTTGCCACATTGGATCATGCGCAACAAGCGAAAAAGCTCCTCGAAGATGGCTTTTAGGATCATTCTGGGCATCCCGAAACCTGAACTGTTCAGCCATCCGCAGTAAAACAGTGGTAGCTAGTACAGCAGGGTCAACTAAACATTGCGAGTCGTTTAATGCTGGGATAAGTAGACCGTAACATTTCGAAGCAAACTGATGTTCTATACCATTCTCTGCTCCAGATGAGTCTACTACACAGCTGAATGTCAAAACTGTATAGTACAACAAAGGGCAATAGAGTGATAATTTAACGACTGTAGTACTAAAATGACTTGCTTCTGATGCGACATCTAGATAATGGCCAGCGTGATGGATGTAATTCTCGAAAAGGTGACTCTCAAATCTATTGTCGATGATCCGACGAGTGGGTTCGTAAAGAAGTCCAATCGTCACTGGATTTAGTAAGCTAGTTATGGTCATATGCTCTTCGCTTTTATCGAGATCTGGAATTTCTTTACTTATTGTGGGTATCTCAGAGAGCCTAGCTCTACAATGAAACTTTGAGGAGAATGTGCTCTCTCTGAACAGTACTCGCGAATAGCTGCACTTCAAATTACGTCGTACACAGCCTGAACAAACTGGAATCATACGGTCACATTTTGAATGCCTTTTAAAACACGTATCACATCCTTTCTTGTAGCTCATTGTATCCATTCGCTGTTACAAGTATCTGCAAATGTGGGGAATGTGGGGAAATGTGGAGGCTCGGTGCGGCAGACGTACGGAGAGTGGGCTGTGCCTTGAGAATGAGGTAGCCGGCACCATGCATTACTCAAAAAGCGGGCCATGAGATTGCATCTCTCAATTTAACTATAAGAGGATGCTATCAAATTATTTCTCTTTTAATATGAATAGGAAAGCCTTTGATATATCAGAGATATTCGTAGAGCCATGTCAATTGTGGACATATCGCCATAGCGACAAATGAGTGCCGCATCTCCTGTCTGTCCACCGGCAATTGATATATGAACCCATGAGTTACCAATATCTGGAAATATTATAATTGCGAATTGATATTGCGGTATGACAAAATTCTCTATAAAGCTTTGATCTTGTACCGAATTGCTTCCCTAATAGCGCTGAGCAAAATCACAGGTGCCGGCTGAAATACGAGTATGAATTCGTATATCCGAGCTTAGCATCAAACATTCTTAAATCAGCATACAGAAATTAATTTTTGTTCCCAACAGATGCTTCAAAACATGAATAACTAGCTGGAGTACTCTGAGTAATCCATTTGTACAAAACACTATACGTCTCACAACTGAAAAGTCTTCAGTAATTAACCCCAAATCTAAACGATACAACGATGGTATTGCTCCTTATGTTTTTGTAATTCTATCACTAGCTGTCTGAAGGGCTCATGGATATCGCCCTCACGATACTGAATTTTTAGGACATAAAAGAATATCATCACGGTGAAGTGGTTAAATCTAAGCCCGTTTGTTTGATCACTTCTTGAGAGATTTATTTCATTCCTAACCATCTTTTCTTGTGCTCGATCCTCTCAATTTCGTGTTCAAGTTCCTACTTTGGTGATAGCTCGTCTGCTTCCCACCGTCGATCTTATCTATAGCGCTCGATTGATGCTCAACTGAGGAGTCATCCAATGACGTATGAGATGTATCACTTAAAGGAGCTACGTACTCATAGCGGCCGCTCCCATATTGACATTCTGTGAGATCTGGAGTCTCAATCGGGCCTGCTCATCGTTCAAACTGTATAATTTGAGCCTCCAACCCTGTTATATTTTGCTTCATGTTCGATCTCAAAACGCAACCGGCTTTCATATTAATATTCTATATCTTCAGATTTTCCTCCGTATTTTGCTCTCTCTTTATATAGTAGGGGAACAAAAGTACAATGATATTATGCATTTCATCAACGAGTAGTGCTTGCTTAACCACTTGGATCATTAGCCTGCCACTATCGCTCAAGTAGAAAAACTTGTTTTCCATGATCTGACTAACATTCTCATAACAGATAAAATTTATAATTTATCTAAAGTTTATCTTTGTAAGTATACTAGAGCTTGAAAATAAGAAACAGGAAAATGAAAATAAAATAAAATAAAAGGGCATTATTTTGGTGACCGCGACACGAATCTTCATCATCTAGCAGAGACTTCCGATTAGTGACGGTACAGGAACTAGTGGACGGAAGCGTTATTGAATATAATCCGTTTAAAAGTAATAATTCGACTTCATACATAACACTGTCGATACCATTGAGCAATGCCTAGCTCTATCCAACTGACCATCACCCTAGCCTATGCGGCTGGTGTTTTGATCAAAGATTTCTTTCATTTTGCTACACTCAATAATATTCTCTTAAATTATATCACCACAATGAAGATGCGACGCAAACCAGTCTTTATTAAATCATCAAGACGATTACAAATTTTCTGAATTGGCTTTATTGCATCCCACATTATTAGAGTTAGGCTAGTCAGCGTCCTCTATCAATTGGCCATCAGAGATATATCAAAATCAAAATCAATTAATTCCGAGGAATTCAAAACTAGAAGTTAGTTGGGTATTCTTGATAAAATATTCAAAGCTTGGGTTGTGCTGCCACGTTCGTAGAACCTTCTCAGTACGATAAGGTAAAATAGGCAACGACGGCAGTTCTTACAATAATGGATCGTTTGTTTTCAAATTTTAAGATAAAAAAATAGAATATGAATTAGTAAACATTACGCAATGTCATGTATTTCTGCGGAAAGAAGCCTTTATTGTATCAAAGTAGTAGAATCTACCCGCGGTATTCCGCAATATTTACCACCCGCGGAACCATTCCGTACAGCGGTAAGGCTATAAAAGGATTTCAATATTTGAAATGACATAAAGTAAAAATGAAACAAGTTTTCATTGAGCTTTATAAATATAAAAACGCTTGGCTAAATGAGACACCTGAGTTCAGGACTAGCTACATCAGCGGTCTATTAGGGAATCTTAATGGTGCTGCAGGCATCGAAATAGTCACTTACAGTATCAACAGTAGTGGTACATCAAGACGGGCTGCTTATGACTTCTTTTGTGTCTATACCATTGACAGCAAGGAAGTTGGACAAGCATTTGAGGCTAATATTGAAAAATCTGGATGGTATGAATATTTTGACCAGGTCAACTTGCGTGGAGATCAACATAGCGCATCTGAAATTTTGAATGAGCATATTTCATGCAAAGGTGTATCAGATTTGGAGTAACTAAACTATTATAAGAAACATCTACAATGAGTTCTAAATAAATCAAATTCATTTATAATTGAAAGCACGGTGCAATTGTTACTTTGACACCGCTATGCCGGGGTGACTGATTAATAAGCAGCGATACTAAAACCTCTCTAGATATGACTTCTGGTACAACAGCCTTCCTGCAAATATGTTATTATTTTTTATACGTCATAGCATCGGTCAGATATCATTTGGAATCTATAGAAGAAGTCATCTTTAAAAGTAAAACCCCTAAAAGTATATCATAGATTGCGCAAAACGGTGGATAGTATGATGGCACTCCGACAAGCTCCGTAGAGTAATGGTGAATCAAGTCCCAAAGAGCATGTCCTAGAAATCCCAAACTAATAGCAAATGAGCTGATCCAAAGTCCATACAGGGCTAAAACAAAAAACACTGTAGCCACAATACACTCTACTATAGCTTGGCTCAGTGTTCCTGCCTCGAATGCAAAACCCACATAAATCGCTGCTATGCTAGCGAGCATTACAGCACTGAAATCCAAGGATTTCTCATGTCCAAGAATTATAAAAACACCCCATGTGAGCGCAAACAATCCTATAGCAACAGCTCCTTCTTGAATCATTTGTAAGTATGCGAGATACAGCGCAGCAGCCTCTATTTAAGTTTTCCACACTTATACATTACAGTATCAGTAATTACTTGTTCGGAGTTGAGAAGCCGCATATTGTGGGACGAAAGGTTAGTTCCGCTGTTTTTGCGCCGGAGTACCGAAATTTCATGCTGATACAACATATCGTTGATAAGTCCATAGATTTGAGGCCATGGGAGGAGATCTGGGAATATTACTACACACAAATCCGGTAGACATGATTTGATACTCACAATAATTTCCATGCCAAATTGCATTGAAGAAAATAATCGACTCTAGAATGTTGTCTACTCGCTGCCATCTGTTGTATATTGTCGGCTTATAGTAGTATTCTACTACCACTAACGTACTTATCAACAATTAGTCCTATACTACTGAATTCTTGTAAATCCTAAAAGCCGAATGAAATTTAATAGCCACGGATTCCTCTAGTACTACTATGGTCTTTTGGAATTCCTTCTTTGTAATGTGCATATACTTATCCTTGGAGCGGTATCATGCTTGTCAAAGATATGTTTGGACTCATTTACTTGCTTTTTGAGAATCATAAGTATTAGCCAGGATAGTTACAGTTTCTAACGTATGTGGCCTTACTCCGTTTGTAAGATAATAATATCTGTCTCTTCAGAGCCAATAAAAACATTCAAGAAGATATCTCCGCTATCCTTCACCTTTAACTTATTAATAAGTTCTCTCTTAAGAAATACGTGATAACAGCCCTTTTCTAAATTTTTCACAGTCAAGCAAGTCGAAGTCCCTGTCTCTTGATGGCTCTTGATGGTAAGTAATATGAATCTATCATCACTATCCCATACTGCTCTTAAGAAATCTACATTTTCAAAAGTAATATTATCAATCCATGGGTTTGAGGCCAATATTTCACTTGTCCATGGCTTCTCCCACATTATCTTTTGACCATTTGGCACATTCAATCGTCCGTATCCTATAGCTGCATTACCCGAAAATGGATCCATCGTCAGCCACCTTGATTCACAAGTTGAATCATTCCTAGGATAGTACAACCCACAATCTACCCAAGAAGGGTTGAAAGTCCTATCTGCATAATTCAATAATCCTTGTAAGTTCTCCTCGTCTCCCATTTCTGACACACATTGGATAACATACCCAAAGGTTGGTCGCGGGTATAATTTAGGAGAGTCGATACTTGTAGAATTACGTGCTTCAAGGAATGCGGTTTCAACACTAGAATTGTTTTTGTTTGATATTCTTCGAATAGCAGAAGCCACATCTGGGTGGTTTATTTCAACTGTACCCTCTTCTGATTGCCGATGGAGGTGATACTTAGAGACCGCTTGGTACATCTCACTAACGGCATTTGAGTTCCATGGCATGAATGCCATGGCCCTTTTGTTAGTTTCAGTTAGGAAAGTACACAACATACCAAGAGATAAAGCTAATATCGTTTGACATTACCGGCAAATTTTGCTTAACATAGTACCAATCTACAAAATGGCCATTTTCTGTCATCATACCAACTTGCTCCCAGGCTGAACGGTATTTTGATGTAGCTTGATCAGCAATGTTAAGTCCATATCTCACGTCATTATATCTGATGGCTATGAGCTGCGTTAGCACGTTTCGTGTTCCTGCAATTGACACGTACAGGGAATTGGTTACAGGCAATGAAGATTGTATTGGGTTCACAGCAAACTCCAAGCCATCCCGAATCTTCCAGCTGTCCGAGGATCGCTTGTTGTAAGGAAGGTCTAGAGTACTTATAGATCTCTTGCCCCATTCCCCAGAATATTGGATTCCAATTAAACACAATGGAATCCTCTTTCTCGAAATGATCATCGTCGAATAGCATGGCATACAACGAAACCATCATCAATAAATGGCCGGAATACTTTGTCAGCACCTTTCCATAACACTTTAATACTTACCATGATATTTTCTCTACAAACGGGATCGGCCCATGGTTGTCGGAGGGCCGTTATATCTCGATCGCTACGTATACCAGACTGACTCGTCAGATACCAATACCCCCAAGTCTCACGTCGCAACATCTTCTGAATTAATTTCCACATCACATCCTTGAAAGCAGATCGCAATAATGGTAACCTGTGATAATGGGCAGCTCCACATGCATATGCCATAGTGGCAATTTGGTACCGGAAAGAATCAAGCCATTCTTGTGCTGGTTCTTGATTGCCCATCAAAGCCCACTCACCTGGGATTTGAGATGCTAAATTATAAAAGTGTCTTAGGTGCCCAACCTGCTGATATGAAAGCTTGCTGTAATTTTCCACTTTGTTCAGAATTCTCTGTGGAATTTGAATCATTTTTCTTCTCATATTCTCTTCACTGGATAATTGCTCATTATAAGCACTGTTAATTCCGCGAAATGGCCAAAACTCCGCAAAAAGAAATTTTGGCTACATAATTAATTGCCGCTTTAGATGCTATACCTTGATAGGATTATAAGGTCAAAAATCATTTTATGGACTCTTCGAAAGGGGTACGCCAAATTTCAAGGTTCGCTTAGACGCGTTGCAAATTAGTAGTGAATGAAGCATTAGTTAAGGTATTCCTACTTTGAAATCTGAGAGCTTTTGTGTGATTGTATTTATTCGATTTACTTATACGATTCTTAAGATAAACAGCTAGCTTATCACGCTAAGGCATTGGTCCAACGACCATTTGGCCATTGGCTGCGCTGGCTGCAGCTACTTCTTCCATATGCTCAGCAGCCGGGTCAGTAACCTTGTCCATTGCTCTGAAATACTCCTCATGTTTTCGAGGGGTGGAAACAAGAATGTGTCTGCCAGGAGTTTTGCCAACATTAGTAAATCCATGGACAGAGCCACGCGGGGCTACTACTCGAGAACCGACGGGTGCCACTTCTTTTTCATCACCAAGTTGATACTTCAACTCTCCTTCGAGAACGATAAAAACCTTATCTTCATCATAGGAAATATGAGCAGGAGCACCACCACCAGGCATGATAGACATGTCAATGATAGTGAATGGATTTCCGGGCACATTAATGATCTTACCGATCATTCCATTGAAATTGGTTTCCTCGAACTTGGTAGTGATACCACCTTGAATAGTTGACATGATTTGTTTAATTGAATATTAGCTGACTACGATTCTTTATATAGTTGAAATCTCGGAATTGTTATTCCGAGATTTCGGAACCTGTATACATCTAACATGTATTTTGACTTAGAGTTGCTCTATTGGCGGTTCACTGTTTTGACATACAAGGTTGCTGATTCATCTTAAGCGTGCGGTACTCCGCAGGTCTTCTATATTTCCGGGTATATTGATTGCAAATCCTAGCGAACTGTAGAGAGGTCGAACTACTTATAGCGGAATGCAGTAACTAGACGGAATAGCAAAACTCCTTGGAGCCGCTACCGATAAGAACTTATACAAATAGTTAGTGATACGTGATTGCAAGTATCTTCAGGAAATATATCAGCACGTGTTCTGGCAATACTACGAAACGCATTGTAGGTATTAATTTGGCAACCTATTATGTCGGAAACCTCATTTGCAGTTACATTTGCAGTTACAATTCTAGACTGAGATGAGTGGATTGATGGCAAACTACTGTTAATGATTGTTTTAGCGTGAGTTCCAAGCATTAGACATGGCAAAGGTATAATAGAGATAATTGGTGTACTAAAGACGTCAGTTTTCTATTATCCAAGAGCTACGTTTGAAACAGCGGTCGATTGCGCTCAACATGTTGTAATTTCAGATACAAACTTACCTGGCTAACTACAAGTGACTTTGGCCCTAAGCAGTCTACAATGGATGAAGTGGTAACCGATGGCCGCCTTATCTAGATCGCCTCGGCCTTTATACTCCGAGGCTATAGGCTTGTACGGGAGCCATATGGGGAGTTTGGTTGTTTCAGATTGGATTGATGGAGATCTATTACTAAATTTACAGGATCCAATCCTTATTGCTGGTATTCTGGCTTTTGACTATATCTGCTTACGACATCAAATTTGTTTAGTAGCTGATGAGCGAATTTTTTTCAGAACACGCAAGGTCGGTGGTGCATTCATCAGCTAATCATCTTACTGCTGCGACACATATCTAGATGCATCAGCTATCAGTGATTTGATTCAAGTGATAAAGTTTACACGGGTTGCTTGGTGCATGCTGACTAATGCACCTGGTATTAACTATAAATACTTGTCTCTCTGACTTTGAACACGCATTAATGCCTCAATATCCACCTTCTGACAACACTAGAGCTGCGGTAACCGCTGCTGCAATTCATGCAAAGGCACTGAAATACCTAACATGGAAACAGGTAGCTGAGGGTACAGGCCTGAGTGTGGAGTTTGTAACTGCCGCGATATTGGGCCGGCAAACTTTAACTCAGAAGGCAGCCATAGTGGTTAGCGAAAACTCGGTCTAGGCGAAAATGGTATACGGTTATTGCAGACAATCCCTATGAGGGGTAGTTTTGAAGGAGTTCCTGTTGATCCCACCATCTATAGGTTCTATGAGATCGTGCAAGTCTATGGACCGACGTTGAAAGCGCTGATTCACGAACAATTTGGAGATGGAATTATGAGTGCCATCAATTTCAAGTTGAAGGTTAATGAAGCAGATGGTCCTGATGGAAAGAGAGTAGTTTTAACATTGGATGGTAAATTTTTGCCATATACCCCTTTTTAAATAGCAATACAAACCATTGTCCAAATCTCAATGTAGCAGAAAAAATTCAAAGCTATTGAAAAGGGTATGAAATGCGCTCTAAATTTGAATTCACGTTGTCATTATCAAAATGATGGAAAGCAGTAGCTGCATTGAGGTAAAATATTCAAAGAATAAGTATACTGGACCAAACCATAATGAATATATTTATAAGTGTGGAGCATAGAATAAAAGCATATTCTTCGTATAGATAAAACTTTCTTAGACTGCTTTGATAAGTACTGCTCATAGGTCTAGATCTGATAAGCTAGGATGATCATCTGGGCGTCTACCTAGTGGCCAGTGGTACTTTCTTTCAGATTCAGTAATAGGCAAGTCATTGATGCAAGCAAACCGCTTCTGCATAATTCCATCTTCATCAAATTCCCAATTTTCGTTGCCATATGATCTGAACCAGTTTCCACTATAGTCATGCCATTCATAAGCAAATCGAACGGCAATGTGGTTACCATCAAATGCCCACAATTCTTTAATTAGGCGGTAGTCTAATTCCTTTTCCCATTTCTTTGTCAAGAACTGTTTGATTTCACCCCTCCCATTAACAAACAGTGAACGGTTCCTCCATTTACTATTGACAGTATAGGCCAAAGATACTCTATTGGGGTCTCGGGAGTTCCAACCATCTTCAGCAACTCGGACCTTAGCTATAGCTGTCTCTCGAGTAAAAGGGGGAACGAGCTTCAGAGTGGACATCTTTCTAATTGCAATGTTGAAGGACATCACGATAGTATGTCACCGACGTTTTATATTATTATATGCAATAACGATAATTTTGGGTCCCGTGTAACTTACGTAATATTAAACTATTTGTTTGTTAGGCGGTAACTCGCTATCCGCATCTCTGACCCGAGCGATTGATACAATCCCGCGGATAAGTCAATAAATCGTTATAACGCGGACTCACATGTCTATCTTTCATCCCCACATAACACATTCCATGTAAGAAGCCCCGAGTAACAATAATTTAGTGGATTTGTATTCAGTTCACAACCTTTCTTGAGTTTCATCTGCATTGTGTAAATGCTTGGTATTTCACTAATCTCGAATGAGGTTTGGAATGCGACATCTACATCTATGCATCCACTACCATCATAGTTTATTTATTTCCATAATATAATATAATCGCTACTTAACTACTTTGAGCCTTGTCAGAAATGTCCTCAATATGGTCAACTTCACTTGACTTTAGATTTCGATTTCGAGCGTCCCTACCGTCAAAATCTCTCCTTTCGTAGTTTCCTGTGATAAAATGGAACCACCTCTCGGAATGATCACTTCCTATCTCTGAATTCAAAAAGCTCATCAATTTCTTCAAGAGTGAGATTTGCAGCTTCTTCGTAAAAAGTAATATACGACAGGAATAGCAGCAAAGTTCATAACTGCAAAAATGATATAATCTCTCCAGCCAATATTCCCCGTTCCAATGGGAGTTATGAGGACAACAATATAGGTACAAATCCAGTTTGTAGCTGTTGCTACTCCAGCACCAATGTTTCGGTAGTTTAATGAATTAATTTCAGTTGGATATAGCCACGGCAGTCCGTAGAACATGAAGTAGAAAAACATAAACGAGATGCTGCAATACTCGAATTCTTTGTCCCATAACTCAGGGCCACTGTGACTGCCAGATAGCAGATAAACTGTGCTATAGCACCCCAAAACATCAATGGATTTCGTACGACTTTATCTATCATAAACCAAGCGCATATCAACGTTGGCCAATCCGTTGTTCATTGAATTGCAAGCTGAAAGAATATAAGCTAACTTCGGCGTGAGACCTATCGTGTTCTCGAACAGTGGAGTCTGATAGTATTGAATGACATTTACACCTGTCCATTGTTGAATGAACTGTGTACCCGCGCCCAGAAGGATTCTCTGAAGATTGTGAGCCTTGTTTTTTTTTGTGAATAGGTCCTTCCAATGTGCTCCTTGCCGCAACTCGATTTCGTGATCCAAATGTGCCTTTATATCTGTAAAATGAGCATGAACCAGTCCTTCATCAGAAGTGTTATAGAGACCTGCGAGTACTTCAGAGGCTTCTTCGTATAGCTCCTTCGGTATCAACCATCTCGGAGATTCAGGTAAGAAGGGTGCCATAATGAGGGTAGAGCCAGAGAAGAGAATGTGTAGAGATATTGGGAATCTCCAAGAGACACTGTTTGTGTGGATATATTGCATCCCAAAATTAATCCAAGCAATAACAACAGAGCCAACAATTACCACAAAGCATAAGAGGCCAACATATCTGCCTCGGATATTAGCCGGAGTGCATTCGGAGTGCCAAATAGGGATTGCAACTGTGATGAATCCATTTCCAAACCCTGCAATCAGTCTTCCGGCTAACAGTTGACCAATGCTATAAGAAGAAGTCTGAATAATACCTCCAATAATATGAATTGAGCATCCTATCATCACGATCTTCCTTCTACTCCACCGATCAGAAATGATGGAAGCCGCCACAGCCGTTATAAAACAGCCGAGGTCAAATGAAGATGTTATCTGCGAGGTCACAGTATCATTCGGATAATTGAACAGCTCTAGAAACTCTGGATTTGGTAAAACACCCGACATGACAGATGTATCATAACCGAAAGGCGCGAACGCAAATGAACACGCAAAAGTTACAGCGTAATAGGAATACCATTTTGGAAGCTTCATATTGACTTCTTAATGGGTTATCAATTGTGGAATATTCACCAAATAAGTATTCTTGATACTAGTTTCGAGAAACCTATTAAAGCTGCATGAAAGTCTCAATGACACTAATGCGGGGTAGGTGTGGGGTTCGGCGGGCTCGTGGCGGTTCGGCAAAGTGCCAATGCGGGGTGTGCATTTTACCGACCCGGCAAAGTCCAGACCATTTCAATCCGGGTAAGATAAGCAGCTCTTAGTACGGTAATTACATCTGGTGTTTCCAGATCCGATCATTTACTCACAATAACTGATGACCCAAAAGCCGGATCACTACTCTGAGCTAAATTCCACAAAATTGTTAGGCCACATGTTGTCTCGTACGACAGTAGAAGAGAAATCAAGATATGGGAACGACCTCATCATATAGAGATAGTGTAGAAATAACCATCAGCCGATAAAGCCCGCAATAAATTCAGTTTGGTAGAAATTGTGGACTTAATAAAACTCAACTGCCCAAGCCGAGAGATCAGGCTGCAAGAAGTTCTCAATTTGGAAACATTGAAGCGCCAGATATTTCATTGCTAGTGAGGCCACGGTCACATACTCGTGCAGTCAAAAATGGAAGAATTGGGGCTTGCAAAGATCATTGTCGTGCATTCCGAAAATACAACCCTAAGATGATCATGGCTCATAGAATATCAAGGGTAAGGAGTAACAGCCGTGCCGTGTGGCTACGGAATACATTCTTTTTACATGCAATAGACGTTCTGGTCTAACACTGTGGCTAAACTTTTTGATAACTCTTTTAATCAGAATCAGACTTATAATTATGTATATTGTTCAGATCGTTCTATTTGATATCAGTTATGAGCGTGCCTCCTTAAAGCTTGCAAACTGAAATGTGTTGGAGCGTTGGTGCCCCAGAGCTAAGAGCTGGATAATGCTTCTACTGCCTCCTATTGAGATTAAAAATGTTGTCTGAGAGTATAGTTAGCTTCATACCGATCCGAAAAGTTGGAGCAGAGAGATAGCGAGTAATATCAAGCTTCTGAATTAACTGTCATGCGATATTTCACTATGATCTCAGTTGTTTCATCAGCCTTATTGGGCTCAAAATCGGGACTGTATGGTATATATTTGGAATTTGTCTTAACTTTCTTGTCTTCTATAACACTGATATCTTAATTTTCACAAAATTTCAGGCTGCTTTAACAAACGTTCGCTACCTGATCCTCTACAATCTCCTGCCCAAAGATCCCTGTTGCTCGGCTGTCACGTTCAGCATTGTTCGAGGCAGTCCCAATTATCGAGTTAAAGAATCATGACCTCGGGCAGTTATTTGCTATTTTCTCAACTCTGCCTCTCATAAAGCTCGTGATTCAAAGGTTAGGAATTTATTCATAGGCTCGTTGACTCAATATCATCAGGATACCTGAAATTGTTCTCGTACCTGACTTTGTCCATAATCTTCATAATCAATAAGCTTTCATCTAAGGGCATCACAGATGATTCCAGTTTGCCATCTCTTAGGCATTTGGCACATTCGTCAGCTTCCCAGAACATCCCGTGACCAGCCGGAATAGGATACTCTTTTCTTATAGTCGTTAGATGTTTTCCTAGATCGCTGATATCATTGTCGTAGCTGTATATAGTGAATGCTTCAGGGCGATAAAAGGGAGAATCAATCTTTATATAACCTTTCTCTCCCTGTATCATACAGCAATTATCGTACTCCGAGGCTGCTCCGATGCTGGTTGTGACAACCGCTGAAACGTGAGATTCTGGGAACATGAGGCTGATATTTGTGTACTCATCAACTTTGGTTTCCTCAGTTAGAAGCATGGCTCCTGTTGCTGATGGTGGCTTTCCGGCATTCTCGGGTTCAGCATAAGCAGTGAGAAATACCCAGGCGAGTCCGTATACTCCCACATCTAATAACGCACCACCTCCCAGACGCAAGTTCATTATCCTATGTTCAGGATCACAAGCTTTCGGGACATTGAAAGGGGTAGAAGAATCAGCATGAACACGATAAAGTTTTCCCAGAACTCTCTGACGAAACAGCAAATCCTGTAATTCTAAAGTCAACGGAAAATACCTGACCCAAACTGCCTCCATTAAGAAAAGTTTCTTGGTGCGCGCTAGCAGAATAAGTTCTTCCGTTTGGCTAGCATTGATAGTGAAGGGCTTTTCACAGAGAACCGACTTCCCAGCATTTAGGGCCAACTTCGTGTTCTCATAGTGAAAAATATGAGGCGTTGCAACGTAGATGATGTCAATATTTTCATCATTAACCAACTCTTCATAGGACTCATAAAGACGAACATCACTAGCACCTATGGTGTCTATGAGCTCTTTAGCCTTATCTAGCGAAGATGATGAAGCAACAGCAGCTATTTCGTGCTTGATACCACTGACACCTCTCTTGGCTGGATCTAGTAACAAGTCTGCTGCAAATGTTTTAGCAATAAAACCCGTGGCTAAAATACCCCATTTAACTGTAAAAGCCATGTTTTTTTCCTTGTATAAAGCGTACCTGCAATCAGTTTATTAAACAAGCGCTCGGTTTCCTTTTATACCTAAGACGTAACTAAGAGAGCCGTACGGGCGGTATAGGCTAACAAGATGCATACAACCTTAGGCGGCGCAAAAAGGCGGGGTAGGCACATACGGGATTCCGAAAAGTAAAACCTGCAGTACGATACTCTCTTAGTACGGGGTGATCCTTCAGTGCTTCCCCGCTATTGATAGCAGTGGCAAACATAGCCCAATTCCTAGGAGTTCTCTATTGGGGAACAATGCAAGTTTACAGCCGTCTTTATTTAAACCTTTAAGCTTGTTGTTGAATATAGCATAGTCATGTTTTTGCCTTTTTTCCAGCAAGGCAGTCATTGCAGCATATTGTGGCAAGTTTTTCCTTCATTGTGTAATCTGAATTTCTTGATCGGCTAAATAGATAGACTCCGCTCGGCCCTGCTTTGCGGCGGTCGGATCGGCGACTCGGTTATATGCATCAGATTTGTGGGTATTCTTTTTCTTTTTGTATTTTTATTAGATGTATAAGTATCGATGGATAGTGCTTATCTTTTTGGATCATCTTGTTCTCAATCCAATATGACTGTCAAGAAGTATTTGTTAAATGTTGGATTTGTGCTGGCCGAATGGGCTCAATCCACATCAAAAACTTGATTGAAACACCCAGTGCTAAGGTTGTAGCTTTGTGCACCGTGGTAGAGAAAGAAAACGAATGGGCACGCAGCATTATTCCTTCCATTTCCTTGTACGAAATTACAATGGGTTCTTAGCTGATCCGAATATTGATGCTGTTGTAGTGTGCAGTTCCAATTTCCTGTACGAGCGCACTGAAACATGTCTTCTGCGAAAAACCGTTGTTATCGGATGCAGAGGTAGCCTGGAAGATTTACAAATATGCTCTCCAGTTTCCAGAGCTGAAACTCGTTTGCGGATTCCCTCGGCGATTTGCCCCTGTATTTACTGACGCCAGAAAAGCAATAGCCTCAGGATCAGTTGGTGACATCATCTATATTCGTTCGCAGACTACATATTTACGTGATAATTCTCCTGAATTCTCCAACTACATCAAGTCTTCTGGAGTGATTTTCGTTGACTGTAATATTCATGATATAGATGTGGCACTTTACCTTATTGGTGAGGACGTTACCCCCACCACAGTCTACTCTACAGGATCAAACAAATTATTCGGCAGGTTAACTTTAAGGAAGGTATTATCGGATATTTCCATGGGTCGAGAGATAACCTTCACGGGCATCACTCTTGCACTGAAGTGGTAGAAACCAAGGGCAGAATGATGATAAATGGTGAACCCAGGGCTTTGTCTATTGAGTTCAGCAATGAAAATGGTACTCGAATGATTGGAGCTCCTACTCAGATGGAGCTATTTTCGGAAGCATATAGATTTTGAGATCCGTGAATTCATCGACTGGGTTCTATATGGCGGTAATAATGTGATAATCATGCCTTTAATTTAAAAGATGCAGCTAAAGCTCTTTCCATTGGCCAATACCTTCAAGAAAGTGTCCGAAATAAAAGCGGAGCGGTTCTATAAGTGAATATGGGTTGAGATATTGATGATAATATTGATCTCATTAATATCATGTATTATCGGTAAAATCTTGTCATCGCTTGTTACATGGTTGTATAAGATTGAGACTAGTGACTAGATGGCAGATAGCATCATATAGATATGATTGCTACATTCGATGATGATCACTTTGAGATCCAACTGTAGATGAATCCCAAGATATCTTCTGCTAGTTCTTGTAAAGCAAATAAAGTTAAGACTTAATCTGAAGATTTCAAATATCCAAAAATCAAAATAATACGATCTACTAGTATGGTGAAGTAAAATATTCCGTAAAATTAGGTATGTTTATTTCATGACAGAGGCATAACTGCAATTGATATAGTGTCACCTTTCGATTTTTCTAAAAGCGTTTTAGCTTCTTCAATGGTGACACGACCACTTGCAACCATGTCTTCTTCAACATGCAGTGGAGGAATCACTGTTACTTCTGCGAAGTAATTGGTGTCTGTTGTATACTTCCAATTCAAGAACACAAATACTGGTAGGGAAAAGAACATCAAAGCGGTCTGAAATCCAGCCTGTTTCATGTAGCCTACACTAGCAGCTTCAAGCCCAAATCCCACGCACAACCCGGAAGACAGAATGCCCTTGAAGAAACCAGCATATCTTGCCAAATATATAGGATCATTTGACCATGTCGCAACAAGCCATTGCACATACATATGGTGAAGGGCATACATGCACCCAAATATCAAATACGGTATCATGAGACCGGCGAATTCCGGGTCAGACCAATCAATGTTAGGAGACGGTAAATCACGTTGAATGTTATGCTTTTTCATCATTACAATCAAAAGAATCCACCCAGAAATAATAAGAGTTGAAGAGCAAGCCAACCCCATAAATCCGCGAGTCCTTCTTCTAAACCTCTCATTATCTAAAACCTTGGCAAATAAAAAGCAAGTTGGTATCTGAATTGCATAAAATAAGACGTTGTTAAGCGATCTGGTTCGCAAGTTGAAAGCGTAAGCATTAATAGTGGGAACAAACGATAGGGGGAGCTCGGTTGAGAACATGGGAACAAGAATTATCAAGATTCGAGTGTCTTTTAAAAGATTCAAGCAACCCATAAACTCTTCTTTAAAACTTGGAGGTTTGAAAATTGCGATCCTCCTCCCATCACGGCGGGTTATCCTTCTAGGAGATACAACGGCAAGTAATGTGATACACACTGCACTTAGTTGAATTACAATGAACGAAATCTCCACTGAAATTGGAACCCCAGATGATGTAGTAGTATTGAAGTTAATCCCAAATGCAATGAATGCTCCAACAGTGCTGCCCAGAGACATGAAGAACAGTTGAGTCGCAATATAAAATCCTCTATCTCTCTCCTCAGCATACGAAAATTGAATGAATCCTACTGCTGTCCAAAGCCAACCAGCACAAATACCTAAAACAACACCACCAAGCAAAGCAAACCAACTATTTCCAGTAGCATCGTAATACCAAAGGCCTGAAACATAAACCGGATAACCAAATGCGCCTAACGCCAAAGTGATCTTCGGTCCGATCGTATTAAGCATGGACCCACCAAAGAAACCTGTCACAGTGAATAGAGCATATAGAATAGCATTTGTCTCCGCAGCAACTTGTTGAGCATTGGGTTTCCCTCCACCTGCTCCAAGTCCCGTCAAAGCAAGGTATATTCCTACGGTACAGAAAAGTACAGCACCTCCTAAAACATTTTGTGTATATGGGTTACCAAGTCTAAGAAAATTCTTAGCCTCGTAATTAAAGTCACGCATTCCCCCGTTAAATGTGCTATTCGCTGGCTCAAAAACCAGCCTTTTATATCTTTTTGGGACGATAAGAGTCAATCGGTTCCTTTATTATCTTATCTACCATCCGAAGATCTTCATCTAATAACGCGTCACTGGCGCAATATCCTACATTATCTCAGAGAACTCATGAAAATCGTGTCGATTTTGTACTTGGCCTATCTGCTGTCAAATTTGTGAAAATGACATTTCTTCTTTCTAATTTAGGAAATTTCCTTATCGGATTCCTGTATCGGCTGACGTTGTCAGATGTGCATTATCTGCAGATAACGCCAAACTTGCAGCACCGGCGGATAACCATGCATTAAGCTTGAGAACTTCGGCGTCCGAATATATATATGACTGCTACACTCTCCACGGAGATACGATATCATGCTACCAGTTTACGAATCAGTTGAGAAGACAGAACCAATCTGGAAGTCGATCTCCAAGGCCAAGATCAATGAGAGGGAGAAAAAGATCCCACCTGAGTGGATCATTCCTCCTATAGATCCATCTATTCGCGATGTTATGAAGATTCCATATAGTTGTGGCTTTATGACAGCGAGAGAACTTGAGATAACCGAGAAGGATGCAACCGAGCTATTGTCGCAGATAGCTAAGAGTGAAATCAGTTCGTACGAGCTGACCTTAGCATTCTGTAAGAGGGCTAGTATCTGTCAACAGGTAACCAATTGTCTGACAGAGATCTTCTTTGATGAAGGGTTAGCAAGAGCGAAAGAACTGGATGATATACTGAAGTCAACGGGTAAGACAATTGGTCCATTTCATGGGTTGCCTTTCTCCATAAAGGATCAATTCAGAATCAAAGGCTACGATACTTCTGCTGGATATGTTGCTCAAGTGGGCAGCATTGCGGAATTTGATGCAGATATTGTAGCTATGATAAGAGACGCTGGGGCCGTTTTATATTGCAAGACGACCAATCCTCAGACACTGATGCACCTCGAAACCGTGTCCAATATATATGGTCGAACGCTGAATCCTCACAACCGTGCATTGACACCTGGGGGGTCGACAGGAGGCGAGGGAGCGCTGGTTGGGTTTTATGGAAGTCCAATGGGCCTAGGAGCCGATGGAGGAGGGAGTATTCGCTGTCCAGCAGCTTGTGTTGGAGCTTATGGGTTAAGATCGACTTCACACAGACTGTCCCTCATGGGTATTTTAGGTCCTAACGAAGGGTCTGAAAGTACACCAGTAGTTGTGGGGCCCATTTGCAGAAGTGCTAGGGATAATGAGCTTTTTTTCAAATCAATGATTGGTATGAGACCTTGGTTAACTGATCCAGCAGTTATCATGATGCCATGGAGAAGTGTCGAAACTCCTAAAAGGATAACAATAGGCTATTTCATTGACGATGGAGTGGTTAATCCTCATCCTCCAATATTTCGAGCAATGAATGCACTTGTAAAAAAGCTTTCTACTGATAGCAGATTCATTATCGAGAAATGGACACCGCCAGAACATGCACTGGGTTATGATATTATCAGGCAATGTTACTATCTTGACGGCGGAGCTGAAAGTTACAATATTATGGGACGGACTGGAGAACCAGTACTTGAGAACTCTGCATGGGTTATGAAGTCCTCCCATACAAAGATACGCTCTGTACATGAAATTTGGGAACTTCATCGAGCCAGGGATAAATATCGACAGGAATACCTCAGGTACTGGAACACTATTATGCCATCAGTTGACGTTATTCTTTGTCCTTGGTCTTCTGGAGTAGCATTTCGTCATGACATGTCAAAATATTGGGGTTATACAGCCATTTGGAACTTGCTTGACTATCCAAGTATCGCATTCCCAACGGGACTAAAGGTAGATCCAACAATTGATGTGAAGGATATCAACTATGTTCCCAGGAAAAATGAATTTGATGAGTATATCGCAGGTACCTATGAGCCCGACGAGTTCATAAATGCACCAATCAACCTTCAACTTGTAACCAAACCTTGGATGGATGAGGAACTTTTCGCTTCATTAAGGCTTATAGAAGAGGCCTGGCATGGTGAATAATAAGCATTGCTATAAGAAGAGGTGATGCAGATATGCAATCTATCTATCTGGTAAGCGCAGGCTGTTCGGTCGTTGACAGTTTGAAGTAGATCGTGATTACCAGATTTCTGAGACCACAGACAAATCGTTAGACATGCATCATATCCATATAAATGATACTCTTATTGTAGGTTATCAGATCATGTTAGATACCAGAATCCGATTCCAGTTCGAGACTCTAGCTCCTGATACTATATCAATGTTGGCGTCAATGCCGGTATCGACGTTGAAAATTACAATTCTCATATATCGAACTCTACAAAACAATGGGGCTTTACCCCGCAATTTCAAAACCTGATGCTGATATATGAATTTTACCACATCATTTGGTTGTCGGTATGGCACCTGAACCATATATACTATTTGCCAGTGGATCAAACATACACTACCTAATATAAGCCATTAGTGTCACTACATATTCGAAACTGTATGTTTTACTATGTGGCTAAGCTCTTGAATGAAAAAAGAAAGGTTGGAAGTTACGAAACATTCAAAATAATAATAAAAATTAAAATAACATGATACTAATAAATAAATAATAAAAGGTTGAATCGCTTTACACCGCTTTATATGGTGCGGAGGTTCTGTAACAGTAGCATAAGCAGGAAGAATGGTGTCGTTAACTTTTGTGGTTGTCAATCTGCTTTTGAATGTTACCGGACTGAATATTCGTCTGAACATTTCAGAGAATGCCAATACATGTGCACGGAAATAACTAGCAGTATTATAAAAAGCCGATCCACCTGCAATGATGTCGTCGATAAGTTAATTCCACTGTGATAACTGCTGGTAGATGTTGCAGTTGGTGTTGCACTTGCAGACCTAATAGAGCTGAGCTGAAAAAGGAGGATTCTCAATGACCAGGAACCTCAAACTTCCAACTGCTCACCGCGGAGTGATATCCCGGATGGACAATCCCTATTTTCGTATTTAATCATTACCACGGTAATGAAACCATGGAGGGAAGTTCACTGTTTCCAGGGAAGTCAACAATTCAATACCGCGGAGCGAAGCGCCTGATATATGTCCAAAAACTTTGTATTACAGTTCTTGCTACTTCAATGGCACCCTTCCAGCCGAATCTTGAATTTCATTCCCTTCAACACATTGTCCTGACCAGGGTCAGATGTAACTCTTCACGACCCTCCGTCAACACTAGTAGGCAGAATCTCAACCTCTTCTCAAAACAGAGGCCTAGACCAGCGATCAGTCAGTCCACACGACCAGTCTTCTTGGGTAGTCTGCACAGATAGTATATTCAGGTACTGTCCATAAGTAGCATCGGTACTATCAATAGGCGCATAACTAAGTAATGGCATTCAGATGGAAGCTCCTCATCACGGAACCTTCTTCAGTAGCCAGTACTACTGAAGGTAATGAAGCAATCTAGGAGCTCATCATGAACAGGATACAGGCGCACTGGGTACAACAGAGACCTCGCAAGGCCTCAGTCTGTCAACTCCAGAGGCACAACATCTCGATAGGTGCATAAGTAGGTAATGCTCAGATAGAAGCTCGTCATCACGGATCCTTCTTCAACAACAGTAGGCCAGTACTACTGAAGTTCAGGGGGTCAGCTACAAGTTCATCATCAACAGTAGGTACACTCACTGCATATCAACAGACAGACTCACTGCTTATCCACAGCGTAGTCTCACTGCATATCAACAGGTAGATCAATAGGTACACAAGTACCCAACTATGTAAGGGGTTAGCTAAAAGTTCATAATCAACAGGAGGTAGACTTACTGCATCTCACCAAGTTATGTTCATCATCAACAGGAGGTAGACTCACTGTATATCCACAGGTAGATCAATAAGTGCACAAGTGCCCAACTATGTAAGGGGTTAGCTAGAAGTTCATAATCAACAGGAGGTAGACTTACAGCATCTCATCAAGTAAAGTTCATCATCAATAGGGAGTGGGCTCACTGTATATCAACAGGTAGAAGTTCCATCATCAACAGGAGCTACGATCACTGCGTGTCCACAGGTAGTCTCACTACTTATCCACAGCGTAGACTAACTGCATATCAACAGGTTGATCAACAGGTGCAACATCTCCACAAGTGCACAAGTAGGTAATGACAATCAGATAGAACTTCGTCACCACGGACCCCCTTCAACAACAGTAGAGCCATTACTATTAGTACTGAAGGCAAGAGGGCCAGCTCAAAGTTCCATCATTAACGGGAGACAAGACTGTCGCCGCGAATCAAAACAAGTACCTTATAGGGCCTTATAAGTCTGTCATCGCACGACCAGTCTTTTAGGAAAGCTCCGCATGCACAAGATCTCCACAAGTGCCCAAGATTATCATCCTATTCGACACCACTTCCACTCAGTATCAATATGAATTGGAGTCATTCATGTTAAGAGATTGATTGCTGTTTTTGTTTCTGTGGAAGGGAGGAGGAAGAAATCCAATTATCAAAAGTGGGAATTGGTCTCAATTTATATGTTTTCCAGATTGCCACCGTACTGAAAAGTTGGCCATGAAGATTGTGGGACGGGACTGCTATTTCTCAATTAGTGCAGTTTTGAAAGATTATGCGAAGATCACTTCTGAATTAGTGCTGTTTGCCACCAACTCTGACGATAGACCTCTTTCAGGGGTGCATGCATGGTCTGGGGTTATGGGCTTGAAATGCATAAGCTTATATCAGCCTGAATTTGAAATCCATATATTCCCCTAACCCTACTTTCTAGAAACCGCAAAAAGGAGGATTGCCAGTAGTTTTCCTATTAGCAAGCGTGGACACTTCCAAGGACATCATCCTTGGCGGTGTCTCAGTTATTGAGTTAATATGCAAAAGAATCATTACGGAATCATCACCCATGCGGTACCAGATCATAATGCCCGCTAATATTTTGGGGCTTTACTTTTTAACGTGAGTACACGGTGATTCTACATGATACTGTCATCAACTGGTATAGCCTCATCGTCCCATAATTTCCAATGTTGCCGACATAATTTATCTTGTGAACTTGTTGTAATCTTGCGAAGAGGATGAGGAAGGAGTCTGAGGACAGAATATGGGATTTGGCCTTAAAATTTATATCTCTTCCAGTTTGCCCGCGTACTGAAAATTTGTCCCCAAAGATTATGGGACGTGGACTGTTACTTCTGAATTAGTGCTGTTTTGTAAAATAGCATCATCTAAAAATCTCTAATGTTTTTTTTTCTGATGGATATGTACTTTCTAATGAAATGGTATATAAACACATACTAGCTGCCGCTCATATATCGTAATCCCATAATTGATCTTGTTTGATTTAGATGCAGTCTGTAGACCTTTGTCAAAGACGAACATTTCAGAAGAAGCCACAAAAATTTCAAATGACATGACAACATCAGATAGCAACTCCGCATATATAACTTCTTATTTAATTCCATTAAATTACATTTGAATCCAATAAACGATTGGCCACTTCAAGAAAATAGTAATCTGCGTAGACTAATCCAGTATCAGAATTATGTTTGGTGGCATTCTCATTGTTGTTAACTGTAGAGTGAGACAATATGGTATCATCTTCACTACCAGCTAATGCTCCTGACAAACATGTCTTGAGTACTAAGATCACATGCGGCAGGTAGTTACTTTTGCCTGTTAGTTGATCTATGAGTAGCATACCTGAACTAGCAATCATAGCTGCTGAACTATCCCATAAACACGGGCGAGGGGCATCAAAGTCCCAAAACACCTGGCCATTTCCGGTTCTAGAAACAAAATAATCAGCTAATCTTTTGGCTGCTTCTAGAAATTTGACGTCTTTCGTGTACTGATAAACAGATGCAAAGCCATACAATGCCCATGCTTGTCCCCTACTCCAACAGCTGTCATTTCTAAATCCCTGGTGAGTTAGAGAATATTTCCTCGAACCTGTATCAGGATCGAATATAACCAAGTGATAAGTAGAATAGTCAGATCTGACATGATACTCAAGTGTAACTTCTGCATGTTTTGTCGCTTTCTCTGCATACTTTTTATCACCGGTAATGATTGAAGCTGCATACAAAAGATCTAAATTCATCATGTTGTCGATTATTACCAGGAAGTCTTTTTCTTTA
The DNA here is from genome assembly GCA_030578775.1 of Sugiyamaella chiloensis. NCBI lineage: Eukaryota > Fungi > Ascomycota > Dipodascomycetes > Dipodascales > Trichomonascaceae > Sugiyamaella > Sugiyamaella chiloensis. Next base: position 78,135 of record JAKTZE010000016.1, on the reverse strand, counting down.
GATTCAAAGAGATGATCATGGGCTGTTGTGCGATCCCATGAACGGAACATACCAACCTTGTCATTATAACGAGTTAAGAAAGATTCGGCTGCCTCTACAATTACTTCACCGCTGTGATCACTCTGGTTCAGTTGATAATCTCGCCAAAATGACGGCATGATTAAAAATCCTATATCATGTGTTTCTGTGTTTAACTTACTCGGCTCGACCTTATCTCTCCATGCCTGTGCAAGATGCTCGAAGTCATGCGGCAATTTGGTTTCAGAGAGCTTGTTGTGCTTAACGTTACGTTCCCAAAGGGCCCACAATGACCCAGGGAAAAAGCCAGCCGTCCACCACGATATTGGCTCGAATATATACTTGGAAGAGTCGCCTTGTTCAGTGCAATGGGGAAATACTGGCTTATCCAACATTGACCGTGCGGTTTTCAAGATTTTCGTCATATGATTGTCGTCCAGAAAACATTTCCGTAAAAACTGGACATCGATGCCACCTTGGACCTGCTGACTACTCAAATTGCTCTCCTTTGCCATCTCGCTATTGGCTTTTCTCTATGAAGTCACTTATTGTGCTTAGCTATACTTTATATTGCTAGACTGAATAAGATGTGGGGGATCGGCAGGCACTTGCATATCCGATTGAAGATCTCCCCAGTTTATCTAGTGGTGCATGTAATGGACCGTCTCCTCCGCAATAACGGAATTTCGGTCCGCTTGGTCCCTTTTCACTCCAAACTCATTGAGATATATACCCCCACGGGTGCCCAATCTATGTCGTCAGAAAAGTGATATATAGGACCAGTTTTAATATAGAACATTCCTACGCAATCTATTGAAGTCATTTTAAAATTATAGAAATGACGATTTCAGTTCATAGCAACGTGTCGAGGTTCAATCCGCTTTTTGGAAATAGATTTGAGACCAGAGAAGATCTTGTGAAGGCTCTACATACGTTAACAGATCCTCTGATTCCTAAGTTCTCTGAGGGATGTGCTAGAATCCAGCTCGATGCTTCTGCAGCATGGTTTGACCGTGCTGCTTGCGATTTTGAAGGGTTTGCAAGACTCTTATGGGGACTTGTACCTTTAGCAGTTGGCGGTGGTCGGTTTGACCATTGGGATAAGTTTCGAACTGGTCTAGCCAATGGTACAAATCCTTCTCACCCCGAATACTGGGGAAAGGTCACCGACTTAGACCAACGACATGTTGAGATGGCTGCTATTGCATTTGCGATCATTTTGATTCCTCAAATTATTTGGGATCCATTGGATAAGGCTGCCAAATCTAATGTCATACAATATATGGAGGAAGATAGACATACAATCCACAGTGCCAATAACCACAAGTTTTTCCGCGTACTTGTTGACTTGGCTCTGATTAAAGTCGGTGTTCAAATTGACTTAGATGATACAGAATCCTGGCTAAAGGATATGGATGATCTGTACCTTGAAGACGGCTGGTACCGAGATGGAAATGACAAGTCCGGTTTGCGAAGAATTGATTATTATAATCCGTTTGGAATGCACTTTTATGCACTACTCTACACTATGTTCCAACCTTCTGACAAAGAGAGGGGTGAGCGGTATCGCAAGTATGCGAGAGAATTTGCTCATCATTTTGAACATTTTTTCGAGGCTGATGGATCCTGTATACCCTTTGGCCGGTCTATGACTTATCGCTTTTGTTGTGGTTCTTTCTGGGGACTTCTCCCTGTTCTTGATGAAGAGCCTATTCCTTATGGAGCTATGAAGGGTCATTTCTTGAGACACATGAGATGGTGGTCCAGACAGCCCATGTGTCGAGTAGATGATGCAGTACTAACAGTTGGATATTCGTACCCAAATCAGTTCATGTCTGAGTACTATAATTCATCAGGATCCCCATACTGGGCTTTCAAGGTATTCCTGCCATTAATGCTTCCTGAAGACCACCCATTCTGGACTGCTAAAGAAATTGCTCTGCAAGAGCGACCTTCACGTGTGACATACCCAGTTCCTGGAATGATTATTACTCACAATCATGGTCACTCTGTCATTCTGGCATCAGGACCTCAGCTGATTAGTAATTTGCGATTTATGGACGAGAAATACTGCAAGTTTGCATATTCTAATCTCTATGCGTTTAGCATTGAAGGCGACTTCACCGGATTCCAAACTGCAGTTTTTGATAATATGCTTGGACTGAGTGATGATAATAGACACTTCCGCGTCCGAGATAGCACCACTGATGTGATGATTGCACCGACTGTAATCTACTCGAAGTGGAAGCCATGGAGCGATGTCAATATCGAAACCTGGATTATCGCTGCCGGTGCATGGCATTTGCGTGTTCATCGCATCGACAGTCCGCGCAAACTCAGCTCCCTTGAGGGTGGATTCGCTATTCCAAGAGCTGATTTTTCAGGTGATCTCAAATATTCTGAAGGGTTAAAAGCTTGGATTGAAGGTACTGACGGAGACTTCAGTGGGATAGTCGATTTATCGCCTGATATGACACGCTCTTCCCGTATTCAGGCTCCTCAGCCTAATACCAACCTCATGTTTGCCAGAAGCCTAGTTCCACAACTCGAAGGTATAATTCCTGCGAACGAAACTACTATATTTGCTTGCGCAGTAATGGCCGGAAAAGACCAAAAGTACAGAGGTATCTGGAAGAAAGTACCAGTTCTACCTTCGATTTCCGAATTGGAAAGCATTATCCGCCGTGAAGGAAGACCGCTGGGTCTCACACAATAATCTGGAAATGAATATATTAAACATCACAATACACTAGCCATATCAGTATCACAATAGCATCAAACCTCCAATGAGTACATGCCCGCTTCTGGGTCTGTCGCCAATGAAAGAGTAAATATCCTGTCCAGATCTTGAAGTCTGGCGAAATCAGACATCTCAGTTATTTCCTCGCCACCGTCGTAAGATGAATTTCCTTGGAATGATAGAACTGTCTCCCAAAGAGGTTTTTCAGAAGTTTCGGAGTTCGGTGTGTCAAGCGGTCCCTCTTCCAAGGCAGCATGGCGCACGTCAACCATTGACTGGTGATCTCTAGCAGACCGAAGTTTGAGTCCAAAATTACTGGCGATATTACCCCCCGTTTCTCTCCCTCCGTCCCATCTAGCAGAAATCTCATCTATGCATTCTACCAGTTTCCCAAAGTTATCATTCAATGGCTCAGAATAGAATGAAGAATGGGCTAACATGTATCTTGCTGCAATGAAAAGACAAAAGACGAATTGCGGAGAAACTATGCCGTCCATATGAGACAGGAATCGCATAGATATTCTGGTTATTTCGACCCCTGAACTTATACATGTCTCAGCGGATGCGATATTGGGCAATTTGAGAACACTTGAAGAATCGGGGAATGCAATGCTCTGATGTAGAAGGATGACGGATGTGTTGTGAGTAACATGAGCTAGAGTCAATGCTTCATCCATCCTACCACTTTCATTCACAGATGCGACTCTCCATTCCAATGGTAGAAACATTTTCCAATTACCTAGCATAGCATCTAGCTTTTGGAAATAGCCAAACCAATGCTTCAGTTTAGATTCAGATGTGAAATCGGCTGATACTTGAGTGAGAAACTCGACAACTCTCTCAAGGCATTCAGTGGCTTCAACAGCATATGCAAACCCTCCTATGTGTTCCGTCAATTCTTGTGGTTTGCCTTTTTGGCCATCTGGTATGTGAAAGTACCGAGTTTTCACCTGATGTTCCCTATGAAACAGACCTCCATTACATGGGAGTCTCCTCTTGATCTCTATATTTGTCAAGGAAGATGGGGATCCAGTAGTTACGCATGAAAATCTATCAAGCATAAACACCATCCAAAATGTTCTTCGTCTCCCCTCAACCTCTTTCCAGGATTTTGATGGCTTTAGCAAACCAATCCGGTTAAGAAAAGGATTACGGGGAATATCATCTTCCTCAAAAGCAAGTCCTAGTTGCTCGGCCGTACGAGAAAGCGTTGATAGTATACTCCAGTTTTTGGGCTTCTTTCCACTACCAATTGTGTCGAATGCAATTATAAGTGCAGCCTGAAGGTTATGAAGCGACTGTTCTTCCATTGCCGCGAGCATTGCACCATTCTTGCACTTTTGGTAATACACTTCACGCACCTCTCTCGGAAGGTCCACAAATCTGATAGCAGCTGCACATATAGCCTGGAGTATTGGTATAATAGCTTTGGAGCGCGGTTTTGAATATAAGCTCGATTCAAAGCTTCCTTGATGCAGAATAGGGATCCAGGGGTGAACTTTATTGAAGTATTGATGGCACAACACGTAAAGCAAGTCGTCTGGTGGAAGGAAAGACTCTAAACTATCTTCAACCCTTGTGCTTAGCCTATTGCGTATACTGCCACTGTTTGAGCTTGAATCATGAAGTTGACCGTCACGTATGAGCGATGTTCTTAGCATGTCGAACAGCTCTTCTGGAGTTTCGGAAGACATGCCACACCCTAAGTTTCGCAGTAACAAACTCTGTCCAACGACTATGTTTTCGAGAGCCTGTATCCTTATGTTTGTTCGATCTTCGAGCTCTGTTATTCGTAGGGCTAACTGATCCACATAGCCTGCCTTGGCACCAGGTTTGCGGGCTTCTTCGTACACGCAGAGAGTATCAGCTGTTGCGCAGTCTTGACAGGGCTGGCCACGACTACACTTGCGCTTCTTTCGGCGGCAGCTTGTACAAGCTGGCCCATCTTCCATCAATGTTTCCTCACTGGCTTTTCTCTTGTCCGTCATGACTGTGGGGAGGACTATACTACTCATAGCCGTGCCGTGGGGTCGAACTGTCGCATGCACCCCACATCTCACCAAATCAGGAGATTTCCGACACGCGGCTGCATATTGATGTCATTAAAGATTGAAAAAGTAACGTTATTAGTTCTACAAAATTTTGGGATACAATCCTCAAGTTAAGTTATTGTGTGAGTTGAGAGGGAATCGACTATGAATTCTCTACCTCGCTATATAGCCCCCCACTTGGCCCGATAGATAGACCGCATGGTTGACTGGAAGGTTACTTAGCGCGCACCCTTATTGGTGGGGGCCGGCCCGATACATGTGCCGCTTCATCAATAGCAGCAACACACCAACATGAGGTCTAACCCCGCACTTTCCCCACACTTGCGCGTGGTCGTGCTTTCAAGACTATTCATTAACAATATTAAAGGCGTTTCGTAGCCGGAAAGTTTCTCATTATTATCATCGTCGTCGATATTTTTGACCAGCTGTTTCACGGTGAATCGGTATTAAACGTTTTGTCGCTAAAGGTCTCTGAGAACTAAGGTTTCATCTGCTGGTCACACGACAGTTAAGATATTTGAATATATAATATTCAAAGTTAAAACAGCCACATTTGTGTAATGTCTGAAGAAAATATTGGTAATCTGGAAAGTCAGGCCGACGACTTTTCGGGGATCACCTTGAAAGATGTTAGTCATAGGGAGAAGATGTGGTGGCATTATAGGTATAATGTCAAACTTAATTTCCTTCTTTTGGCCGGTATCATGGCATGTGTTACTGATGGTTATGACAATACCATGTTGAATGGATTGCAAAGCATCCCAGCATGGACCACATTTTTTGATCATCCAAAGGGCTCCCGCCTTGGGGTTCTAGTAAATGGCATCATTTTTGGTGAAATTGGTGGTCTTCTAATCAATTCTTGGCTCTGTGAGAAGCTGGGTCGGCGTCGTCCAATTACAATCGGCTCGTCTATAGTTCTTCTCGGAGTTCTACTCCAGACGTTTGCCAGAGATTATGCAATGTTTGTGATAGGAAGAGTTTTTATAGGATTTGGTGATATTTTGAGTAGAAATACCTCACCAATTCTCATTTCTGAAACTGCCTATCCCTCGCAGCGCACGCAAATAACCGGAATGTATTTTTCAACAGGTTCGTTTGGTCAGTTTTTAGCAGCTTGGATTACTTACGGCTCAGCAAAGCTTGGCGATTCTAACTGGAGTTGGCGGCTACCTTCTTTGTTACAATCTTTTTCTTCGATAATTCAACTCATCTTTAGCCTGTTTGTGCCTGAAAGTCCAAGATGGCTAGTCAACCAAGGTCGTGTTGACGAGGCTGTAGAAGTCCTTGCAAAGTATCATGCTGGAGGGGATAGGAATTCTCCTCTAATCCGATTTGAATTAGCTGAAATTGAAGCTGCTATTGAGATGGAAAAACTTCAATCCACTACTTCACATTTGGAATGGTTTCGAACACGCGGAAACATGCACCGCTTGTTCATTGTTATCTCAGTTGGATGTATGATGCAGTGGACTGGAAACAGTCTTATATCTTATTATCTAACTCTTGTCTTGAACTCCATTGGAATCACTGACCCTAAAACCCAGCTTATTATCAATGGATTTTCAACTCTTAACGGATTCATTTGGTCGATTCTTTTCTCTTTCATGGTCGAGCGAATTGGTAGGAGGCCAGCTTTCTTTGCAGGCATGTCAGGTATGTTGTGCACTTTCATAGTCTGGACAGCTCTTTCTGCAGAAGGAAGTAAGACCAATTTTGCAAACCCCGGTCTCGGCTATGGGGTGGTAGCGATGATTTTTGTCTTTTTCTTCTTTTACAAAATTCCGGCACCCATGGTCCCGAGCTATGTTGCAGAGGTTGCGCCCTACAACCTACGAGCGAAAGCTTTTGTCATGTACGCATTTGGCACTATAGCTGCTAGCTTGTTCAACAATTTTGTCAACCCCATCGCTCTTGATGCTGTAGGGTGGAAATACTACATTTTAAGTTGTTGCCTATTGGTATCTAACTTTACTGTTGCGTACTTTTTCTATCCAGAAACGAAAGGAATGGCTTTGGAAGAGATTGCACAAGTGTTTGATAAGGATATAAATATTCTCCAGCAGACACATGCTATTATTCAGGAAAAGGGTGAAGTAGACCATATCGAAGTTCAAGTTCAAGGAAAAACCTGATGCAGTTTATCTCTTTATATTATGTTGGAATTATATTCTTAAACGTTCACTCTTATAAGCAAAGCATTGTGTTAGGTTGAGTCAATGCTCCGTCGAGTTGGTCATCCAGCCTTCCTAAATGTGATGTGGATTAAGAGCAATCATTTTGAGATGAGTCGAATAATAGAGTGGTACATTTAAATACTAAACGCTAGCTTTGATAATCTCCTGCAAAGCATCGCTGGCTGCATTTCTGGCGGCCCTTATTGGTCCTACATCACGAGTGGGATGGACGCGGTTGGTCATGAGGACCACATAAGATTTGGACGCACTAAGTTAGAGAATCCTCCGGCTCGAATACTTACGGATGGATAACCATAGACGTGCCCGTGAAGCCAGTATGCCCACATGCTTCATTTCCGAAGTTGCCCATATACCAATTCTGGCCAAGCTCCAGACCAAGTCCATGTGAATGATCTTTAAACTATTGTTAAAACTTGTTGAAAGTGATACGATGTCTCCAGATCCATTCTTGAAGCAAAAATAAAATGAAAATCATCACAGCAGTTATTTACCTTCCCGTTATGGTCATATAAAGAATTAGCGATCCACTCTTTTTTGATGATCTGAACATTATTGTAAACACCCTCATTTGCAATCATTTCACATATCGCTGAAATGTCTCCAGCCGTGGAAAATATACCAGCATGGCCGGCAATCCCATCTAGCGCGTATGCCTTCTCGTCATGTACAACTCCTCTAACTGGTTGTGATCTTCCAATATCATTCTGATCAAATTCTTCAGCAACAATGTCGGACATGAGTTTCACATCTGGCCTAAAAAATGTGTTTGTCAGACCCATGGGATGGATTATATAATCGTCCAAAAATTTATCAAGAGACAATCCTGATGTTTCCTCAATTATAAAACCCAGAACCATATATCCCACATCTTGGTTAGTGATTTCAATCTTCTCACAATCGAGATTACTAGACTTACCACTATATTGATAGGTTTCATTTGGTAGGCACTCGGGAACAGTTCTAAGGATCCGCATCTTGAACTCTTCACGTGATATCCCATCAACATACTTTGGGATAGGCTCTGGCGGAAGTCCACTGACATGAGTTAAAAGGTGGATAAGCTGTACTTTACGTGAACTATCAAATTCTGTCAAAATATCATTAGCAAAGTCGTCTAGCTTCAATTGACCGTCTCCTAATAGTACCAAAATTCCAAGAGTGGTGAAGATCTTAGTTAAAGAAGCAACTATGTTAGAGCTATATGACGTCAGCCAAAGATTTTTCATACTATCAAATATTGACCCCTGTGTCATTGGAATCCATTGTGATTTCGGAAGTGTTGTTCCTTTCCTATCAGCATAGAGTGAAGAATACCCTAATGAGAGTTGAGCGATTGTTCGACCGTTGTGCACGGCATTCAAGACAGCCCCAGGAAAAGTGCCCGGAGAAACATCCTGACATTGATCTGAACGTAAATACGGCTCAATGGCCTTTAAGAATCGTTCGTTTTCCATTGTAGACTATTATACACACATGCAGAGGCAATTGCTCTAATAAATAGATAAGAAAATGGTCGGCGTTTCGGCGGTGAGACCGATTGTGAGCCTCAAACCAAGGCATGCTGCGTGAATATGCAACTAAAATAGGATGCAGAGTAGCCAAGACTGAACGAAGCAAATACAAGTCAAGCCGGCATTTAACATAACTTTAAAAGAATTTAGTAAATAATTGAATTGGATAAAATCCTCTGCTAAATATTCGGAGATGACTCTCTCGATACCTTGTACATACGTCCATCTGGGCCCATCCTTGCCAAATGCTGTGGTTTAATATCTTTTACAGATGCACAACCCATTAGAGCCATCACCAAGCGGAATTCGTCATGGAGAATATTCAGTGCTAGAGAGACACCTTCCTCTCCTTTATATGCCAGACCCCAAAGTGGAACTCGTCCAACCCAGCAGTGATCTGCTCCCAACGCAAGTGCCTTAAATATGTCACTGCCTCGTCGGATACCACCATCTATATGCACAGGGATTCTCCCATTAACAGCCTGCACTATGTCGGGAAGAGCATCTAACGTAGACATGGCACCATCTAGTTGTCTGCCACCATGATTTGAGACAATAATCCCATCTGCCCCGGCTTCCACAGCCAAAACTGCATCTTCAGGAGTAAGAATACCCTTTAGCCATATTTGAAGGCTTGTGATCTTTTTGAGATCTTCAATATAAGACCAAGTAATGGAAGCATCATATTGGGTACGATCATCAGAGCTCACCATGCCTTTGGTGGAGATAAAAGGAAAAGAAGGGAAGCTGAGGTTTGGAGGTAGACTGAAATCGTTTTTCATCTCATTCAGCCTCCTGCCCAGCCATGGGCAATCAACAGAAAGGAATATCGCTTTGTACCCCGCTGCTTCTGCAGTTCGAATAATGTTGACATTTGTTGTATGATCTTTGATAGCACTCAATTGATGAGCGTATGAATTGCCCGCACCTTTACCTTGCAAAGCAACATCTTCAGATCGTGAGTTGGACCAGCTTGAAAGAACCATATTCACTCCCTTTTTGGCAGCAGCACGAGAAGTACCAAGTTCTGCATCCGGATGTGCCAATCCATGATTTGCAGCAGGAGAAAACCCCAGTGGGAAAGCCACTTTTGAACCTAAGCAATCGGTAGTAGTATCTACATTACTGACATCCACCATGACTCTAGGACGGAGTCGGTACCTGTCATAAGTAGATTTGTTCTCCGCTACAGTATTCAGGTCCATTGAGCCTCCTGAGAAGAAATCTCTAGCCATTGGGTGCAACCGGTCATTTGCTTCCTTCTCAAGATCAGCAATACTGTAGACCTTTTTGTCGTGAGTAATAGCACGGTTCATTGTGTAACAGGTGAATATAGCTATTCAATATAATAATATTCAGCAATTGAATATAACCCAGTCAATTGAATTTGATAGTCTCTTAAAGATTGTTTCTCACTCAATCGGCAATCGGTTATCGCTGATAAGAGTGTATCTGCACTAGGCGCTTATCGCTTAGCGGGGCATGACATGTCTTGGCGACAGTTTGCATAGCAAATAGTATGCGGACGTAGGTTTACTATATTGGGAAACCGGAAAAAGAGGATCGGGAGCGTCAATAAATAATCGTACCGAGGAAACTAAGACAAAAAAACGAAAAAAACAACTAAAAAAAACTAAAAAAACTATATAAAAAAAGACAAATTTATTTGATAGTATCTTTTGGATTCGTTCGTGCTGTATTCAAATACCGTGGTCACTTTTCTTTACATTTCATGTGTTTTCTGGAGACTCCAATAGTTGTTTCTTACAGAGTTCATTGTTTCTACGATAGTTCTGTTCACCGTCACTTGGAGTATTGTCTAAGGAATCTGGATGAATCTCAGCCAGCTCTCACGAAGTTACCGGATCCGCGTTAGCCAACTGTTAGCTGCTGGCAATAAGCGTAGCACAGCACATTTAGGAGTCGAATGCCGAGTTAGGCAGTGTCCCAACACGGGTAATGCGCGGCCAACAAATAAAATTTTCAGGTGATGCGCGGTGTGAAGGGGGCCGGGGGGGAGGCCAACACTTTGTCGTGGTATTATTGTCGTTTGCGGAGAGCAAATCCCGTCTTCGCTGATAGCTTGGCGGGGTGACATCTACCCCGCAATATTCCCCACATTTTAAACCATTCTGATGGCTTTTAAACACATTTCTTTCCGCTGTTATTGGTTCTCGGTTTTCATCGCCGGTCCCACTTTTGGTTTATTTCCTGTTTGGGGCCGGCGCTTTTGCCGTTTTGGGCCATGAATGCGGCCGTTCTCCTGTTGATATGCATTGCCTAACCCTGCCCCACACCTTGATCTATAGCATCGTGCAAAATCTCCTATTCCATCCTATTATATCTTTTTCTTGAGGAGGTTGTTTCCGACATTTACGACAATCAAAGCTGTGCGTGATCACCTGTATTCATAGCACCCATCAAGTCACCAATCATAATCGTTGCTTTAGAGCTAGTGACCGGATCAAATCCCCTTCGTAAAGCTTGTCGCAAATCATCTCTTAATTATATAACGGCATCAACGCCAAACCACTATAGACGGCAAATAATTAAGTTTAAAAGGGCTGTAAAGACCTGCAGTTAAACGATCTTGTTTTGTGACTCGGTTAGTTGTGACGATGTTACTTAAAAATCCCCTTGAGGAGAAGAACACCGTCGATGTTCGAGATGACTCTCTCGACGTCGATGCCAAATCGGCCACCCAGCTCATGGAGAATGCCAAATTGGCCACCGAGAAGGAGCATAATATGTCCCTGTGGCAGGGAATCAAGCTTTATCCCAAGGCTGTAGCCTGGAGTATGCTCATATCAACTTGCATTTGTATGGAAGGTTACGACGTTTGTTTACTAAGTAACTTCTATGCATTCCCTGCTTTCAACAGAAAGTATGGCCATTTGACATCGGATGGTACCTACCAAGTTTCTGCGGCCTGGCAGTCTGGTCTCAGCAATGGTGCTAATGTCGGAGAGATCCTTGGTCTGTTTATCAACGGTTTTGTTTCTGAAAGATTCGGATACCGATACACCGTAATGACATGCCTTGTGTTGATCGCTGCTTATACTTCAATTTTCTTCACTGCTCAGAGTGTTGTTGCTCTTGAAGTGGCCGAGATCTTGTGTGGAATTCCATGGGGTGTTTTCCAGACTCTTACTATTACTTATGCATCCGAGGTTTGTCCAGTTGCTCTGCGAGGTTACCTTACAACCTATGTTAACTTTTGCTGGGGTCTAGGCCAAGTGGTAGGCATCGGCGTTATTAAATCCATGCTGAAGCGGGGAGATGACCAATGGGCATACCGAATCCCTTACGGTTTGCAATGGATGTGGCCTCTTCCTCTGTTTATTGGCATTTTACTCGCCCCCGAGTCTCCGTGGTGGTTGGTTCGAAAGGGCCGTGTTGAGGACGCAAAGAAATCACTTTTACGGCTCACCTCGTTGAATAAGGAAACGGACTTTGATGCTGACGAAACCATATCCATGATGATACACACTACTGCTCTCGAAGAAGAAATGACCCGAGGTGCCAGCTATTTGGATTGTTTCAGAGGGTCTGATTTACGACGAACTGAAATTGTATGCATGGTTTGGGCTATCCAGAATCTTAGTGGAAACTCGTTTTCTGGATACTCTACTTATTTCCTTGAACAGGCTGGTTTGGCTACCGCTACATCATACGACTTTGCGCTTGGTCAGTACGGTATCAACATGGCAGGTGTGTTTGGTGCCTGGGCCCTGATGGCTATGGGAATTGGTCGACGATCTCTGTATTTGTACGGACTGTGTGGTCTATGTTCTATGCTGATGATTCTAGGATTTCTTGGTCTTGCTCAGAAAGATCACAAGCAAGAAGCTTCTCTGGCTACTGGAAGTATCATGTTGGTATGGGCTCTTTTCTATCAGCTCACCGTCGGAACTGTCTGTTATTCGTTGGTTGGAGAAATTTCCACTCGTCGTCTTCAAATTAAGACTGTGGTCTTGGGTCGAAACTTGTATAATATTGTTGGTATTGTGTGCAGTGTTTTGACTCCGTACATGTTGAATCCAACTGCTTGGAATTGGGGCAATTACGCTGGCTTCTTCTGGGGTGGCATTTGCTTTTTATGCATTATTTACACTTACTTCCGAGTCCCAGAGCCTCAGGGACGGTCTTTTGCAGAACTTGATATTATGTTTGGTAGTGGGATCAGCGCCAGAAAGTTTGCTTCTGCCAAGGTTGATGTGTTTAGCGGAACTGTTGTGGTAGATGGGAATGATGAGAAGGTTGAGACTACTCATTTGGAAGAAGTATCCCCGTCCAACATTCAAGAGTATTTGAAAAAGACGGACATACACGTTCCGCGCGCGCCTGAAGTTTAGTGAATACTAGTACTCTAATAAATACCTGTTTTTGAACGTTATTTAATCAAGTTTATTTTGCTCGTTTTCTTATTTGTACCGATTGACCCTTCAACTATGTCTTGATATAGTCGAAGACTGCCTGCCTACCCGACCGGCAATTACGAACTTGGATGGCAAATCAAAAGCCCGACCCGTGTTCGCGATACCAGTGCAAGTGGGTGAACATTTACCGCACATGCGGATCCAGAAATTTACTTGCGGAGTCGTAAATATCGCTGCAGACTGCACGGAAAATTGATTGCCGGATGATCGTCCCGAACTTGAGTCGTGTGGCTGAAAAGGCGGGGGTGGCTCTACTAAATTCTGTCAGATATGATATAAAATCAATATGATTCCAGTCAGAAAATAATATCGAAACCTACCTTCAATTAAATATGTCAGAGAGAGATGGGATTATGTCCTCAATATTTGCACCTGAGGTAATGAATTATTATGCTAACAGTCGTCTGAATAGATTGAGTTTCGCAAGGTCAGATTACACTTTTCTGAACGAAGTTCTGAAGCATCCTACAACACAATTTGTTATTCTCAATAAGCTAGATGCATTGATGCAGACTAATACTGGGACTTATTCAACTAATCCCGACAATTCTGTTGTTACTCACGAGCTAGTATTTTTGTCATATTCAGATATTGCCAATGTTGTTGGAGATCCTTTCGTGCTTTCTGAAGAAGACACAATCTCAACATGGAATTCAGACCTAGACACCATTGGGCTTAATAGAGTTTTATCAGTATTTTTGGGCATAGATGATTCTGTAACGAGTGAGAATAGCATCCAATTTAATACCGACGATGGGAAGGCCATCTCTGGTCAAGCGTACTTTGCTCTGGACTTGACACCTGCTTTGGCAAGCCCAAGTCTTCAAATTGAAATCAAGGCAGTTATTGATAAACAAATTGATGTACGGCATTCTTTTACTCATCTCAGGTTTGGTCCTCGTCTTCCAATTTATCAGTATGCTATATATGCACAATCCAGAATGTTTATTGACTGGAACAACAGAAATAAATTCTGTGGTGGGTGTGGTGCCCGTAATATGAGTACCAGTGGTGGTTGTAAGCTTGTATGTCCTAGTAAGGATAATGATCAGCTGTTGCCATACTGCGAGACCAGAGGAGTTATCACAAATCTCTCGTTCCCAAGAACAGATTGTACTATTATCACTGCTGTCGTCAACTATGATTTCAATCGAGTTCTGCTTGGATCAGGCAAAAGGTTTCCTAATGGGTTTTACTCATGTTTGGCAGGGTTCTTGGAGCCCGGTGAAGCGATTGAGGACTGCGTTCGACGAGAGGTTTATGAAGAGACTGGCATAAAGATTGGAAGGGTTGGTCTTCATTCAACCCAAGCATGGCCGTACCCTTCGAGTGTTATGATAGGATGCGTGGCACAAGTTATAAGCAGCTCATCTAGTGATCACGAAATCGATATCAACCTGGATAAGGAATTGGCTGACGCTCGGTGGTTCTCTTTTGATGAAATTCGCGCTGCATTGGAAAGAGCTCGCCAGCCTGGATATACTATAACAAGTGGTTCGTATGATGAGATTCGAATCCCTGGACAAGAAGCTATTGCTTTTCCGCTCCTCGAATGGATTCTTAGCAATGCCCTAGAATCTGTTTTGTGAGTCTATTCAGAATAATCAACTATCTAGTTCTATCTATATGTAACATCAACCTAATTAAAGAGTGAAACCATTATCATAGTTGGTCAATACGTATCTGTACTTGGCTTTTCCATGGTAGCAGCCAGTGAGGGCTTCGTGGACTCCCTTCTCACTAATTGGAACAGTGCTATGCCATGACTCCAACTTCAACTCAGCAGCAAGGTCAAGCATCTCAATGATTTCCTTTCTGCTTCCTAACAGAGATGATCCAAGGAAAGAAGCATTCTTCAAGAAAACCTTAGGGTTAACTGAATAGTTCTTTTCAGGCAATCCAACGTTAACAAAGTGACCTCCGACCTTCAAAGTGCTCAAATACAGGTTGATAGGGAAGTTATCTGAGGAATTGGCACAACATACAATAAAATCCAATCCATGAATGAGATCCTTCTCCCATCCCTCTTTCTCAGTGGCTATGTAATGATGAGCACCAAGCTTCAAAGCGTCGTCTTTCTTAGCCTCTGAACGAGAGAATGCATAGACCTCGGCACCAAGAGCGTTGGCCCACATGAGACCGAAGTGACCAAGACCTCCGAGACCGACGATTCCAACCTTCTTCCCCTTGGCAGCTCCATGTCGCTTGAGAGGAGAATAGGTAGTGATACCAGCACACAAAAGAGGAGCGGCTCCTTCGAATGAAAGAGCATCAGGAATTTTGAAAACGAAATGCTCATGTACTCGAGCATAGTCGGCATATCCTCCATAGCTCTTATCACCATTGGCATACGTACCGCCATAAGTTCCTACTGAAGTCATGCAGTATGGCTCGTTATCAGCCTGACAATCGGGACATTTGAGACATGACCAACTTTGGGCACCAACACCGACTCGGTCACCAACCTTAAACTCAGAAACCTTAGATCCAACCTTGACTACATGACCAACAATCTCATGGCCGGGAATCAATGGTAGGTTCTGGTTTCCCCAGTCTCCAACTACGGAGTGGACATCAGATCCACACACACCACATGCCACAACCTTGATATCAATGTCATTATCGTCAAAAACCTTGGGCTTGATCTCAATCTCCTTGAGAACGGGAACTTCCTTGTTGGGTTCACCAGTCAGAGCAAAACCTCTGAAGCTTTCAGGATAAACCATATTTTCTTACGATTGCAATAATTATTGAAAGCTGGCAGATGGGATGTATTTAAACACCTTGGGTGGGATACCCATATCATTGGCCCAACCCATCCATTCAAGGCGGAACTTTAACACACTCGGACTAATTGGCGTTTGTATCGATACACTCCCAATTTCGGCGTTTGCAGCACCGATATCTGACGCAGTACTCGGAATAACCTGCAATATGCATGACACCCGCATGGCCCAATCCTTTAGTTGTCCCACTACAGATGTACAATTAATCAGCCAGAAGGGATATCACCACCAAATGGTTGAAAAATTCTGCTATTTCGCAGTGCATCCATAAAAAAAAGCTTCCCTTTCCATTTCGTGCCTTGGCGGTTACACCATTGGTCATCTGCTCTATATGCCTCCCATGCATAATAACCACAAACTATTTGTAAGCGCGGAGATGAATTTTTTCTGATCGGCCAAGATACTTTCCCGCAGAGTAACAGCGGACTTAACGTTCCCACCCAATGGGGTTAACTAACACACTGGATTCGCACAAGGCAACCCGCACGGAGTTTGGGCAAGCTGCTAGTGCCTGCTGGATCATACCCCTCCATGTATCTACCCCTCTACTCATCAACCCCTCGTCAGCCCCTCACTTCGGCTACGTACAATGATAGGCAACCCTACTACAGTATGATAGGCAGCCCTCCGAAGCGTCCTCTTGCCTTGCCCTCGGAATCCGAAAAGGACCACGAAACTGTTAAGAAAACAAAACTACCTAAAGAGACTCTATGGCAGTTGCTTTTATACCAAAAGTTGTGGTTTAATCTGTTAACGCAGTTCGGCTTTTATTCGTAATCGTAACCTAAGAAGAAATAGTATTCGTTCCCCATTTTGTTATCTCATCAACTTTACCTCCCAAAACTACTTTGTGTTATGGTTAAGATGATTTCGCAACGTTGGACTTGAATCCTATTACTGTTAACTTCATAGGTTTATAATATCATTTCATGTTATAAACGTTGTTTAAACCGGGTATCATTTCTCTTTTATATGCCAACCTTATGGGTTACCACATCCCTTACAAATCAGGCTCGCAATACGATATGCATGCATTGGTTCAGTTAATGGTGAGTGCTATGTGACACATCAATCAGCCAAATATACGTCGTTATATACTTAGATACCGTTTAATTATGCCCCCATTGCTGGTATATCATATCAGCTAATGCGTAGAAAGTGCTGTTAGAATAGATCTCAGATATACACTTATCTGGAATACCTGTTTCTCCGTAGAATGCCTCCGCTATCTGTTCATATACTGCACCAATTATATCGGCATCTCCTCCGAGATTGATAACCCTGGATCAAACGTGTCTGTATGATAAAGTCACCACAGAGTTGCCTCTCAGGTGTGAATAACATCTCCCAGTTGAATGCATTCGTGCTCGCTTTATGCTTGTAGCTAGCTGCCTTCTGCAATATATTTTTTAACTGAACCACACAACTCATTATTATCCCAGTATATATACAGTGACGATAACTGCTTCTTCTCAGACATACCGTTCAGTGTTAAGGGCTTGCCTAAGCAAAGCGTCAAAGTATCGACAAGAATGCACCACTTCATTGCTTTATGCGGTTCTTGAAAACAAGTCGCAGTAGTGAATAATCTTTTAAAAGTCTTAATAGAAGAATAAAACTAAAAGAGGCTTATCTCATCAAAACATCCATTACCAGTGGTCTGAGGATCTGTGTTCCCGGAAAACGGAGCTCCAGAATTCGTATATTCGTTCTCATGCTCTTATCACTGTATTTACAATGCTAAAACAATATCCCAATGTGTGCTTAATCGTCCATCTTTGTGTACCAAGACCCATGGCATTTCAATTGATAATCGGCGTTGAAGCCACCGTTTAGGATCAAGCTGAAAGAATGCCATGGTTGTATCCTCAGTCCAGCATTCAATTTGGCAGTCCTCCGCCAACTATATCCAATACAGACTTCTCATGGCTAGTGGTAAATTCTAACTTAGTGCCAAGTGCGTCGTCAGAGTTATGCGTCTGTCTAAAAGTTTCACAAGTCGCAATCTTGAGGGTAATATGAAATATGCAGTTGTGGTCACAATTTTGATCCATTTTCCCGAATGCGAAGTATTCTAATATTGTTGGAGATGGGAGACTGATGGGTTATCCGACTCCACGTGGAATGTAATTAAAAGCGGGGATCATGCACGTTAAACATAACTTAACTTAACTACGTATTAGCAAGATCCTACACTATAAGCCACACCGGAATAAGAATCCAGGCTGAAATTTCCAGAATATTTTCAATACTAATCTGTATTAATCTGCTGAGCATAAATAAGTCAAGGTCACTTGGTGACCATGGTATAATTCAATCCCTTTTATCCTGGCTTCCAGAAGCTACTTCTGTTGCTTGCTCCGTATGGTCTGACAATTTGCAGGTAACAGAGTAACAGATAATTCAGACCTCCTCAAAATTCTATTCTTGTAATAATAATTATTCTTATGACATCATACAGTAGAAGAGTCTAATACTGTTCAACATCAGCAGAATTATTCGCTATCACTTGTAGTAGATATTTTGACTGTCTATGACCATATATATAGATTGTTTTAAAAAATTGATACGTGTACTGACAGGAGACCAGTTGTGCAGACATAGAAAATCAGGGTTCCCGATGTATCCCGTTAGGATAAGTAAGGGGTTGTCGTAATTCATAACACCCTTGTGCGACTCTCAGTCAATCCCAACATAAAGCAATATTGTCCCTCAGATATCTTGTGCTGGCAATAGAAAGTAGCATTCGATATTAAATTCATATTATGTTAAGTTCCAGCTAACAATCTCGACAATCCTGTAAGCACGAGAGTATATTGGAGAACAGGAGTGCTATACAAGGAGTGTCTTTTATTACTCAGGGTCTTTTTGGAAATAAATTATGTATAAATTATAGAAAGACTAATCCGATTTACATGAATCAACCTGGAATGTACCACATTTGTAAACCAAGACTATCAAACATCAGCTGGTTTACTTTGCCATTGGTTTGACGATGCCATGTAGGATCTTGTTCACTACATTCGGCCATTTCTGTTGCATCTGGAGTTAGCCCTGGTGATGAGCTTTCGGCTTCGACGGGCCTGCTGGTGTTACACTTCTTCTTCAAATTATGCCTTAATTTGAATGCATCGAGCCATCCAGCACTAAATGATGGACTCTTCTCACCGGGAAGGGCACATTCTGACCATATTTCTCTGGCTTTCTCAATGAGGATTCGTTGATTTATTGGGAGGCCCTGTGCACGGGCCTGCTGCTGCCATTCATATAAACTACTCTCCAGCAAGGGCCACTGAGGTTGTCGTATCCTCTTCTTGATACCATGTCGTAGATTAGTTCTATAGTTCATATCTGGTCTCCTTCTAAGCACATCCGACACAGTAGACCTAGCAAGCTTTTTGTGATACGTCTGTTCAAACCACTCCGCGCACTCTTTCTGTGTTTTGCGAGGAGTCTGCCCGTAGTAGTATCTTCGAAGCGCTTCCTTTTCATCTAATGTGTAGCTTGTTACCATTTTACTGATTCTTTTTAAACTATATCTATGACCTATAACGCGCACTGATGGAGTTATTTGTAGACACACCTAAGCTGGTTGCAATCACGCCGGCGAGCTGCGAGGCAATATGGCAGCTAACAGAAGTATAAGTAATTAAGATACCGTGAACCCCGTATCAAGATAAAAAGATGATGATGCTAAGCCTCGTGTTTTTTTCTGGAACCCCACTTCCCACTTGTCGCTGCCGACACTCCCAGTCTTAGGAAATGCTAAGTTAACTCCGAAATTATCCGCACTAGCCAGAGTAATGTGCAGAACAATGCATGGCGGCGTCAACTTGATAGGGTTGCAATGGGAGACGTTTACATGCCAAACAGATGTGCGAGGAGCAGGGCAGAGGGTGCCAGAAGGAAGATATATTTAGATTTTTGCTCTGATAATAATATCTATTAAAATATTTTTTAAAAGTTATATGCTTTTTTGTGTATTCCAATGGGTTTTCGTTTAACTGGATCTATCCTTTGAAGTCGGCAAGATCTGCAAGAGGGTAAGGGTTTTAATCCCGATTACTCCATCGGGAAATGTTACCTGTAACGCATGCGACAACTGACAAATTGTTGGATAATCTGATTGGGCGGTGCTTATTCATCCGAACGTCATTTGGCGGGGATCGAGACCCTTTGAAAATATCACCAAATAATGAAACGCCAGAATGGCCAATACCGCTGACATCCAGTAGTACTCCATCTCGATTCAGAATGATTGGTTCACAATTGTGGCTGACCTTTTATAACTCGGACCCTGGCCGGCGGACGACTCTCATAACGGGTTAAACCGACGTAACCGCGTACCATATCTATGCAGTGACAAGACAGAGATGGGCTACTGTCAGGATACGAGCTTTATTATGTAAACCTTTTGTAAGACATATGCGGGGCAGGACAATTGGGCCGAAAAATTAAGAGGTCTGAACCAATAAAACGTGGGGACTGCCGATCTGTGGTCAAGTTTAGGGCGTAGGATGTACGGAATTTTCCAAATAGGAAAAATTCCTCCGAAATTGGTCCGATGGCACTCCAAGATAACAGTTTCTATGCCGCAATCAGATAGGACCGTTCGTAGAATGCAATTAGTTATCACTGTCTGGGCTTACTAATATGACTTACCAGTTGATAATTGCAATGGGCACGCGTGATATTTGGCTCTGTCCATCTAATTGCTGTCAAAAAGGTGTTATAACGATGAAAAATTCGTACAAATGAAAAGAGATTACTCGCGTCTAATATAAGTGTACTGTATACTCAAATATCTTGAAATCAACGGTATCAAAAACATAACATATGTTTATGTCAAAATCGCACTTCATTGGCTTGGCTCTTGATTCGTAACTAAAAGGGCTCAGTATATTATTACTCGATTGAAGGTAGAGAGACCCTATATATAACTTGACAGTTAGTGCCTTTTGAATAACTTCTACTCCGAAGTGGTGGGAGTTCTGCATAGTAAATGGGTCTTGCTTCGCAAAAGACTTCAGATTATCAGCATTTTGCGAAGATTCTTGGAAATGAAACCCCATGTAACCGTCATCTCTGATAGACTTGTTCCCAGAAATACATATTACTGAGTTCATCTGTTGTAAGAACTGTGAGCTAGGGCAGTATTGGTTTCCCTAGAAATGTTATTGGTAGCCAAAGTGTCGGAAAGCAATATATAAAACTCCATCAACTGAAAAGAATGTGAAAAAGAGCTCTGGCCCTATGAGAAATGAAATGAAACATTCTAACTCTAAGTCTATTAATAATGGGTAAGTTTAATGACGACAGTTGCTGATGAGTCATGGAATCTTGTGGTGAAAGGAACTTGGTCGTCAAGTCCCGTCAACAAGTGCTTAACCCGTTCCGCACGATGAAAGTTCTCAGGTCAGCACCGATAAACGTATTCATGCACTATTTGGTGAGCTCATATCAAGTTCGAAATCCAAACCTGTGCCAGCCAATTGTATCAGAGATATTGACATCCACTGTTAACCGCTAACTATGTTAGTGAAATTGGTGCCAGATTTTGGGAGATGGAGAAACCGAAGTCAGAAGCCAATAGCCCTCATCTCAACGGCTCAACACTAATTCATGGGCCAGGCTCTCTGGAGTCAGACAAGAAATAAAAATTGAATTATTACTTGGGAGAACGGCAGTACTATGAATTTATATTTACCTAATATCATATCGTTGAATCCATCATGTTGGAAGGTAGTTAAGTCTGTCTGCTGTTATTTCTAGAAAAACAAGGTAAAGTCTTCGCAAAGGTGGTTTGGATCATTCTCTTCCGAATTCTTCAGACTTCTCTATAAATTAAAGGGCATTTAGACATCCGCAAATGCAGTTGTTGGGCTCCAATCAGGAGTCAGCAGGCTTTGTTTTAAGAGTCATAGTATATGAACTTTCGCCTTGCTGAAATTTACAGGTGCAGATATACCTCTCTACTATTTTCAAGGTATTTCGATTCTCATTCAGCCCTTCCTGCTGACCTACTCCTTACCTGCTAGGTTGGTCTATTTATTCGAATTACCCTATTTGGAATTTTTGATTGAATTACCATATTTGGTCTTTCTGTTAAATTTCCTATTTGGGTATTTTAGAAGAAATTACCATATATGGCATTATTTTAGCATTTACCAAATTTGCCATACACACCATAAATTGAGTTCATACCAAGTGCCTATATTTAGTTAAACTCCATTTAAGTATTTTCAATAGAATCAAAGTCATCTCTGTTAAATTATTTTGAAATACTATTTTTGGATTTAATAATCGTATAACTCATCACGATTTATTACGTTAACGTGGTAGCTGCGAACGAAGCCAAGCAGGCGGATGCACAGGTGCGTCACAGGTGCTTATCTGACATTATATTTATCAAAACCCGCGAAAGCTTATTTTGACAGCCAACATGACAAGACTCCACCCCAGTGAAAAAAAGCCTAAACCAATATCCGTGGCCTTGTCAATTCTGGATTGTACAGTTTCCAGATTTGCATCGACTGGAGCCATTTTATTCTACAAAAGCACTATAGCTCCCAAGGACCTAATTGTAGAGCTTAGAGCGTCCTTCATTCAGACACTAGATTTGTTTCCTCACTTTGCAGGACAGCTTCAACTGGCAAAACACAATAGTAAGGGACTACACACTGATAGGTATCACCGGTTGCAGGTGGTATATGGGACGGATCAAGACCCTGGGGTGCATTGGTCGGTGGTCAAGCATGAAATTTCGCTTGGCGATATCGTTCCAGATCAAAATGACAGTAGTAAATCTCGAATTTGGCATGGAGACCATTTTCCCCAAGAAAAATTACTCTCACAAGAGCCATTGGCACTACATAACATGAATGATTTTCAAGGACTCCCTGGAATGGCAATACAGATCAACATCCTGCAAGATGGTGACTATGCTGTTGGTGTTAGAATAAGCCATCCCTTAGCAGATGCTCAGGCAATGATGGTGTTTCTACACCACTGGTCTGCTAAGAGTGATCATGGGGGTTTACGTGACCATCATCTATGCGAACCACCTATATTCAACCCCTCTCTCTTAGATGCATGTGCAGCTGGGGACATTGACATTGCCGAACCTGACGATTCTATTTCTCGTAAAGCACGGAGAATGCCTTTACATCGGTTCGATTGGTGGGATACGAAGGCTCCTGGCTATCCAGAAGTTATGATTCCTGGAATAGAAGCAGGAAAGCCCCTTGACTTGGACAGTAGAATGCTCTCACCAGCTACTCGAGGTCCATGGTATACATGGGATCTTAGCAAGAAGGTTTCATTCTGTCAATTGCATTTGTCCGACAAAGATTTAGCCAATCTGAAATCCAGAGGGCAGAAGGGACGTAGATATGATGTGTCACGGCTTGATACAGTTTTGGCCTATGTGTGGAGGCATATCACACAGGCTCGTGCCCAAATATATGGAACATATGAAGCATATCTGGATATTACAATCGGTGCCAGGTCTCGACTAGAGCCACAACTGCCAGATACATTTATTGGATCTCCTATTTTCCTCACCAATCTGCACCAATCGAGTAAAACTAACTGGGACGATGCCGAAACGTCTGCCAGAATTCGAGAAACCATAGAGATATTCACTCCGGATAACCTTGCAGCAATGCTGCATGATGCAGCTTTCGAGATGGCACCACATCGTTTGTGGCAGGCATTTGTTGGACGGCACCACACTCTGGCGACCTCGTGGCTGAGACTAGAGGCATATAAAATTAGCTTCAATCACGCTTCGCCAGTGTATGTTCATTCTGTGATGCCCAAAATTGACGGATGCCTGCAGATTATGGATGCACCTGCAGATGGTTTTGATATTGCGCTATATTTGGAACAAGAAGCGATGGATCTTTTGATTCAGACTATTGGCCACGATCTACGCTAGTTATACCTTGGAATACAATCCCACAAGAACTAGTTGCCGAATAAATGAAAGTTGGGAATCCATAAAATACAAGCAGAAGCCGTGGTTGTAATTTGTTTACTTGTTAATTGAACAATAGTTCACTGTAAACATGGTAGGCAGCCACTTAATCAGAATATTCAAACGATGAACACCCCTTGACTCAGCAATTGCCCGTGGGGTGGATGCAGCAGGGTTCTAGACTTTGAAATGAACTGACGGCAGAGTGGTGCTACTTCGTATTTGTACGAGCTAAAATACGAAATACTTCTGCATTAGAAACATAAGACCTGCTCGTAAAAGCCTATGAGATCTAAAGCGCTTCGAGGATAGTTATAAATGCATTTTCTGATTTGCTAGAGTACATCCAAAGATGAAAAGGAACAGCAGCACGCAATATATAGGCTCTTCTGGTGTACTATTAAGCTCATAGGTATTTTGCGCACACAGTTGGGGACAACATTTCTTGTTCTGCAGGTACCTGCCCCGCTCCAGGTCCAGTCAACTCAGGATCATGCATGCAATGCATACGAGCGAAATTATTAGAACCTGAACGGGCCTAGCAGTTTATTATGCATATTGGGTTTATGATTGTTATAGTTGCATATGAGCTTAATTTAATAGCTAGTGTAGTGCTATGAGGCATTGCTGAATCAGCTACGAAGATCGAAGCACATTGTATTTACGATAATGGCGTTGAATCTAACCACAAGCGTCATTAATACGAAGAATACAGATTCCCAGCTCGTTTCACAAAAGATGTATATATATGACATCGAGTTCATTCATTGATGCATTAACAAATATGAAGTTCTCAGTTGCAGCTGTCACATTCGCTTTAGCAAGCACATCACTTGGGTCACAACTTCATCAGATCGAGGTTTCTGATGATAGTGCATCCCTCAAGTTCTCTCCAAACTCCATCACTGCCGATATTGGCGATCAGGTCGAATTTATTTTCAATCCTAAGAATCATTCTGTGGTACAGTCATCATTTGGACAGCCATGTATCCCTCTTTCTGGAGGGTTCTTTTCTGGATTTCACCCTACAACCCCTGATACAATCACTGCTGATCGAACTACATTCACTATTACAGTGGAGGACACAAAACCTATTTGGTTTTACTGCTCTCAGACGACAGGGAACCACTGCCAGAATGGAATGGTAGGTGCTATCAACGCACCTGAAACTGGCAATACTATCCAGGCATTTGCGGCCCTCGCTTCTAATACCAATAGCTCTGTAACCCCTACTACAATCCAAGGTGGAGTCGTTGCTGTTGTAGGAGATAGCTCTTCTAGCACCTCCGTTTCAAGTGCACTCTTAACAGAAGTTTCAACTTCTTCTGCTGTTGCTACATCCACCTCAACTTCGACTTCAGCTTCCCCTGTTGCCCCTCAGGTCCACACTATTGAAGTATCCGATGACAGTGCCGAGCTCATGTTTTTCCCCAACAGTGTCTCCGCCAATGTAGGAGATATGATCGAGTTCACTTTTAACCCCAAGAATCACTCAGTTGTACAGTCTTCTTTTGCTCAACCATGCGTTCCTCTAGATGGTGGCTTCTTCTCCGGATTCCACCCCACCATAGCTACAACTCCAGTCAGTGACAGAGTAACATTCACCGTAACTGTGAACGATACAAAACCCATTTGGTTCTACTGTTCTCAGACAACAGGAAATCACTGCCAACAGGGGATGGTTGGAGCAATCAACGCCCCTGCTTCAGGAAACACACTCCAGGCCTTTGAAGCACTTGCTGAGAAGACTGAGACATCTATAACTCCACCAGTGATTGAGGGTGGTGTTCTTTCCACTGTTGGAAATGGTTCTGATACTTCTGGATCCTTATCCGTCGAAGCTTTTTCGTCTATATTTTCGAGTGCCCCGTCTCTAGTATCTGCAACAGTTGTATCTTCTGCTGCTGCATCTTCAGTTGTAGCAGTCATATCAACTACATCTGCCAACTCTGTCCAAGCTTCTTCCATTTCAAGTGTGCACGTTATCGAGGTCTCTGACGACAACGCCGATCTCTTGTTCTTTCCTAACAGTATAACTGCTAATATTGGCGATGAGGTTCAATTTGTTTTCAATCCAAAGAATCATTCAGTTGTCCAGGCAGCATTTGCTATGCCATGTGTTCCTCTTAATGGAGGATTCTTCTCTGGATTTCACCCTACCACTGCTGCTACAGATGATAGTGACAGAATATCCTTCACCATTACTGTAAATGATACTAAACCAATTTGGTTCTATTGCTCACAGACAACTGGAAATCACTGTCAACATGGTATGGTTGGTGCTATCAATGCTCCTCTCACTGGTAACACTATCCAAGCATTTGAAGCGCTTGCAGCTAACACAACTGTAAGCGTAACCCCATCAACTATCGAGGGCGGCGTTTTATCTACAGTTGGAGATAATTCTACCTCGTCCACCTCATCAACGCTGCCAGTTGCTTCCACTACTCAATCTGGAGCCGCTAGTGTTGAGACAGCTTCAGGCAACGGAGCCCATTCCAACTTTGTTGAAATTGGCATTCTGACCATTGCTGGTCTCATTGCTTTGGTTATCTAACAGAACTGCTATAGAGCATGTTAAATAAAGCTTATTAAAAATACTGCCCTCGTATTCTCTTCCTTCTTAACAGCTAGTTTATTTCAATGTATTTTTTTTAATCTGAATCGGGCCAGGCAAAACTGATGTCTACACCAAAGGCTTCATGCGTAAAACATTTTTGTTCATAAACCGTAACTTCAAAGCAGCTCTTCAGATGCTAGTGATATCTGAATTCAAACGTTAACCCCCAATTGTCCTCAATTCTAACTGTAAATCAACGATCCCAGAGCAGCGAGACCTGGAAGGGCTTGAACATAGAGAATTCGCCTGCTGGCAGTGAGAGCACCATAAATGCCTGCCACAGAAACGCACCCTGTAAAGAAAATGCCGATCTTTCTTTTCCATTCATCATCAGCGATGAAAAAAGTCCAGATCAAGCCCGCTGCCAGAAATACATTATAAAGACCTTGATTAGCGGCCAGCGCTTTGGTAGGCTTAAATAAGTTTCCTGGGATCGACTTGAATGCCCTTCGGCCAACTGTTTCCCAAGCAAACATCTCCATCCACGCAAAAAAAAGGTGCTCAACGGCTACAGTTCCCACTAGAACCTTGCTTAAAACTGTCATGATATATAATACAAAAGTGTAAGACAGTGAAATCCGAAAGGCGGGGAATACCTTTAATCAGAAATACGAGGTTAGGCTCTCTTGGCGTTGCATCAAACCTTAACTTCTCTCCGGTCGTGCAGCTGCATATGCACGTTCTAACAAACAGCAGTAATACATGTGTATATTTATTCCGTACTGTAGTTTCTCTCTACGGGATAGCCTAACAACCTTAGCAAAATATATAATGATACGAGGCTACTCACAAATAAACCACCTTATTTGACATTTCAAGAGAGTCTCATGTATCTATTGAGCAACACACTTTCTAAGGCTCGTCACAGGTTACTCTTTTGAACCTTTAGCTCTTGACGAGGAGGCCCACTTCGACTGCCGTCAATCAAACTCTTTGAAGTGATATCTGGTTTGTTCCATCCGAATTTCTTCAGATATCGGTCGCTTAATTTTTTATGCAAGCATCCCACACTGTATTTTCCTAATACGGGAAGGAATTTAAAACCGTGGCCTGAGCCACCAGTGCAAACAAACAGGTTGTTAAAATTCGGGTGAAAATCAAAGATGAAATCTCCATTCGACGTATCAGAATACCAGCATAGTCTGCTCTGGCTTAAAGGCTTCATTGCAATCTCTGGTCCATACGATTCCACTAAACCCTCTCTAAGTAATTCCACCACTTGATCAGGTAGCTTATCAGTAATAGGGCTACTTGGGGGAACTGAAGTCGGACCCCATGGAAGAGTCGTAGTACGTGTGAAGCCGTAGCCATGATGAGCAAATTTCAGCACCCCATTTTTATTCGGTGGGAATGCGTAAAACCCACTTTCAAAGTTGAGGAAAACTGGGTTAGATGAGTATCTAGCTGATTCCTCATTAGTTAGTTGAATATATCCTATTGGTTGGGCAACTGCCACAAGTTTTTGGCCCGTATTTAACAAAGACGGTGTCCATGCTCCAGTGGCCAGTACTACTAAATCAGCAAAATGCTCTTTCCCACTTTTGACTCTAATCCCTCTAACAACGGATCCTTCATCCACAATCAAGTCTGTCATAGAACCGTCATCTCCTACTATAAACTGAACCCCAATCTCTTTGAGATGTTGTGCAATTGCACCAATTGCACCCTCAGCATTTGCCCAACCAGCTTTGTTATGCATATATCCCAAAAGATCTTTCATTCTTCCAGAAAATCCTGGATGAAGAGCTTTAACATCGCCACAGCTATCAGCTTCTATAACTTGAAGTCCAAACCCTTCTAAGTTATCTTTACTTTTATCTCGATATACAGAGTCTCGGGAGCCCACAAGAAGAATACCACTTTGATGAAGATGATCACGGTAGATGGAATTTTCTTGCCACTCCGTCAGTGCTTCCATCCCCATGGACATATAGACCGGATCTGCGTAATCTGGTCGAACGATCCGACTAATGTCAACAGAGGATCCACCGATAACCGGGGGCATACTACGATCTACAATCGTAATTTTGTATGAACTATCCTTGACTAGTTCCATGGCCATTGATAGTCCAAACACACCTGCCCCGACAATAACAACAGATTTCGTCATTCTAATATCTTGGTTGTCAGGCAATGAAGATGTTAAGCCGCGATGCATGACGATAAGCCGATAGACTCAAAAGGGAAACGAACTGCTGATGAGTCAAGAACATAATGAGTCAAGAGTCCTTAAGGTAATTTCATTGTTCAAGGGGATGAAACAGAGCAAAGCTGATACACACTGGGGTTGTATTAGGATTATAAAGCCTACCAAGGTATCTTCAGGAAATATGATAATATTGATAATTCAGATATGTGGTAGGATAAAGAACCAGGCTAGTTACAGTAAGATCCTACAGAGGGGATGTTTTGGATTCAACCTCAGAAATAATAATTGTTCTAAAGTAGAATCTTCTAATTCATTGCATAACTCAGCTACAATTTTTTTACTTACAGGCAGCCTAACTGTGATTGGCAAAATAGTGACTCACGCATGACTGCTTAGTCAAAATCACACAGACAACATTGGCATAAATAGTTGAGGGAATCTCATGATATGCAAGAAAATTATTTAAACAGATCATTATGAATAACTACCCTGTTAGAGAAATTTTAGAACTCAATGCAGAACCTAGAAGAGTGCAAATTGCGCGACTACAGCCCAGCGTCAGTTTCAAGTTGATTGATTCAACTCTTAGAGAGGGCGAACAATTTGCAACAGCTTTCTTCGACTCTGATACCAAGGTCAAAATAGCGAAGCTGTTAGACAGATTCGGTGTGGAATATATCGAGGTAACATCACCAGCAGCGTCGGAACAGTCTAGACTTGATTGCCATGCCATTTGTAATCTTGGTCTACGAGCAAAGGTTCTAACCCACATTCGCTGTCATATGGATGATGCAAGACTTGCTATTGAGTCTGGTGTCGATGGTGTGAATATAATGTTCGGAACTTCTAAGTTCATGCAGCAGCATTCTCATGGCAAGAATATCGAGTCCATTACACAGTCTGCTACCGAAGTAGTTTCATTTATCAAGTCTCATAATCTGGAAGTCAGATTTTCTGCAGAGGATGCTTTCCGTTCTGATATAGTTGATCTTCTGAACGTTTATCAAACAGTGGATGCAATCGGTATAAATAGAATCGGTGTTGCCGATACAGTAGGATGCGCCAGTCCCAGGCAAGTTTATGACCTTATACAAAAGGTATCTCGAGTAGTGAGATGTGATATTGAAACTCATTTCCATAACGACACTGGCTGTGCAATTGCCAACAGTTATGCAGCAGTAGAAGCGGGTGCCAAGTTCGTGGATGTAACCGTATTAGGCATAGGAGAGAGAAATGGTATCACTTCCCTAGGGGGGTTTATGGCTCGAGTCCTAGCAGACAACAGAGAAGCAAGTATAACCAGATACAGACTAGAGGTGCTACAAGAGCTGGAAGTAACTGTTGCGTGCGCCTCGAATATTGAGATTCCCTTTTCTAACCCTGTGACAGGATTCAGTTCATTCACACACAAAACAAGTATTTATTCAAGAGCTATCCAACAGGATCCCTCGTTATACGAGACTATCAACCCATCTGACTTTGGTCTGAGTCGA
Source organism: Sugiyamaella chiloensis (assembly GCA_030578775.1). Lineage (NCBI taxonomy): Eukaryota > Fungi > Ascomycota > Dipodascomycetes > Dipodascales > Trichomonascaceae > Sugiyamaella > Sugiyamaella chiloensis. The sequence continues at coordinate 48,152 of JAKTZE010000016.1, read as the reverse complement.
GAAATCAAGCCAATTTCTGATAGGTTGTTGGGATATTAAAACGAAAGCAATATAGTCAAAAGAATTTTATCACCTCATCCTAAACACTAGAATCGACTAATATAAGGATGATTCACCTTTCCACCGCCCAGAAACTTAATTGTAATCAAGCGAATTCTCTATAACTTGAGCAATTGCTAATAGTTTTGGTTCCATTTGTCTTTGACCAACCAGCTGCAGCCCAATGGGGAATTGAGCGTACCGCTGTCGCTTTTCTGGGGTTGTAACTTGGTTAGTATATAGTTCATATCATTAATATGAAATGCGATATCAACTTACAGATCGATTGAACTTTTTCATCAGCAGGCCCCTTCACCGGCGGTAGCGCACCACTGTCAAGTTCTAGGTCTACCTTTCCACATTGAATTATCATAGCAGGATAATCTAGTACGTTCCAGTTTCTCGTGAAATGACTCCTAATCAAAGTCTCATGGGGTCTTGGTAGGCATGATTGGGCTGGGCAAATAATAGCATCGATGGGTTTACCTGATCCGGTTTTTCCTGCAGTTGATGCCCAGAACTTTAGCCAATCGTGCTGCAGTTTAGCTCTAGTATCAGCATATCCATGAAGTTCCCTAAGACCCTTTGGTTCACAGGGATATAAACCTCCCAGCTTAACAGCCTCGGTGTATGGCTCATCAGTCAAGTTACAAGCTCTTTCAAGAGCCTAGAGTTAGCAAGAGCATTAAACTAAAGTAAGAATACTCACCTTTCCTCCATCAACCTTAAAATGGTCCAATGCATTTTGGGACAGATCAGCACTTCTATAAAACTCTAGATCTATGATTTCATGTCCCTGTGCTTTCAGTTTATCCACCGTCTCATCCAATACTCGTTTTATAGGGGGCAGTGGCTGTGTTTCATGGCACTCTCTAATAACTCCAAATGCTAGTGGCCTGTTCGGCAACGGTGACGAGTCCCATGGTAAGTATGCACAACTTGGATCCTGTAACCAAGGCTCACATTTAGAAATTTCTTGCAACAGCAGATGGCAATCTCTTATAGAAACAGCTAGAACACCATTCACACACAATATCCCGATAGTGTCAGCACCATCATCAAGATATCCTTTCATTTGATGATACGGGAGTCGACCAGAGGATGGCTTTATGGAAGAGATTCCAGCAGCATAAGCAGGAATACGACATGAACCTCCAACATCGGTCCCAATTCCTACCAGAGCTCCACGGAAACCAATTAAGGCCCCAAGCCCCCCTGAACTCCCCGCTGCTGTAATATGCTTCGATCTGGGATTTCGAGTTTGGCCAAAAGTGAAATTCTGTGTGTCCGGTGTCATCATGGATTGCGGCACATTGGTCTTGACATACATAATACCTCCCAAAGATTCCATTATATCGACAATAATAGAGCTTTCCTTAGCAGGTTGAAATGCATAGCCTGTCATACCAATAGTAGAGTCAACTCCCTTCACATTAACAGAGTCTTTAAGTGCAATTGGCAATCCATGAAGAGGACCTACTGGTTTACCAGTCCTGGCAAATATTTCATCTAATTGCTTTGCTCTTTCATATGCCATCTCGAAAAATATTTCTGTTAGACAATTGAGTGCCTGTTGTGCTACAGCTGCCCTCTTACAGAACGCCTCGGTGACCTCCAAACTGGTGAAATCTCCTGCATGAATCTTTTGCAAAAGCCCAACCGAATCATACTTTTCAGTGATTTCGAGCTCTCTAGGCGTAAATACCCCACACTCACGAGCAAGTCCTAATAAGTTGTCATCATCCTCTGGAAGCGTGATCCTCCAAGCATCAGGGATCTTTGTCTCTCGCTCCTTCTTTTTTGCGATACTAATTGCCTTATAGGCGGGCTCTTTTGATTGTGCCGTCATGATGCCAGCTTTGATTTCCTGAAAGATCAAATCACAGTCAATATTATACGTTCACAATCAGTTCATATATTCGGAGATACCTCCGATCGGTCTGCTTTTGAGTGATTTCAGATCGGCCATTATCCGAGCCGGCTATTGGTGTGGAATAACCGCCGATGATAAGATAGATCGGCCAACGACTTTCCTGAATAGGATTGTACAGTGCATTATGCATGCATACCTCGGATCCGTTTCTCCTGGCAAATTTGTGGCATATTAGACTAACTGTGAACTGTCAACCAAAGCATCTTGTCTACCTAATGGTTGTCGCTGATCCCAAATACGCGTTCCCTAGAAATCTCGTGGGCTACGGGCAGAATGGCTTGGACTGCCGATGGCCAAATGGTGCCCGAATCGCAGTCAGTATCTGTGTTAATTACGAGTATGTAGAATATGCACAACATACAAAGTGTTCTAATATCAGAGAAGGAGCAGAGATGACTGTACTCAATGGAGATCCACACTCGGAGACAATGAACTGGGAGAAACGTGAGTTTTTCGCATATCGATATAGTCCTATTGACTAACCGTAGCTGGTGGGACACCATTCGTAGGAGTGCGACATACAAATGTTGAAAGTGACTATGAATACGGATCAAGGATGGGAGTTTGGCGATTAATGCGAGTTTTCAAAAAATTTGGATATCATTTCACTTGCTTCGCTGTTGGTCAGGCCCTTGAAAAGAACCCTGATGTTGCAAAAGCTTGTATTGCTGCTGGCCATGAGGTCGCAGGTCATGGTTATCGGTGGCTCGATTATAAAGATTGGGATCCGCAAGACGAAAAAGAGAGTATCAAAAACTGTATTAAAGCAATTACAGAAACAGCCGGCGTACCTCCTGTGGGGTGGTTTGCAGGCCGCGGAAGCCCCAACAGTGTAGGAGTTATCTGGGAGGCATTCAAGGAAATGGGGCTACCATTGAAATGGGAAGCGGATGCATTTAACGACGATGTGCCATACTGGGTAGATGTTCCACTTGAAGAAGATGATAAAGAGGCCAAAGGGCTACTAATAACACCTTACGCATATGATACAAATGATATGAAACTTGTCCAACCGTGGAACTTTGGAGGAAGTGATTGGGAGGTCTTGCTAAAGAGAACTTTTGATATGTTGTATTCTGAAGGTGGTAAAATGATGTCAATCGGTATACACCCTCGTTTGACTGGAAAGCCTGGCAGAGCACAGGCCCTCCAGGACTTTCTTCAGTACATCAGTGAGAAAGAGGGGGTGTGGGTAGCTACCAGAGAGGAAATAGCAGAACATTTCACAAAAACGTTCCCATACAAGGCCAGTAAATAGCTTATACCGTAATAAGATAACTTGTAGGGCAAATCAACCCAAATTCTTATTATTACTTAATGTATGGCTTGTTTTAGTAACATAAAGACAATAAGTTTTCATCATTATTTCGAGTACGGCTTTCTAGTAACAAAAAGATAATCTTCATTTAAAACACACTAACTTCTTCAACTAAGGTAAACATTACTCGTCCAATTTCTCTTTAACTTGAATTGCTTCATGATCGACAGGCTCAACACCAATTATAGTATCATCTTCAAAATATCCATCAGTTTTGGCCATACACTCAAAAGTCTGTGGTGCATCAAATCTTTCAGAAGGATAGATCTGAACTGGCCAGAAATAAGAGAAAACAAAGTAGAAAAATGCAGCCACAGATGCAGATAAGAGGAATCCAAGAGTATACATATGCTTAGATGCAGCACTTGAGCTGATAATGTAGGATCCGGACAGACCTTGAATTGGGAAAGCAACACCAATTGCCCAAGCAAGAAAGGCCCTCCAGTTGACACCCTTGTAATACCAGTAAGGGCTGCTGGACGAACCGTTATACAACGACGGTACATGGATATTTCCCCGTCGGGCATAGAAATAGTCCACAATCATCACAGAAATCAAGGGAGCAATGAAGCAGACATAAGAACCAAGGAATGTTAAAAATGTTTGAGCACTTGCTTGAATCTTCCAGGGTACCACTACCAGACTAATCACTGCACAAGTCAGTTGTCCCCTTCTGATATTGAAGTACCGTGGAAACAATCCTGTCAAGTCAGATCCCACAGGCAAACAGTTGGATGCCAAGTTTGTAGCTACTACAGCAAGGATTTGAACCAAGCAGGCTAAGAAAACAGCAGTTCGGCATCCACCATTCCAGTTATGATCTAAAATAGCACCGTACAAGTCCCACATATTCCAGTACGCGGTACCCCACAGTGTATAGCTTGCACTGGAAGACGCAATACCAAGAAAGATGACTAGTGACTTACTTGTCAGGATACCTATGGCCTGGGGCCAAGTTGTATCACTTGGCTTTCTGGCATATCTAGCAAGATCTGCATTAGATGTGATTTCAGGACTAATGGAACCAGCTACAGAGTTGATTCCCGCCATGAAAGCCCATCCGACTGCAGAAGAACTAGAAGCTGCCGTACTGATGGCCGTGGCATGCCCCAATCCTCCATTTTTGCCAACAACATAACCAAATGTGGCCAACAAAACAGGTGGTGCTAGCACACTTTTGATTGTATAGAGCCATCTTGCTCTTTGAGGATGAATAGCCATGAAAGGAAGTTGGATCAACCAAAATAGAAAAAATGCACCCAGAGTTGCAGAAGTAACCCCTGCAGACGCTGGAAGATCATTGGGACGGTCTGTCCATTTGTAACCGAATACACACCGAAGCATTACACTTGTAAGCTGTCCAGCATAATAGGTTTGCTGAGCGAAATAGATGATAGCTACTGCACCTCGAAGGAAAATGAAAAATAATGATCCATACATTCCAGCTGATGCTCTGATAAACGCTGGATATCCAATATGATAAGATGATGGTCCTCTGGAAGCAGCTACTAAAACCAGGGAACACACAAAATTACCGACAATAACTGACAAAGTTGCCTGCCACCACAACAGTCCCTGATTTACCAAACTTGATCCAGTATTCCATTGATTTGGATTGAATGAAACTGCCCAAAAAAATGCCAAATAGTTCCAATGCTTCCACACTCGTTGTTCACGACTTAAGTTAGTATAAATAGGCTGGGATCAAATATTATTTCTTAAACTTACGGAGTTGGATCCAAATCCTCATTACCCCAGATCCTTCCCTCAGAGTCTTGATCCTTAAATACACTTTGTTTTGTTCGACAAACCTTGTCCAGTCTTTGAAGAAAACTAAGATTGCCTCCGTCAGTCATAGCGATTTCACAACGATATAGAAAGCACAAAGCTAATGACCGATTCCTTGGGACGCAAGCTGTGGTTATATACTGTCGCCGTGCGTTATCAACTTTTCGCTGAAATCCTCGCATCGAATCGTTCGCTTATCGACTGCAGCATATTGCTTTTTTCTGCGTAATACCGTTAAGGAGAGATAAGAGAAAAATACCTTTTTAGGAAGTGAGCACGCAACTCAAAATATGCACATGTTTGGGTTCTACGAACAGGTAGAAGGAGTCATACTGAATAGTACAATACCTAAGACAACGATTTTATAAAGTGTATTTGTAAATCCATTCAGATGTTGATTATCAGATTTTACCAGTTTCAATTTGCATATCGATGATAGCCCTAGCGCGGATGCAAGATAGGGACTGTCCGAAAAGCTTGGTCATTTCTCCGATATGCTGCAGGGCGGCACACACCTTCGGATTATGTCCGACAAATAGTGCAGCAGCCAACAGCTATTATCAGAGAGTTAATCCGGCCAAAAGCCGTATAGAATAAAAGCAAAAAAGACCAATCTACAGAAAAATAACGTGAATAATGGCCGCGGGTAATGATCAGAGTTGATATTTTCAATACAGACAGGTTTATCATTACATGCAGTTAATTAGTGTAGATGTGCTAGAATGACCAACCATACTCCGGAAATGCAGACATTGCGTTGTAGAATCCTTCTTGGCCCCACCTCCAGCTACTTTCCTTGTCGTCTAAAATCGTGCCAAATAGTTCCCAAATGTCGGTAGTTTGTCCGTTGGCATATTCGGTTCCTCCATCATCAACAGAATTCAATGCGACAGGCAACTGACCTGATCCTGGTACCGTCTGCCCAATCCCTGGTTCTTCAAGAGAATGAGACCCTTCAATTGTTGCTGAAACAAGACTTTCAAATGCATCTCTAACTCGTCTTGTCTCCGGCCAGCGTTCTGCAATTATGTACAGGACCGTGCTGCATGCTCTAATACCACTGCTAAATTTAAAATCAAAGACCGACTTGTCAACCGAAAAGCAAAAGATCATAGTCAACCCAGCAACGAAATTCGCGTGGAGGGCCAAAAGGGAGTAGGAAATATAATGCTGTTGATCATGAAGTTTCTTGTATGACTGACACATTTGACTTGCCGCTTGAGCACAAAGCTGAAAATCAGGATGTCCTGCAGGGAGAGACGGAAGTCCCCTTAACAACAATAAAAGGATAGCTTTGTAGTACTGTATCATATGATAAGTGGCACTAGTATATGGTACAGACCCATCGTCACTTTTAGGGAGAATATTTAAAATTTGCTCTCTCCATGCTTCAATTTCCTTTCTCAAGCTTTCGACTTTCTTTTGAGGAATCGTTGATATGTCTTTATCGACCCTGTATATAGTATGGTGGATTTTCGATTCGATCTGTTGTATTCTTATGATATGTATCGCTGGGGAAAGAGAAGTGGGTTGGAACGGATTGTTATGAGACAGTTGAATTGCCGAAGTAAGTACATCTTCATCTTCAATATCATCGGATACATTTGCAGGCAGATCAACGTCTATCTCACGATCAGTAACACAACAAGGTCTTCCAACCGTCCTGGCTACCGACCTTTCCAGCATATAGGCAGTCCAAAATATTCTCTTTCTTCTCTGATCTAGTATATTTGGAAGTCTTGACTTTCTGTGTAAGCCGCTATCCAAGCACCGTCTCATTGTGACACCGATCATAGCCCACACCCCTGGACCGCTAGGTGATCTCAGCTGATAGACCGTTAAAAGCAACAAACACTCTAAACTCTCAATGCTATCAACCTCGAATACTCTGTCAATATCCTGCAGAGCAGCAGCATAATGACCTTCGGGTCCAATATAGTCATAGCGATCAGACAATTGAAGGTATCTTGCACCTACTGCATAAATCATATGAAGCATGAAGTATTCAAGCTTACCTTGTTCGGGAGAGTTGACCAATGTTCTGTTATAAGGCAGTAACTCAGCACGACGGATATTCATACGCCGAATTCGATTTGGTAACAAAAACGGGTGCTTGGAATGTACTTTTGATATGTACGCCTCTACCAACTTATCAGCAATATTGTCTGAAGGCATTGAGGCTATAGTAGCAGATGTATGTCTTGATAAATCCTCGCTCTCCCCATTTCCTTCTTGAAAGGTTGACAATTTTGGGGCAGACCTCACATACGACTTATTGAGAGCTGATTCAACAATACGGGCCAAGTGTAGTCCACTCGATGTTCCAAGATACGTATCTGAAGATCTCGACGAAAGAGCTAAAAGCCCTGCTCCCAACTCGAGAGTTTTGGTCTGATCTGAGTGATCCGAACTGCGTCTGTTACTAAACGAAGTACCTGAAGAAAGATTAGTGTCATCAACTATATGATCTGACGCATAGTCGGGATCAAATGCACGCAGTTGCTGTTCGAGACCTGCTATATGGCCCTCCAGGGACTTCACATACTCCTCTGAATAGATAACATTAGGGCCATAGGTACAATTGGCAGCTTCCCCTGAGTTGATACAGTTCTTACACGCAGGATGTCCACTATCACATTTTTGCTTTCTTCTCTTGCATCTTTGACAAGCAAATGCTTTGCGCAGCCTCTTGATCCGACTTGTATCGGATCTTTCGGGCGATAGAGGTCTTGTACCTTCGGACATTATGTAAAATGATCTCTTAGACCGGATCTAGGGACGAAATATAGCTGTCGCTGACGGCAAGCGCAAGTTGATCGGATAATGTCCGAAGATGTGGCGGCATTCCCGCTGATCGGAGATAGCTCCGACCACATACACAGGCGCATGCGGTTGTAGCTGTCGGACCGCAATCGGAAATCTTGTCAAATTCAATGTCGATCAATTGCAAAGTCATCGGTGACCGAGAACAATATATTTACGGAAGAAACCACTCTATTAGTTCTTTATTGCACATTCAAAACATCTTTGCATCTCTGGATTCACATTAATGATATAATAATCACAACAAATGGGTGAACCAGAAGGAGACCGTGGGAAAGAGTCACCCCAAGCTCCACAGTTAGATGACCAAAATCAGAGACTACCATTCGGAAAGCTTATTACAGCATATCTTTGTCTGGCAGTTTGTCTGCTGGTTTCTTTTTTAGATGTGAATTCAACCACTACTGCCTTGCCGGTTATTTCTGTTGCATTGAATGCCCAAAACAGCATCACTTGGGCCGGTACCTCCTATTTAATAGCTCAAACAGCATTCCAGGTTCTCTACGGAAGACTTTCAGATATCTTCGGGCGTAAACCAGTTTTACTGATATGTGTTGGGGTATTAATCCTGGGTGATATCTTATGTGGCTTTGCCAAGAACGCTGTGTGGCTATTCGTTTGTAGAGCATTAAGCGGAATTGGAGGAGGAGGCATCAGTTCACTGGTACAAATAACAGTGAGCGACCTTGTATCATTGAAAGAGAGAGGAAAGTATCAGGGGGTTTTAAGTGCAGCTATAGGAATTGGCGCGGCATCAGGACCATTCTTGGCTGCTGCTCTGTTGAAAACTGGCGCAAATGGATGGAGATGGGCATTCTGGGTTCCACCGATGCTGGCAGCTGCATGTGTTCCATTTCTCATGATATTTCTTCCTGCCAAGCCAGTCACTGGATCTTGGAAGGAAAAAGCTGGAAAAATTGATTGGCTGGGCGTACTAAGCTCAGTCATATCTATGCTATTCATTCTGATCCCAATCAACTCAGGGGGAAGCCTCTGGTCATGGGATAGTGCGCGAGTGATTACACTGTTGGTAATTGGCACTATCAGTCTTGGGATATTTATTTATACCGAAGGAAAGCTTGCCAAGCTACCAATGATGCCACTGCACTTGTTCACACCATCTGCAAGTATAGTATTTGCACAAAATTGCATTTTCGGATACGTGTGGCAGGCGGACTTATATTTCTTACCAGAGTATTTTCAGGATATAGTTGGATTATCTCCTCTGCGCAGCGCGACATTGATTCTGCCTCTACTATTATTCCAAAGTCTTGCTGGGGTTGTATCTGGACCAGCTATGAGTTATTTGCAAAGGTTTCGACCTATTCTCATCCTTGGATTTGTTCTCTGGGTCGCTGGAGCTAGCGCTAAATTTGTTTTCAACAGACATACCAAAACTGGAGTATACGTCATCAGCCTCCTTATTGAAGGAGCAGGTGTGGGATTTGTATTCCAACCATCATTAGTTGCGCTCCAAGCTTTGTCTCGACCAGAGGATCGGGCAGTAGTTACGTCATCAAGAAATATGTTTAGAGCGCTGGGATCTGCAATCGGAGTAGCTGTATCTACTGCTGTACAGTACGGTGTAATGAAATCGTCTCTGCCGCAAAATCTGCCAGTTGATTTACACTCCCAAGTTTTGGACGGAACATGGCAGTACAACAAATCCAATGTTGACAGCTGGACTGATTCAATTCTTGATGCAAAGATGAAAGCAACTCATGTCGTCTTTATCACGTTCATACCACTTATGGCCCTGTGTTTGATAGGCTCATTTGTCATTAGTGATGTAATTCTACGAGGCGACGACAAGAAAAAAGTACCCCAGGATGTTCCTGCAGCCTCTGCTACATCTAACACTGACAGCGACGAAGGTAACGAAGAATCACCATCTATTGCAGTTGGCCCGTCAGAAGGGAAAAAAGAGGTTGTATAGCATTTGCATATATATTTCAGTAACTATTGTCATATGAGTTGATATGAGTTGAATCTAAGGTGTTTTTATATCTTGCTCTCTTTAAAGAGAACTTATTCAAACCTTCTGCTGCAACTTATAATAAACGATTATGTGACCCTACCCATTGATATTCATGATTACGAGCTTTTGGCTTTTGATTCAACTTAACATACGTCACCTGCAAGTGTGGTGTGACTTTTTCATAGATGCAGGCGTATCTCCGACATAGATACGTGAGCCAACCATTTTCCAGTCATTAAGGGTGAAAGCAGAGATCAGCGTCGCAGTTCCCGCAATTGGATCTATTTTTCGCTCGGCTTGTTATCTGGCTCGCTTATTCGGCTAAGTACGGTGGAAAATCTTCGCTCTCCGACAAGCTTGCGGTATCAAGGAAAATGTCTGCTTGCATCCGCGTATTGCATCCGGGAATGCACCGTTCCCCCGAAGGCAGCTATATAGTGCGCACCTGCCAAATGCAATAGCAATCTAAAGTACATTTGCTGTCCCAAATCTAAGTTAACGGCACAAAACAAGGAATTAATATTGCCATATCTGGTGGCGGGACGAGACAGTGACTGCAGATATGCAACAAGTGGATATTCTGACAGGTCCGCAGGTATACGCTAGGTATGCTCTTGCGGGCGCAGTTTGTTGCTCATTGACCCATGCGATCATGACTCCAGTTGATGTGTAAGGAATCCAAACAATCATTAAGAGAAATCAATCTAACATCAGGGTGAAAACAAGAATACAATTAGACCCTCAAAAGTATAATAGAGGCATATTCGGCAGTGTCCGCCAAATAGCTGGTACGGAGGGACCAGGAGCATTACTAACAGGACTAGGCCCAACTGTCACTGGTTACTTTTTACAAGGGTCTGTCAAATTCGGCGGGTACGAGTTTTTCAAACGTTCCATCGTAAATGCAATCGGGGAAGAAAAAAGTACCAAACACCAAACATCCATATATCTGGCATCCTCAGCTTTAGCGGAGTTTTTTGCTGATATTGTCCTCTGTCCATTGGAAGCAACCCGAATCAGAATGGTTTCTGACCCGAAATATGCAAATGGGCTGCTTGGTGCCTTCATGAAAATTGGCAACCAGGAAGGCTTGAGGGGATACTACTCCGGCTTTGGACCTATTTTGTGTAAGCAGGTGCCATATACCGTCGCACAATTTGTCGTTTTTGAAAATGTAACTTCAGTCATATATTCATATTATGACAAGGCAAGTCTATCTAATGGTGTTCAAACAGCCATAAATTTCACGTCTGGATTAGTCGCAGGAGTAGTATCTGCCGTCGTCTCACAGCCGGCGGATACCTTGCTTTCGGTCATAAACAAAACCAAAGGCAATTCAGATCAGAATGTCACTAGCCAATTAGTTCAAATTTCAAAATCATTGGGCTTCAGGGGTCTTTTTGCGGGCCTTGGGGCAAGAATGGTCATGGTATGCACATTTACATCGGGTCAATTTGCCATCTATGGTGATCTTAAGAAGTTGTTTGGAGTAGTATAACGAATATAGACTATAAGTTATAGATAATAATAGATAATAGATTATAGATTACAGACGGAGGAACGATATACGAAGCAAATATGTTTGTGAAAATTCTTTAACTTCTTAAGTCTTATACGGTCATACGAAATCTACAGGACTAAACATTATAGTGGGATGGCACAAGATCTGATAATGAGGAATTTCTCGTTATGACTAGTTGTCTGGTCAGCTATCTGGTCAGCAGAGGTCTGAATGGCTGACTTCAGCCGTTAGGAAAGATCGGCATGGAAGATGGGCCATTTGCATATAGAAAAATTGTGGAGTGAAAAAGATGGTGACATAGAATGATCGACCCCGCGTTATTGCCAATCGATCCAATTAAGTGTGGCCGCTTCACAGATCTGTATTCGGCCCTCTCAGGTTATCTTGGAACACTTGGAGGGTGCCAACATGATATCGCTCATGGTCAAAGGATCGCAAGATCCTGACAGTTCAGTCCATCTGGTATGTTATTTACGTTCTGGATCTCGTATATACAAACCCATGTGGTTCGAATGGGGTCCTGTCTCTGAATTAACAATTAACAATTAGCAAGAGGATCGTTGATGCAGTTAGACAAAGGATGGCCGGTGCATATGTCCAAATATGCGGCCCAGACGCCTTCTGGTAGTGTGCATTAGCGTCAAAATCTAGTTTTTAGCTCACAACTTTCCGAGAAAAGAAACAAAGACAATGATGCATATGTCGAAAATAAGCCCGCCAGTTGAACAAAGTAAGAGGATAGAGATTAAATGTGTGAGTCCCCTCCGACGCTTTAGTTGATTTTTTTATTTTTTATTTTTTTATGTTATGTTGCCGCCCACCAGAGCCGCCTACGGCAGGGTCTGAACTCAATCTATGCGCCCAGTCGATCTCAAACGGTTATGTCGATCTCTCGGGCCATTCCAGCCAACCCCACTTTTTGATTCTACCCCTCTAGTACGCTCTTAAACCGACAACAGCTACTGGCTATTGGAGTTATACTTTAAAATAACCAACGCTTCTGTCCACAGTTGCTCCAAATTAATTCAAGCTGCTTGTATGCTTTGATAAGCACCGGGCTAGCCGACTCAGTCCCAGATCTGTACGGCCCCAACGCAAATCCTTTCTAGCTCACTTCGCGCTAACTATATTCTGTATAATGCAGAACATCCTGCGGGTTTACACGCCACCGTTAACAGTTAGTTTATTCTTTGCTGATTTGAGGCATGCAGCATGTCCCAGAACGTATGGAGATCACCCTAATCGGGATTTGCAATGCATTAGCGGCCATGTGGATTACTGTCTAACAACTGGGAGTGAATTCGCGGGCACTTAGCTGTCACATCAATTACCATAATAAGCTAGTGCATGTAATAAGAAAATGAAATGAAACGAAGAGGATCAGCCACCTCAGCTGGTTCAATCGCGAGATGGCTTATATACTGGGAAGATCCATGCGACATACGAATACGGTCCAAAAATACTGTCATTGTTCTTGAAAATTGGTGCTTATTGAAGGATGGTCAAATTACGGCGATTCGCAGTATTCATAGTAGCATTTTTCACAGCAGGTAATGCACAGACTGCTCCCCCGCTATGCGCGTGCCCAGCGTCAATAAACCCGACAGTACAAACTTTCATTACCTGTGTCACCAATATTGGGAGTAGCGCAAATGGCATCTCTGTTCAAACTACACTAATTTCGTTATCTGTCAACCTAAACACGTTAGATAACGCTGTGGCACAATGTATTACGGCGACGGGGTTTTTTCCGAGCAATGTTAACTATTGTGATGTTCAAGCGGTTTCAAATGCTCTAGTCGGAGCTGTTAATGCAATTGCAACGGAGTTTGCTCAAATTAAAAAGCCACTAGTTGGGGTTAATGTCGGAGTTGTTGGATATGCTTCGATGGTATCAAATTTGCAGAGTTTGTTGGATCCGTTTTATAGTAGTTGCTACTACAGCAAGGCTATATCTGGTGCCGTCACAAATCTAAACAGTAATTTAGGATCGGTTCTAACTCTGCTCGGAATTGGACTTGTAAACTATCCTACGGTATCGCTTTCAATGGCTGTACCAACTACGTGTCCGACTTCAGCTACTTGGACTTGCGTCTCTTCTATCGCAAGTACAACTGCAGTCTCAACTGTGGTCGCAGTTACAACAACAGTCCGTGTGATTACCACAACAGTCGGTGTGATTACCACACTGAAGTCAACCCCTAGTACTGTTCCCGCGCTTACATCTGTATCATTATCTCTATCATCTATCGCAAGCGCGGGTACGATTACTTCCGCAACGTCAATTATTGTTGTAAGCTCACCCAGCCTGCAGATATCTGCTGTTAGCTCAGTCTCATCAGAACTCATTTCAAGCTCAGGTATCTCATCAGCCATTTCGAGCTCGGCGATCTCATCAGAAATTAGTTCAAGCTCAGTGATCTCATCACTAATTTTAAGTTCGGCGAGCTCATCAGAAATCAGTTCAAGCTCAGTGATCTCATCAGAACCCGTTATAAGTTCAGCGATCTCATCGAGCTCAGTGATCTCATCAAGCTCAGCGATTTCATCAGAACCCATTTCAAGCTCTGTGATTTCATCAAGTTCAGTGATATCATCAGGTGTTAGTTCAAGCTCGGTGACACCAGGACCCATTTCGAGCGCAGTGATCTCATCAGAAGTCAGCTCAAGCTCAGTGATCTCATCACTAATTTCAAGCCCTGCGATCTCATCACTAATTTCAAGCCCTGAGATCTCATCAGAAATCAGCTCAAGCTCAGTGATCTCATCAGAACCCTTTATAAGTTCAGCGATCTCATCGAGCTCAGTGATCTCATCAGGACCCATTTCTAGCTCAGTGGTTTCAACAGAACCCATCTTAAGCTCAGTGATCTCATCCAGCTCAGTGGTATCATCAGGATCCTTTTCAAGCTCATTGACCTCATCAGGATCAATATCCAGCTCAACGATCTCATCGAGCTCAGTGATATCATCAGGATCCATTTCTAGCTCAGAAATCTTGTCAAGCTTGGCGATCTCACCAGGACCCGTTTCAAGCTCATTGGTCTCATCAGGATCAATATCTAGCTCAGCGATGTCATCGAGCTTATTGATATTATCAGGATCCAGTTCAAGCTCAGCGATGTCATTAGAACCCGTTTCAATCTCAGCAATTTTATCAGAACCCGTCTCAAGCCTAGTGATTTTATCGAGCTCAGCGATATCATCAGCATCAATGTCTAGCTCAGCGATCTCATCAGGATCTAATTCTAGGTCGGTCATCTCATCAGGAGTCAGCTCAAGCTCGGTGAGCTCATCAGAACCCGTCTCAAGCTTGGCGATCTCGTCTGAACATGTTTCACGCTCAGCGATATCATCAAGTTCAGTGATTTCATCAGAACCTGTCTCAAGTCCAACGATCTCATCCAGCTCAGTGATCTCATCGGGATCCAATTCAAGTTCATCGATGTCATCAGAAGCCAACCCAAGCTCAGTGATCTCATCACTAATTTCAAGCTCAGTGATTTCATCAGAACTCATTCCAAGCTCAGTAATTTCATCAGAACCCGTCTCAAGCTCAGTGATTTCATCAAGCTCAGTGGTCTCATCAACATCCAAATCCAGCTCGGTGATCTCATCAGAAGTTAGTTCAAGCTCAACGATTTCATTAGAACCCGTTCCAAGCTCTGTGATTTCATCAAGTTCAGTGATATCATCACGATCCATATCTAGCTCAGCGATCTCATCAGAATCCAATGCCAGCTCGGTGACATTATCAGAAGTTAGTTCAAGCTCAGTGACATCAGGATCTATTTTGAGCGCAGTGATATCATCAGAAGTCAGCTCAAGCTCGGTGGTCCCATCAATCTCATCAGAAGTTAGCTCAAGCTCAGTGGTCCCATCACTCATTTCAGGATCGTCGGTGACTTCATCAGAACCCGTCTCAAATTCATCGATGTCATCGAGCTCATTGATATCATTGGGATCCAATTCAAGTTCATCGATATCATCAGGATCCATTTCCAGCCCAGAAATCTCATCCAGCTCAGTGATCTCACCAGGATCCAATTCTAGCTCGGTGATCTCAGCAGAACTCAGTTCGACCTCAGTTACGTCCTCAAAACCAGTGTCAAGCTCAGCGATTTCAGCAAGCTCAGTGCTATCATCAATATCTAGCTTAGCGATCTCATCGAGCTCAGTGATCTCATCAGGACCCATTTCTAACTCAGTGATATCATCAGGATCTGTTCCAAGCTCAGGGATATCATCAAGTTCAGTGATTTCATCAGAACCCGTCTCAACTCCATCGATATCATCGAGCTCATTGATCTCATTGGGATCTAATTCAAGTTCATCGATGTCATCAGGATCCATTTCTAGCTTGGCAATCTCATCAAGCTCAGTGATGTCATCAGGATCCAATTCTAGCTCGGTGTTCTCATCAGAAGTTAGTTCAAGCTCAGCCATTTCATCAGAACCCGTTTCAAGTTCTGTGATTTCGTCAAGTTCAGTGATATCATCAGGATCCGTCTCAAGTCCATCGATCTCATCGAGTTCATTGATATCATCGGGATCGAATTCAAGTGCATCCATATCATCAGAAGTCAGTTCAAGCTCAGTGATCTCATCAGAACCCGTCTCAGGAATCTCGTCAAGATTGGTGATCTCATCGGGACCTGTTTCAGGCTCAGCGACATTATCAAGTTCAGTGATTTCATCAGAACCTGTCTCAAGTGCAGCCATTTTATCTAGCTCAGCGATGTCATCGAGCTCAGTGATCTCATCACTAATTTCAAGCTCAGTGATGTCATCAGATCTCATTCCAAGTTCAGTGATATTATCAGAACCCGTCTCAAGCTCGGCAATCTTGTCAAGCTTGTCGATCTCATCAGAACATGTCTCAATCTCAGCCATTTTATCAAGCTCAACGATATCATTAGGATACAATTTGAGCTCAGCCATTTTATCAAGCTCAATGATATCATCAGTATCCATATCCAGCTCATTGATCTCGTCGGGATCCATGTCTAGCTCAGTGGTGTCATCAGAACCCGTTTCTAGCTTAGCGATTTCGTCAAGCTCAGTGATGTCATCAGAAGTCCGTTCAAACTCAGTGATTTCATCAGAACCTGTTTCCAGCTCAGCGATCGCATCCGGCCCATTGATCACATCAGAACACGTTTCAAGCTCAGCGATCTCATCAGAACACGTTTCAAGCTCGGCGATCTCATCAGCATCAAGTTCGAGCTCAGAGATGTCATCAGAAGCCAGCTCAAGCTCAATGATCTCGCCAGGGCTTATTTCGAGTTTATCGATTTCATCAGAACCCATTTCAACCTCGGTGCTAGCACCAGTTACAACTGTCAGTTCAGATAACCGTTCATCTTCGGTACTAAGTTCGAGGGAACAGACTGTTTTGACGTTCAGCAGTACAGTGGTATTAACAACAACTGGTTCGGTGATCACTGGAGTTTCTAAGTCGAGTGACGATTCGGAATCTTCGAATATAGATACCGAAAGTTTCTATTCATCTGCTCTCAGTCTGTTGAGTTCGTTGATTCAGCCGGTGAGTCCATCAGCGCCAACAACGGGCTCAACAGAAGTGGTTTCAAGTTCCCGGTCAATACAGAGTTCTGGAAATATGACTGTCTCTTCGTCCTTAGCTATGCCAACATCATTGGGCCCTTCTATGTCGGGTATCTCGTCGTTGGATAGTACCTTATCATCGTCCAATAACTGGCTGAGTTCAGTTGAAGGATCATCTTTCTTTATATCAACGCCTCTAGATCTCTCTGTTTCAAGCACAACTCTGGCTATCGCAAGCTTGATACAAACAGGAAGTTCTTCAACTTCATCTATCATTTCATCGACCATATCAATGGCATCTGTATCATCTAATGTGACTGCTTTTCCAACATTGTCAGGAAGCTTCTATATAACTTCTGTACCTAGGAGTTCCTCGATGTCAACAGCAGCAGAAAGTCTCTCAGATGCTTCATTTGCAACAAGTGCAATCGATTCAAATTCAGCAGGTGAGTCATTTTTCTCTGAAACCGAGGGCAGAACTTCTTCATCTGCGATCTCTTCAAGATCAAGCATATTTGTTAGCGTGAATCTCACCTCTGTGATAGAAACTGAAAGCGTATCAACGGTGGGTACATTTGGGCCGTCAGCGTCTAGCTCGATTCCAATGAGCTCTATAATTTCAAGTCAACCGGCATCCTTGTCGTTAAAGACAATTACGAGTACAGTTTCATCTGGTGGGAGTTCTTCAATATCTGACCTCCTTGGAAAAATGACGTCATCATATTCAATGAAAAGCTCTATCACTTCAGTGGACCATTCATCTCTTTCTTCTGACATCATTTCAGTGTCTGTACCTCAGCTCTCTACAGAATCATCGATCTCAAATGCATCAGATCACCAGACTTCCTCTGTCTCTATCAAGTCTGTCGTGCCATCGAATTCTACAAAGTCCGAAGCCTTTTCAAGTAGAAACGGGAGCCCTTCAACTTCGAGCGCATCTATAAACGGGTCAACGACGATTGATTCTTCGATGTCTAGTGATATGACTTCTTTACGGTCAGGACTAATGTCAGCTGAAAGTTCGTCACCTTCAGTTGAGAGTTCATTTATCTCAGTTGTTACAGTCTCCATATCTCAAGGCTTGACTTCATCAACGCTGGTATCAATGTCAACTGAAAACTCCTCTAGTTCAATCTTGTCATCAGTGAGAATGACTGAATACTCTTCGTCCAGCTCAGTTTCAAATTCAACATCTTCTGGTCCCTTGAATCCTACCAGATCTAATAACCTAACAAGCTCTTTGCCCAGATTAACCGAGTTATCTTCCAATTCGGCGGGACCATCAGCTACATCTTCGGCTTATAACTCTACATCTACTCGCTTTTTTCCGAGCGTGTCTGGGAATTCTTCAACTTCAGCAGGAATCTCGTCGATTTTGTCGGTATCTGTTTCAGTGGGGCAGGTTTTATCTTCCTCCCTCTTCTCGATGCTACCTCAGAACTATTCAGCTTCAGTTAGCAGTCCTGCTATCTCATCAATATCTGCGTCCACCCTCTCAATGTCAATTACAACTAGTTTGAAAATGTCATCTCCGCGTTTGTCTGTTTTCCCTACATCGCTTTCAACAGCTATGGAATCTTCAAGGTCGGATGTATCTGCAAATATGACATCCTCAGATTCAGTAGAAGCTGGAAACTCCTCAGTCGCCACAAGGACTTCTATTCCTTCAGTATTTATTTCACTTTCTTTTTCGCCCTCTTCAGGGCCATCGACAGCATATATACCTATTAATCAGACTTCCACAATGTCTTCAATGGGTGGAAGTTCTTCACCTTCGTCCGGTAGGTCGTTTACCTCTTCAGGAGTTATTTCAACCGTTACGAGCGTCTATATGACATCCACATCTGAAAATCTCGTATCGGTCTCGCCAGTTTCAAGTGAAATTTCTTCCAGTTCAAGCATATCTATTTATTCGATACCCACTTCGCTATCTTCATTCTCTTCGGCGTCAAATATATCTACTGGTTTGACGTCGTCTGATTTTTCACCACCTATCTCGATATTTATTAGTTCTTCGATGTCAGCTCGATCTGGATACGATAACCTGACAGCTACCTCTCCAACATCAGTCAAGGGCTTTTCTTCTGTTGGCGAGAGTACTTCTGGCCCTGTTGAAGATCAATCTTCTTCGTTGTCCGTTTCTGCATCGACGATTACCTCGTCTTTTTCAAATATGTCGAGTAGCTTAACTTCGTTGCCTCTAAAAACGAGCTCATCTAGAGGTTCATCTGGAAGTTCGACATCTACACTGATCGGTCCCTCGATTTCCGGCAACGTCTCTAGCCAGGTGCCATCATCATCATCTGCATCAAGTGAGCCCTTAAGTTCATCGTTAATGAGCACTTCTGTGTCTGGAACATTCGATAATCTCACGTCATCCTTGCAATCTGAGAGCTCCACTGTTGGAACAAAAGTGGTCACCGTTTTGTCGTCAGTGTTCTCCTCGGTTTCGAGTATAACTGATACCTTGATATACTCCTCCATATCAAGTTTCATTGAAAGCTCTTCTGCCACGAACTTCACGGTCTCTCCGATTTCAAGCGTTTCTCATATTTCCGCATTTTCCTCGTTGGTAGAAATATCAACTGAAAATTCTAATATTTCTTCATTCTCTATGTATCCCACATCGGTGACATCTCTTTCGATAGGCATAGTCGGAAGCACGAGAACATTCTCATCCTTCGGTTCAATTTCTACGTTATCTGCCAGTCCCTCAATTCCAGGAATATCTGATAATCTGACATCTTCCGTGGTACTTACTGACACGCCTACAAATTCGGTAGGAGTATCACGTATTTTTTCGTCTTCGATCTCGAATGTTACTGGTTCGTTGGTTTCAGTCACCTCTGGTAATTTAGAACTGTCATCCTCAATCGCAATTCGGAATTATTCGGCTTCGGTAGAAGGCTCAATTTCATTGCCTGTTTCAGACTTGTCAGGCTCGACTTCAATCCCCATTAGCTCGTTAATTTCACCTGGGAAGTCCTCATCACTGGCATATACCTCGTCCACCTCTTCATTATCAAATTCAGCAACTTCAAATCTATTGACGAGGACTTCATTTTTGACACCCAACTTATCGGTTCTATCCACATCACTTTCGGAGGTTACGAAGTCCTCGATCTTAGGCGTCTCAGATACTTCAGGATACATACCACCGTTATCTACATTGAAAAATGAAACGACTACATATTCAGGCGTTTCTTCAAGATCTGCGGCCTCATTTATCTCTTCTATGGTAGCTAGTTTGACTTCTTCTCTCGTGGAGCTGACTACCAGCTCACCATCGTCAGCTAGAAACTTATCGTTATCGATAAGCTCAGTTTCGATGTCAAGCACGACAGATAATAATTTGACATCTTCTTTATTGGTATCGATGTCAGACATGCATGCGTCATCTCTTTCGACGACCATGGCCCCGATAATGTCCAGCACCTTTGATTTGATACCGTCATCATCAGTTGCAAGTGTGATCATATCAATTAATTCTTCTACGACTATCGCAGCTATAAGCCAGTCGAGCCTGGGTATAGGTGTCAATTCTACATCCGACGCTGATACTGCCTCGCTTACAATTACTTCAGCATTCTCGATGAACACTAGGGCCTCGGCAACACTTTCAACTTCGAGTCTCAAAGACTCTTCAAACCCCTCTAACGGATCCGTGAGCACGGCTTTTACTAAGTCAAGCTTGGCGTTTTCTTCAGTGGTTCTGACGAACTCAACAAGATTCGCGGCTTCAGTAATTTCGTCAAATATTTTGGCCTCAACTTCTAACGAGACACTTTCGTCTTCATCAGAAATTTTCACCAGCATCAGTTTCAGAGCCTCTAACGTCACTTATTCCGCCCCTGTGACAAATACTCCGCTGATGAGCGGTTCCTATATGTCAACTATGGATACAAGTGGTTTATCATTTAGTGCTTCGATTTCAGAGTATTTTACGACTTCGGCAAGTGTCTCAAAGTTCGAAAACATTACATCTCTTGGGAGTTCTGACCTACTTAGCAGTAGCACATTTTATACGACGATGGTGTCTTCACACTCTTCTGCTTCACATTCACAGACTACCACACAGATATCTAACTTGGTTACATCGGTCACTGGAATGTCGACTGCTCTAAGTTTGTCTAATGATTCAGCATATTCAACGCCAACTTCTAGTTCATCATTAGAAGCAAACTCCATGAGCTCAGAACTGTCGTTAAGTACGGAGAATTTAACTTTTTCGCATACGCTAATATCTCCAAGTTCAACCAAGGATGTATCTCCGATTTTATCGTCTCTATATCCCACATTCACGAATGGCTCAACGGCTTTTTATTCGTCATTGCAGTTTTCAAGCTCCACTTCCTATTCTTCAGTCTCTCTGGTCGACATATCAACCGCGAGTACTGTCTCGGAAGTACCTCAGAATAACCGAAGCACATCGGTCAATTTGCTGTCGTTGAAATCGCAACCAGCAAGCACCACTACTGCCGGCCTCAACTCATCGTTGTCACCGGCAGTTAGCTCAACATATTTATCTCCGACAAGCATCACCTATAGTGCATCGAACGTGACTATGTTATCTGGATCCAGCTTATCGCCATCAATAGCTTCTCAATCATCCATGAATTTCACAGGTTCGATAGGAATTTCAAACTCTACAAGTGAATCCACGCCGTTAAAAACTTCTGAGATCTCATCTCAACTCTCGCCGTCTAACGGATCGCCCTATTCTTCGGGCACGTCTTCTACATCTTTTGCTTCCCATGATTTGCCATCGTCATCAACTTTAGTTATGAGCTCTCTGGTATTACCAACTGAGACATCATCGATTTCAAGTGCCGTGAACATGTCATACTCCTCATTATTGTCAATTAGTGCAAATTACTCTGCTACTAACAGTCATCGTACCTCAAGTACGGGGCATGTTTTGACTCAATCTTCCTCATTTGTTGGAAAGAGCTCATATGGCTCGATCTCAACGTCTGGGAACATATCAATGATATCCTCCGCGAACTCTGTTTCCCTTTCTAGTATCGCATCCGAAATAAGCTCAAATTTCGAGATGTCAAAGACGACTTCAGCTTATTCTTCTATTGTTTGGTATTCATCGAAAGTCACTACCAATCAGAGTCTATCATGGAGTCAATTGTCGGCAGTGAGCTCGGATTCAGCCTTCACAACTACACCCGAAATAACAATGACGATTAACGCTAGTATCGCGCTATCGCAAACAGTTTCCTCGTTTGCGAATATTTCCAGCGCTGTGACATCATTTTCAACTTCTGAAAGTTCAGTTACGTCAAATCATGGCTCTATGAACATGTCGACTACTTCAGGAAGCAATCTCTCAAGTTCAGTTCTTTTGAAGACTTCGTCAGTAATGAGCTTAAGTGATTCCTTAAGTTTACCTTCATCGTTATCAGAAAAACTATCGAATTATTCTTCTTCTGCCATTTCTACGCTTTGGAACCCAAGCACAGAGATAATTTCAACACAGTCTAGTGAAGCTTTGTCTACATCTGGAAGCATTTACAGCAACTTGTCAGCTCTCAGTCTATCTGCTTCATCTTTGACCTTCATAATGAGCTCAGATATTCCTATCATTACAAGCTTCCTTTTATCCAACATTTCGTCTTCTCGGATTGCTTCTTTACCTTCAGGTACAAGCTTTGCACCGTTGCCATCTAACTTTTCCGGGTCTATGTCGATATCAATGGCAATCTCACTTCGCTCTCAATTACCCAGTGCAAGTTCTCGAATATCTTTACCAATACTGGGTACATCGGCCGTTGTGCCGTCTTCTCACAGCTCAACGACGAATGTAACATTGATGACGACTTCCACCGATGCAAGCAATGCCTCGATAACACTATCTTCTACTAACCTGGGACGATCGAGCCATGGCCTCACAACAACTGAGGGAAAGTCCCTTTCTGTACTATCTGGTACTAGCTTGTCGTCAATGTCAACGTTGATACCTGTGACAAACACTGTGCTGATAAATACTTCATCGGTAATTAGTTCCGCTGGTATTATGTCGGGAAACACATCTTTAACCGGTTCAATATCCAGTGCGTCAATAAGTTCTGATATACTACAACCAACTTCTGATGTATTGAGTTCCTTCACAATCACATCGGGCGTCTCGTCTGGATCCAACTCTTCGATATCGCTCTGGCAATCTACGAGTCTTCCAAGCATAGTGCCGTCAAAATCAGAAATTCTATCGACAACAATTTCTCAATGGATATCAGTATCTTGGACTGGTTCAAACATTTCCTCGATTGATCTCGGTTCTGGGCCTTCATCTACGTCTGATTCAACCATCTCAAGTTCTACTTTTATTTTGACAGGACTTGAGAACTCAACATCTAGCAGCATACTGAAGGCATCGGCAAGTACCGTTATTTATTTTTCATCTGTTGAAAGCTCTTCAAGTCCGGTTACGAGCTATGCGAACCATACTTCATCAACACAGATTTCTACACAGCTATTAGACACTTCTGGTGTGATGACCCAACCTCCTTCTGCCGCTTCACCTACCGCCTATAATGGTACCCTTTGTGTTGACATCAATTGTTATTCTAGATCAGTAACATTGCTACCTAACTCAAGCCTGTCTGAATCTTCGAAATCGACAATTTCGACGAATACCTTTTTGACTGCATCAATCAATGCCAGTCTTGGATCCTTGATATCATCAGCTGTATTGCGCACATCTGTTAACAATTCGGTGCATCCTAGTGCTTCACTTACCGTCACTGTATATAATCAGTCGTCTATGTCAAGATTTCTCTCTATCTCGACACAGAGTTATGGGGAATCAGTTGGAACAACCATTTCAACAGGCTTGCCACCAGCAAATGACTCGATATCTCTGGCTAGCAAAAGTGTGTCAGTTTTTAACTCTTCAAGTTCGATTGGTTTGCAATTTGCATTGTCATCTTCTGCGACAACTGTCAGAGACGGCATATCCAGCTCAGCATACTCATCGGTGCGAAGCATATCTTCAGATATTATGATAAGCTCAGATTTGAACTCAATGACTTACACCTCTATGATCCCAAATAACAGCTCGATGAGGTTCAATCCTACTTCATTTTCTTCGGGTGATCAATTCTCGAGTGCTGGTATTTTTAAATCGTCATCTGTTCCGATATCTTCTTTTGGTATCACTGCTCTTCAGAGCAGTAGATCGGAAGTTAGAAATTCTACGATTACATCTGTCCTACTACCATCAGTGGCTTCACTTTCCGGACCTGCGTCTAGAAACTTAAGCACATCTATTTCCAGTTCAAATAGTGTTCTGATTTCAAGCCGTTCTACAGGTTTCTCGTCTTTGGTACTGCTGAACTCAAGCTCCTGGTATTTAATTTCGGCTGTCACAACTTTGACAAACCCCTTGTCGTCATCAAACAGTGTTATTATGCCATCAGGAAGTTTGTCCAATTCTTCTCCTAGTGTATCCCGGCGCAGCAGTAATAGTTTGATAATTCCTACGTCTTCCAGCTCTATGTCTTTCGCGACCACATTATCGTCTAATATTACGGCACCGCCCACTTCTACTTTTAAGGATATAACCAATTCATGGCTGGTTTCATATTCAGTTACACCTTCGTCGCATGTTCCGGTATATTCATCAGAAAGCCTTGACTCAAGTGCAGCTGCAATATCAACAGTCGATAATTCTTCTTCAAACCTTGAGAATAATTCCACAACATCATTGGCTAGTAGCAATTTTATTACTTCCAGTGAAGGCTTTACCACAAATCTGTCGAGTAAGTCGGCTGTTGCTCCAACATCTCTCTACTCTTCAGGTAATTCATCATCACAACCCACTGGAAATGTTGCACTCAGTTCTGGATTTACCTCATACACCACAAATAATAGAGCAACATCTTCTGATTTAGATATCAGTTCTATGTCGCCTAATGTTACATTGTCCGGATCAGTGGGTTCAATACAGCCTGGATCAGTTTCTGTCGTTTTGACTACAGTTACGGGAAGTACTTCTGCCATTGCCAGTCTGACTATCACCCTCCCTAGTGTTTTTTCGAATCAGTCATATTCATCAGAAGAGCAACAAACCTCAACAACCAGTGGCCTAATGTCTAACCAATCAATAAGTGTGTCCACTTCTGGTAATTCCGTCGCTGATTCTTCATCATTTTTAAGCTCGACTATAACTTCGATTGAAAGTATTAAGTTACATTCCTCTCTTGTGTCTGCCAGTGGAACTTTCTCTAATGGAACTTTCTCTAATGTTATTTCTGTGAGTCGTATCACTCTTGAGTCGAATTCGCTTGTCTCTCGTGCTTCAGAGCGAAGTACAACAAGATCATTGATATCATTTTCGACATCTCCATTGTCTACTGCAATGAACTCCGGAGATATCACCAACTCATCTTCATCAAACACATTGGGATCTTCCTCAAATACATCTATTGGAATTGTTTCAGCAGTGAAAACAGGGACTTCTACGTTGTCGGATGACAGCAATGGTTCGACAAGTACCGGATCATCGTATAGCCTGCCTGATATCTTACCTAGCAGCCTGATCTCGTCGTCTACTCGAGCTGCATCATCGGATGTTCAAAAATCTGAATATCTGAGCTTAACTACGTTAACTGCAAGTCAAAGTCTGGTGCCGTTATCTGCAAGTGTTGCTACTACCAATCCTGTGATCAGCTACAACCGGACAGCTTCTGTAGCATCAGAAGCAACTGTCACCAGCTCAGCTTTTGTAAATCACAGTTCTGACTTTATGAGCTCTTATGAATCAAGTCTCACGGTACCGGTATCTGTCAGTAATACGGTCCCCTACAGTACATATGTGGTTTCAGATCACACAGGAACTTCGTTGTTTCTGACCGATACCATCATTAAACCTAGCTCCAGGGTTGCATCTACACCCGATCCCAGCAGTATGATAAATGTTGCATCTCCCTCTGTTGCGGCATCCAGGTCTGCTGTTGAGTCTGTAGCTCCTTCAAACGGTGGAGGAAATGGTGTTTCCATTAATACTGCTGTTTCCGGTGAGACATCGAGTAGAGATGATCCGTCGTCTTCACAAGAGAACTCACGGGATCCGTCAACCACCTGGACAGATACGTTGATGAATCCGTCGTCAATACCTAAAGCTACCTTCACTGGAGCATCAGTATCGAAGTCTTCAATTGCCATTTTTTTTTCCGGGTCTGATCGGTCCTCCAAGGCTTTGGCTCAGAGCGCTACCAGCTCCGCATTGTTTATCTCAGATCCGTCAGGAATATCAACGGGATCATTTTCAACAAACTCTAACGCAAGTTTTGTCTTGTCGACATCACTACCTTTGTCTACGAGTGAACTGCTGCTATCTGACATCTCTGTAACAGGGTCATCGAACGATGGAGACCCCAGCTCTGTGGCTTCTTCAACTATGACCATTCCATTAAGACTCTCTTCCAGTGCATTTGAACTTTCACAATCTTCCATAGACACGTCAACCTCATTGGTAAGTGTCATCATTACCGTTTCAAGTGATTCTAGAACATCACCAGATATCTCTTCTCTCTCTTCGGATCCACCTTTGAGTCTAGTCACTACTCGCGTGCGTGACAGCTCTACAAAGAGCTCTTTATCATCTGCTTGGATTTCGATGGCAACAACAACTTTTGCCATTTCTGATGTCTCGAGCATAAGTTCGCTGCCGACTACCTCATCGAGATTTACCTCGGACATATTGTCCACTATGGGACTTCCATCTTCGGCCAGCGCAGTAGCTACTTCGACATCGCCAGGATCATTAACAACTGTAAATGTCAGTGTAGTTTCTGATCCTAAGACACCATTACAATCAGGAGGGCAATTTTCCACTATTAGTTCTGCCGTTATTTCAACCCATAGTGTTACAACCACAGGCACAGACTACTCTAGTATCTCTGACCGGTTGTCCTCGTCATTATCAAGCCCGTCTCGCATATCATCACAACTAGATATCAGCAATACTAGTAGTGGATTCAAGACACCCAAATCAGTATCTGGAGTCAGCATAACCTCCAGTGTACCTTACTTGACTACAGCACGAGGTCAGCTTTCGTTTTCAAGTGATGATCCCATTGCAGGTGGTGCTACTACATCATTGTTTTCGGATGTATCGTCAATCACAGCCTACCCTACAGATCCGGGGCAATCTAATTTCATGCAACCAAGTTCAAAGAGTGGTTCAGGTCGCAGCATTGAAAACTTCAGCACTGCTAGCTCGGCGTATGTTAATCCATCCTCTGTTGTTCAGCAGTACTCTTCTGATCCACCCGAAGGTGGAGTTTCTGAATTTTCTTCTGCATTTTCTTCCGATCCTTCTGCATCGTTTCCTGCTACTACATCTCCAGGTATCTTTTGCCGTGATCTAAACAACTGTGGGGGACAAGGTTCCTTGCAATCTTCCTCGACTTTTTCCTCTGTGAATTCAATGGCTTTTCCAACAGCTTCACAATCTGACAGCACAGAAGGATATGATTCGACAATTGTTCGGCTATCTGAAATTGATAGTAATCCTACTGCAAGTAAAGCGATTGGGTTATCTGCATCCTTTGATCATACACGATCTTCAGTTTTTACGACGATAGATGCAATATTTGGTTCTGCCTCAGACATAAGCTCCGTTGAATCAGCGTCCATTAATAAGCCCAGAACTTCTAATGCTGTATCTGTATCTATGGACACAATATTCCAAACATTGAGCAGTTCTGACCCTATTTGGAATAATGAGGGCTTGTCCGAGTCGCAAGCAAATTCAGTATCAGCAACTCCAAAGCAATTTACGTCAGTAGAGTCTGATAGACCAGGATCCTCTGCTACAGTAGCATACTACGACGTGCTCTCATCTGTATTATCAAATGATCCCCAAGCTTCTATCACAATTGGGCCTGTTCCGCCTAGTTCTGAGCAAACCTCTTCAGCAGTTCCTAATGTTAACGACATCTCCAACTATCCCCAAATATATGTTGACCACACAACATTGGAAACGATCACATCTGTTAGTGATCTAGGGAGCGGCAATTCTAACGGGGCTTTCGGAGACCCTTCGAGTGGTAATGGAGACCAACTGCAACAATCATCCTCTGGTTCGTGGAAAATCATATCGAAGAATTCAGTGTTTTCGAGAGCTCTTGTGCCACTGCTGCTAATATTTATTTAATATCCTTTCCAAATATCAAACGGAGAGGTACCTTTTCATATTGTAAAAAATGATTTTAATTTTAAAAATTTTGAATAAATCTTTCATCAATTTATTAGCACAGGACACCTTACTCTCAATCCTCCTTCGGAGAACTGGGATATCAAACTGACCTTGAGAGAACGTCGACGAAGCTCACCATTGCAGCTAGGTCGATCAAATATTCCTACAAGGAATAACTCTGTTTCGACTGAGATAGCCCAGGCCATAACAAAGCATACGAAAGAACAAAATGGTAAACAGCATCTTTATTGATAAATGTCTTCCTAGAGAACTACAACATTTTTGGTTACTCAATACGACTCCGGTGCCACATGTCGAGCTGCGTGTTAGCAGCATTTAGTCGGGTCACTAATCAAATGCCTATCACACTCTGCTAACAGTACATAGCTCCATCTTTTCTGACGGAGTTTTGTTTCATTGTCCATATCATGTAAATGGACAGACTGCATCGATCCGGACTAATCATATTAAGGTATTGAAGTCAGACTCCTCTACCACAGGGTATTTAATGCCATATATTTAAAGAAGAGTATTGACAATGTTTGATGGATCAACATGCACATAGCGTGATATATTCCAGAACTGGGTTTCTAGATATCATACCTGCCGAGTTCCTGCTTTCTTAACTACGCAGATGATACAATAACTAACTCTGCCTAGGTTCTTGAAACACTATTATAAAGGAGAATTTGAAACCAGGTGAGGGAGTATATACTCAAAGCGTAAGATGATTAGCAGCTATAACAGTTACGCATGTCACCGCGCTGTGTCTGTAGACAGTAATAAGCGCAGCTGCAGATCAAGCCGTCTCTGTCATTCTCACATCTGGACTGTCTTAAATACAACCGCCAGGACATGCATAACAGTTATAGATACCATACATGATACTAATCAATCTCACAGATTTATTCAATCTTGCGTATCTTGAGATCTTTTATACTCGCATCTATGGCGATGACACTAATCTGGAAACGGATGCTCTCACTACTGACGAGCCGATCCCTTGAGCTCTGAATTTTTTCTCGCTATCCGTGAGACGACCGGTTGTATTCGCATCATATGTTCATTGTAGATACTGGCCTATTAACTCGTTATTTGAAAATGTCTGAAGTACTCTCTTGGAGCGTGGTTTGGTGACTCCTGAAAGCAATGCAGTTCTGGAATAATTGCCGTGCTTGTAAACAAGGCCTACATTTTAAGACGCCTTGAGATGTCCTGAAGAAGTGCCAATATTTATTATAATATTCTGGAAATGGTGAAATCCAGCTTTTATATTGAAGGATTTGAGGTACGGCTGGAAGAATAACGCTAATATGCGGCGGTTGAGAAGTGCCGTAGTTATCTGATGACATGTCACTTGACAGCATATACAGAAATTATATCGCATGCCTGAACCGCCAAGACTGGAGCAGTCTTGGGGATTATGTTGATGTCCAAGTAATGCACAATGACAGGCTATTGGGTTTATCGGGCTATCGCGATATGCTTGTAAATGATTTTGACCAAATCCCTGACCTTGCGTTCTCAATAGAGTTGCTTGTCGCAGACGCAACCTACGTAGCTGCTAGACTCATGTTTGATTGCACACCTAGTGGAAAATTTCTAGATTTGGATATCAATGGGAGAAAGGTTATATTTTCGGAGAATGTGTTCTACGAATTTCGCAATGAAAAGATCGTCAGTGTCAGATCTGTCCTAGACAAAGTGGCAATAGAGAGTCAGTTGAAATCTGAAAGTTCTTTAAGTCAATGAATGTAGGTGTGCTTATGCACTTCAGTTGCTTTGTAGGAAGGCTGCATATTCATATAATTTTATTTCATCACCTGCATGTTAACGGTCATAATGATAATGCCTTAGTTATATGAAGCTAAATAAACTACCCCGCAGCATTGATTAATAGGTAACGGGCCGATTACTGCGGGGGCAGTGGGGCTGGTACGCAGGTTACCCCCAAAATATACTTATGTGCGGGGAAAGTGCATGCAAGTCGTTGGGGGAAACATGGCGAGACGAAGCAATTGATAGATGAAACCATAGAGTATGTAGAGTTCAATCAACGAATTGACTTAACGAAGCATTCGACACTCACGTGATTGAGTTCAACTGATCCACCATATGATTTTTTAACAGTTTGTATGACAGGTCTTTCACTATGAAGCAAATTTGCAAAAAGTCCAAACGAGCGCGATTTATGCACGGCCCATTGAGCAACATTTTGCTCACAATAGTCGAATCGTTGTCGGTGTATCCCATATGTACTGGGAAAGACATTGCATACCATACAGACAAGTTTAAGCCCCGTGTTGTCCTATGCACGATGAGGCTTGGCCGCGGGGTACGTATTTTTAGGCAACGAGCATCGCTTCCCAATGGAGGCTCTAGCTCAAATAAAGACGACTAGAACTTGACTAAGTGATATCGGACCGAGAGGCATGCATCACAACGGTATGCAGCCAGACAGGGATAAAGTCTGCGTGAACTGATTTTCCTGCAATGGTATCCCATGGTTAATATAAATAGATCAGGATTTGCCAATGAAGATCATTACGATCTGATTCTACATTTAGCAGTCTGAAATGTCATCTCATGTCGAAGATGTTGAAAAGCCTACGGCTACCGGCAAGGTGTTTCTTGAAAAGTCCGAAGATAGTATTGGCAAACCGAGCAATTTGCTAGAGGATGCTCGGGAGGCTACTTCCGAAGAACATCAAATGTCTTTATGGCAAGGACTGAGGAGATATCCGAAGGCGATCATGTTCTCAGTTTGGCTGTCCAGTGCTCTGATCATGGAAGGTTATGATGTGGTATTGCTTGGATCTTTTTATGGATATCCTTCTTTCACTAAGAAGTATGGGCAGCTAGTCACCGCCGCTGACGGAACCCAATCTTATCAAATTTCAGCAGCTTGGCAGTCAGGATTGTCTAATGGTGCTGCTGTTGGAGAGATTATTGGGCTTGCCATCAACGGTTATGTGTCTGAAATTTTTGGATACCGAAAAACTATGGGTGCATCTCTTATATGCCTGATAGGTTTTATTTTTATCCCTTTCTTTGCACAAAATGTCCAAACATTGCAAGCTGCTGAAATTCTCATGGGTATCCCATGGGGTGTTTTTCAGACTTTGACAACAACATATGCAGCTGAAGTATGTCCCGTGGTTCTACGAGCTTATCTCACGGCTTATGTGAACCTGTGCTGGGTTATCGGTCAGCTTATTGCCAGTGGAGTCCTGCGAGGTCTATTAAGCAGAACCGATGAGTGGGGATACCGAATTCCGTTTGCGCTACAGTGGATTTGGCCCCTTCCCATTCTGGTGGGTGTCATTTTAGCACCTGAGTCGCCATGGTGGCTGGTGAGAAGGGGGCGTGTCCAAGATGCTATGAAAGTGGTTAGACGACTTAACTCTGGTGGCGATGATGGTGAGATTGAAAGGACTATTGCTATGATGATCCACACTCATGAACTTGAGAAAAAGGTCACCAGTGGAACTGGTTACCTGGACTGTTTCAAAGGTGTCGATTTGCGAAGAACCGAAATTGCTTGTATGGCATGGGTTATTCAAACTTGCTCCGCGTTGCAGGGATATTCTACTTATTTCTTTGAACAGGCTGGTCTTGCAGATTCCGAATCTTTTGATATGTCAATAGGATTGTATGCATTGGGAATGCTTGGAACTTTCGTTTCTTGGTTCCTAATGAATTGGTTTGGTCGAAGAACTATCTATATTTATGGTCTGATTGCTCAGGACTTGTGCTTGCTGATTATTGGATTTCTGACACTTGCTCCTGCTTCCAATGATGGTGCCAAGTGGGGTA
Source organism: Sugiyamaella chiloensis (assembly GCA_030578775.1). Classification (NCBI taxonomy): domain Eukaryota; kingdom Fungi; phylum Ascomycota; class Dipodascomycetes; order Dipodascales; family Trichomonascaceae; genus Sugiyamaella; species Sugiyamaella chiloensis. The sequence continues at coordinate 16,158 of JAKTZE010000016.1, read as the reverse complement.
TTGGCGTCATGTTGTTACTTGAAACATTCTTTTACGATTGCTCTGTGGGGCCAGTATGTTATTCTATTGTTCCAGAAATATCATCGAACAGATTGCGAACAAAGACAATTGTTATTGCTCGAAATCTTTACAATGTTGCTGGGATTATTAATGGTGTGTTAATCCCTCATATGCTGAACCCAGGTTCATGGAATTGGGGTGGCAAAGCAGGCTTCTTCTATGGCGGATTGATGTTTTTGTGCATAGTATGGACTTACTTCCGTTTACCGGAGCCTCGTGGTCGAACATATGCCGAACTCGATGTTCTGTTCGAGCGTCGTATTTCTGCCAGGAAGTTTTCTTCGACAAATGTTGATGTTTTTGATGATGAGCACAACAGGGCCATTCGTGACGAGATCTAGTTAGTAAAAGTTGTTTTGCAGTTGAATATTTCATGAACCTATATAGCATTAAACTTTAAGTGAATGAATTTGGCTTGAGAATGGAGCATGTATTTGTTTTGTATCAGAAAATCAGTTCTTAAGTTGCTTGATAACCATCCATAATCTGGGTTTTAGAAATTGAGAACACTGGCTAGTTTACTTCGATACCCTAAATCGAGATAACTACTATTAAGAAAAGGTTTATGAATATACGAAACGACACCATAAAGTCAAGCATTAGGATTCAGAAGAAAAATCCTATTGATATCCTGATAGCTTTAATGAGTCTCAGATTCAATAGACAGAGAAAACTACGTCCTCGCAAAAGCAGAAGTTACGGTGTGGTTTTCTTTAAGAAATAATATCACGGCTCCATAAATATAGAGAGGCAATCACAAATTCCTCTAAATTAGTATAATTATGACTACTCGTTAGCAAGTTCAAAACCAACATTAGCACATCCCCTGCATTTGAATTTCTTTTTGTTATTGTGTTCAATTCTAATTACTGAATTTATTATCTTCTTTGTGGAACTATGGTGTATGCCCGCTGTTTATTCTATAACAAACAATGACTTCAGAGAATGAAAGAAATTGCTTCAACGGCGGTTAGGATCAGTGTCTGGAGGCAGCTAATGCCGGCCTGGCTTGATAATCTGAGGACGAGGTACATAGTCAAAATTTCCTCGGCTATTCATAGACCAGCAATCTTCTACATATGCTCCAATCAGACAGAATGGAAACCCAAGTTCAAAAGGGGAAGCAGAATCAATATCGCTCATTTCCTCTTTGCTTAATTCCAAGCCTAATGCCTGAATATTCCCTTTCAGATGATTAACTTTTCGGCCTCCACAGATGGGGAACACATAAGGAGCTTTATGCATCACGTAAGCCATTGCAACACTGGTAATGGAAGTGTCTCTTCTCTTTGCAATTTTTTCCAAGACTGAACTGACAGCGGGTGCATTCTTAGTTGGAAACACAGGGTTCCGCCCACCCGCTTCGGCCAATTGCTCTTTCGTCTTGAACTCGCCACTCCCTAAGGACCCCCAAGGGGCAATAGCCATTCCCTCTTCATGGCACAGGCTGAGAATATCATTTTCAAAACTTCTGCGAGCAGCATTCCATTGGCCCTGGTATACAACAAAACCTCGCATTCCATGATCTCGGGCGTATTGGTTGCACTTGGCTACAAACCATGCGGGACAATCCGACGCCCCTAAATATAAAACCTTTCTTTGCTGGATCAAAATATTCAAGCCCGTCATTAATTCTTCAACGCTTGTTGTATGATCCCACCAATGAACATAGAGTATATCAATATAACTAGTCTGGAGGTTGCGAAGGGAGTTTTCGACAGTAAGAAACATAGATTTAGTGCTGTTTCCACCAAAGTTAGAGTTTATACGACCTTCATATCCCCGGTAAGCCTGGAAATTTGTTGTATACTTCGAAGCAACCACCATTTGATCTCGTACTCCCCGTTGAGCCATCCAATCACCTAACCACTTTTCAGAATCCTCGTTTTGGTAGTTTGGCGAAGTGTCAACAAAGTTTCCCCCTTGCTCAAAGAAATAATCTAGAATTTCGAAAGCATTCTCTTTACTACATTCACCCATGTGGCCGGACCTATGTTAGTTATTTTAAGATAGAGCTCTAGAAGGATTGATGCGTACCAAGCTGTCCCGAAATTCATGGTGCCAAGACAGATCGGGCTCACTCGAACTGATGCCGAAGGGCTGAGCACCCGATGCCATCCTAGCAATGATTTTGGAGCCGGAGAGCCAGCGGCATATGAAGCAGGGACTGATTTTGTAGACATCTTAAAACTTTACTATACAGATATGGGAATGTTTTGACATATTTATAGATAATTTCAGTGAGTGTGGCTTACCTGTGTGCCAAAACCGACACTCCGACAAGGCGCCTGTGGCTCGATCTTAAGTCCGATGAGCCGGTCAGTAATTGCTCCGCGTCAAAAGTACCATTATTGGAGAGTCTGATTTAGCTATGCGAGACAACCCCGGTCTAACTTTATCCAGCAGAAAAAGCAAAAAAAGCTGAACTATTTCGATCATTGATATATTTGTAGGCCGTCCAAGAACAATATAAAGTAGATATTATGCCTTATCATTTAAGTTGCTCTTTATTACTCTTTAATAACCAGCATGGGTCAAAATCCATCCCTTCTGAAAGAACAAAAAGCCACCATCAGCAAAGAAGCTCAAGAATTCTTGCAGAATATCCCTCAGATTCCATTTGTGAATATCCTGGCACCATTTCTAAGTAAGCCAAACCGTATTGGAGGTCTAAGAGAAAAGTTTGCAGGAAAAGCAATTGAAATAGAAGACAGATTGATCAGTGAATTAAACCTGAAAGTCACACGGCGGGACATTGCGAACGTAAAAGTTGTTATTATTGAACCACCTAAAGTGAAACCCCACTTCCAATCAAAGGTTCTATTTAATATACATGGTGGTGCCTTCGTTATTGGCAGCGCCAGAGATCGCACTGGACTAATAATGGCTGCTGAGATGGAAATTATAGTCTACTCTGTAGAATACACATTAGCTCCAGAGGCCCGATATCCAGTTGCTATTTTAGAGTGCTTAGAGGTCTATACCGAACTTCTCAAAGATGTTAACGAAGGAGGAAACATTTTCTGTATGAGCAGTTCTTCAGGCAGTCAATTAATGCTCTCCATGTTGTTGCGGGCACGAGAAAGGGGTCTTCCTATGCCTGCAGCGCAATATTTGTGCACTCCGGCCGCAGAATTGAGAATTGCAGGCGACTCTGCAGTTACTAACGCTTCTCGTGATATTATGCCTCTCAGTATGCTAGTGAGCATGGTAAACCAGAACTATAAACCCAAGGGAATCAGCGAACTAGACCCGTTGTATTCTCCAATATTCGCGGAATATACCAACGATTTTGTACCAACTGTGATTACCGTGGGAACAAGAGATATATTTCTGAGCACGGGTATTAGGTTGTATTGGAAACTGAGAAATGCTGGAGCTGATGTTGAACTGCTGGTATCTGAGGGTATGTGGCATGGATTTAACTGGGAGCAACATCTCCCGGAAGCGATTCAGGCTAGAAGTGCTGTAATTGAATTTTTCAATCGCATCGAGCCTGACCCAAAGTGAATAATGTACAAGTCGTCAATTAAATAGGATAGTGTATAATTATTTCTGCCTGTATTACATTGCTTTTTCCATTCACCTGGCATGTTTCTGCGTGCAGTAACATACTATTTAGCCTCTTCTGCGTGCATAAATCATGCATTGATTGTCCGCAATGAAATAATAATATTCGATGGTCAGCCAGAGATTGGAAATAACAATTTTTATTCTCATTTTTTAATATGGAGTATATGGTAGAAACTTTCCATCCATAGTTATAAGAACTCTTTTGCCATCTGGAGCCTCTGTCTTATCGACCTTCAACTTAAAGTTGATAGCACTCATGATACCATCGCCAAACTCTTCATGGATAAGGGCCTTTAAAGTAGGTCCATATACTTGCACTATTTCATAGAACCTATAAATGGTGGGGTCAACTGGAACTCCTTCAAAGCTTCCTCTCATAGGGATTGTCTGCAAAAGACGTCGGCCTTCAGGTCCCAGGTCCAGCTTATCACTAACAACAGCCGCTGCCTTATCGGTTAATGTTTGCTGACCAAGAATGGCTGCTGTAACAAATTCCACACTCAAGCCAGTCCCCTCAGCTATTTCTTTCCATGACAAATCTTTGAGTGCCTTGGATTGAAGTGCAGCTGCTGTGACAGTAGCTCGAACATTGTCAATAGATTCAGATTGGATCATTGAAATATATCTGCTTTAGCTTTCCAAAATGCTTGTGTGAACTTTAAGCGTAAGTCAAGGCTAGGGCCTACGTCGGTCGGACGTATCGGCTATCGCTTGTATGACATGGGATGAGGCATTTAACTCCATCTCATGCAGGCGGTGTACCGGTTTGGCCAAACAGTGTCGGTAGAGTTACGTATGCATAACTGTGGCAGAAGCCACAATACGTTATTGCTGGTGGGCGAACTATTACTAGTGTCGGGTTTGTTTTCAGACATTTGAATGAAGTACTATCATAAGTGCTATAATCTGAAAGATCGGCACAGGAAGCAGATTTTATAGCCCTTCAAAATAGGTCCTGTTGTGGAGTGGGTAAGGGCGGTGGTCGATCTCTTCCGAGGGGGACTTTCTGGCTTCACATAGCAACCACTCACGGAATGAATGAATCTTGTCTCTTTCACGAATGGCTCAGTGAAAGTATCTCCAATTCACAGCCATTGTTTTGTCTACAATTGTCTGAGGAAGGTCTATGTTCCAGTTTGTTTACATAATAGTCCAATTTGAGATCCGTTGGTCCGTCACAGTTGAATTTAATTAGTTGTAAGCACAATGCCTCGGCAGCCGAGATTCAAAATCGGCGGGGAAAGACCTCATACAAAACAAATTTCTGGCCCTTTTTCCTTCTTTAATCCTACGCTAGTACGGTACCAGCCTTTAGGACTTTTGCAGAGTGGTGTAGATGATAACGAGACACCGAGGAGTGACTCGGACAAGAGTAGTGGGAATCAGATAGAGGGCTTATGGCGATCTCGCGACAACCGGAAGGGCCGACACGCTCTGGTGATTAATTATAATGCTCCAGCAGCAACAGTATCCGGTGATATTCTTCCAGCGAGTACAGGTACGTTTAAACAGACAGTAAATGGTGTATTGCGTATGATAACATATTTCCCATACTGGGATGTATCATACCTTGTTGCTACAGTTTTTACACTCGGTTCCGTAATTTGGGTCATAAATTCGTTCTTTGTATGGCTACCAATACAGGACCCGAGTACAGAGTTCTCTAATGAGTCTTCTATTGGCGGTGGTGTGACAGCTTTTATCGGTGCGACAATATTTGAAGTTGGGAGTGTACTGTTGATGCTCGAAGCCGTCAACGAGAGTCAGACTACATGTTTTGGCTGGGCAGTAGAAACAGTCCTGACTCGAGTTGGGAACAAAAGTGATGAATCAGTTAAGGAGGTCAAGCCAGCGATGGATGAGTGTAGTCATCACCATGCGACTAAAGGTTCTCTCCTAGGTAATGGTCTAATAAAGCATGGGCATATACATCAATTGCCGCTTGAACGCATCCTAGATCAAGGACTCCGTACATCACGAGACGGCAGGACTTTTAAATGGCTTCCATCATATACTGAATTGCGAGACCACTACATACATGAATTAGGTTTCAATGCGTCGCTGATTCAGTTAATAGGAGCGTCAATCTTCTGGATTTCGAGTGTCACAGGTCTGCCTGGAATTCTCAACAATATGAGTACTGGTCTCACTGATGGAATATTTTGGACGCCCCAGATCGTCGGTGGCCTCTGTTTTGTTGCCAGTGGGCTACTTTTTACATTGGAAACTCAAAAAAGGTGGTATATACCCGCCCCACACGTCTTAGGATGGCATATTGGAACTTGGAATCTTATTGGCGGTATTGGGTTTACTCTCTGCGGAGCATTGGGACCTGGATCTAGTAATTCCGGGGTTGCATATCAGTCGGCGTTGGCTACATTTTGGGGATCTTGGGCTTTTTTGATTGGGTCAACGATTCAGTGGTATGAAAGTCTGGAAAAACACCCAGTGGAAAAGATGGATTAACTAGTGATATTTGGTAGATAAATGTAGTTCTTTTAATATCATCAATATATATTCAAGGTGTATCTTTCATCATCTTTTATAGGGCAAATGCAGCAACCTGCATGACAGCATACGGTACCTACATTTATCGCATACATCAACGGCTTGCATTAGCCTCATTGAAAAATATTTATCATGAATTATGTTTTAGTTCCAAATAGAGTATGCATTTCAATTATGCATATGGAATCGTAATCCAAGGCTATTTTTCACTTTCCAAAGTCTCAGTTCATCCATTTGTACTTTTGGGTCGGTGATATTAATTCCGATTTTGAAGGGCTTCTCGGAGTTGAAGCGGCGATGTAATGCGATTTGCCGTATGATTCTAGAATACACAAGGCTGGAGCCGGAGTCATTTTTCCCGCAACTAGTATCTCTGATAGTATAAAATGTGTGATTTTTCGGTCAGGGAACTATATATTTAGACATGAGCGTTGAGAGCAATAAGTCGTACAACTCGCTGGCAGCATGGAAAGAGCTCCAGCAGAAATTCTTACCAAAAAGGCTTAATTTCACTCGAGAGCACGAGCCTACAGAAGACTGGTGGTATAACCGAGGGCATATCATTCATTTAGATAGATGGACAAACCTAGATGCAGAAGTGCGGATAATCCTGCATCATGGAGTTGGTACTAATGGCCGTCAAATGTCAATGCTGCTGGGAGTGCCTCTGCACGCTGCTGGGTATGAACTGGTAGCCATAGATATGCCAGGATACGGTGCGACAACCAGAGGAAGTACTTATTCCTACGATGATTGGGTGAATATCGCAGTTGACTTCATTGATCATGAACTTCAAAATGATCCACGCCCAATCGTGCTCTATGGACTGAGTGCTGGAGGCATGCTTGCATACCATGCAGCTGCGATCAACAAGAAAGTGAAAGGAATTGTAGCTATGTGCTTTTTAGACCAGCAAAACCAGCGTGTCAGAGATACAACAGCCAGAAATTATTTTATGAGCCGGGTTGGAATACCAATGTCTAAACTTAGTAATAGTGTGGGATTAGGAGGTCTTTCAATGCCCATGGCAATACCGTCTAAGATGAATACCTTAGTGAATGACCCTCAGGCATTGAGGTTATGCTTATCTGATAAATCTTCGGCTGGAGCATGGGTTTCAATGAAGTTTCTGGACACATACATGTCCTATGAACCTGAAATTGAACCTGAAATGTTTGATATATGCCCAATTCTGCTTACCCAACCGGCTGAGGACAAATGGTCCCCACTTTGGCTAAGTGAGATGTTCATCAATCGTATACAAAAGGTGCCCGTTAAGGTCGTTGAGCTTACTAATGCTGGCCATTACCCGTTGGAGGATCCTGGACTTCAACAGATGGTAGATGCTATATTAGAATTTCTTAACGGTATCCATTGAAACCAGGGTATACGTATTTATAGCAACCACAGGTTACTTCTTCAAACCTTTTTATTATTCAAGTTATAGTTAATTTACGTATATACACTACTATTGATTCTTCACTAGGGAGTGACAGGGATGTCATACTCATATGTTCAGAGTGAGAAATAGATTTCGAGTTGGCATAAATATAGACTTCAATTATTCGAAGCAGAATTGGGAATTCTGAAGAGCAGAATAGTCATCATTAGTTTCGAGATTCATCTAAACTCTAAATTCTTAACGTGAAGAGAAAGTAAAATGTTGATCTCGTTTTGTGGCATACATGGATGAAGCTGTAGCCCTGACTAAGAGACTAGAAGCTTTCTTGCGAGAAATGGTTCTTATCAGGAGCATATTCTTATAACGAAGTTAGGATCAAAGCCCCATTCGGAGATTAGGTCGTACTGAAGCCCTAATCCGCTGACGCCACTCTCACTCATCCTTAACAGGAATGGACCTTCAGCCAATATCCTGTGTTGAGTGCCGTCGACGCAAAATAAGATGCAACCGGCTAGCACCATGTGAAGAGTGTACAATACGTGGCCTCTCCTGTTCGTACCCTACGGTGGTTCGAAAACGTTGTCAGACCCATGACGTTGTTAGCGAGCTTTCTAATTGATTGAATGACATCGAGAGCAAGCTGACCACCATGCCTGTGAGTGACAACCGATCTGGCATTACAGATCGCTTTGTTCAGTTACCAGTGAAACAGCTTATCAGCAAAACAGTATTTGGCCCGAGTTCGGGACTAGCTGTCTTGAAGGCGGTTCAAAAAAACATAAACATAGAGACACAGATATGAGGCAGCCAAGTGATATCGTACCAATCAACAGGCTCAGACTCAAACTCTAAACCAATACTTGACAAATTTCCAGATATCAATGTTTCAAGTAATTCTGGTACCAATATGAACCATCTGGGCTCGATCCGCGACAAGCTTTATTTATCCTGGGCTACACGTGAATGGTGCAGTGAAATGACAGTTTGCTTAGAAAGCTCCTACACACAGAATCATGATATCTCCTAGAAAGCAGCTCGCCTTAGTAAAATGAAGTTACCGGCTTAAATAATTGAGAGATTAATGGATGGCGCAAGAATTACTTTTTATCCCCAATGTCAGTCTAGAGATATTAGTACCCGCACGCATGCAGCTGCATCAGTGCGGCAAGTGCGGGAAGTACTTCCCGCAAGTTCTGTTATCTGGATATTGTTGACTACATTTCAGATCTCTCTTTTTACCTCTTCATTCTAGATGACAGACAACAGATCCATAGTGAAGTCCGTAGTTCATCTAGTGATAGGACTATGGTTCATCATCGGTATGGGAATTGTTATCTTGCTTGCTTATTTTTTTCCTGAAGTTGGCAGAACTGGTGGGATAATAAAATCGCAATATACGATCAGTTACGGAGCAGTAGGATTAATATTTTTAATTAGCGGAATTTCGATACCTACCAAAGTTCTGATTCGCATGGCCTCTAGGTGGAGAGCCCACTTAGTCACTCAAATAATATCATTCATCATAACCCCGACCATCATGTTTGCTATTGCAGAGGCAATTAGGATAGCACATAATGGTAAAATAGACCAATACATACTGATTGGTTTTATTATGACCGGAGTAACTCCAACGACAATTTCCTCCAATGTAATTATGACAAGACAGGCAAATGGCAATGACTCTCTATCTATAGTAGAGGTAACAATAGGCAATTTACTAGGCGCTTTCATTTCTCCACTTTTAGTTCAGCTTTTTTTGCTTCCACAAACTGGTTTTGCTTATGGAAACCCTGTAACTGGCCAAAGTATGACACAATTATACGGCCGAGTACTCAAACAATTAGGTTTGGCTTTGTTTGTTCCTCTAACGGCGGGCCAAGTGATTCAAACGATATTTCGAACCCAATGCAGCTACGCTATGAAAGCGCTTCGATTGCAAAAAGTCAGTTCTATATGCTTGTTATCTCTTATTTGGAGTACTTTCTCCACGGCATTTTATCAGAACGTTTTCAAAGTTCTCTCAAAGGAAACCATAATTCTGGTGGTATTCTTCAACTTTGGAGCTTACTTACTTTTCACGCTTGTTTGTTTCCTTCTCTCTAGACTTCCCCTTCACAACCTGTCTTCCCCAGATAGTGCTTCATCTTCATTCTACAGATATTGGTACAAACTTATCAATCCTTTCCGATTTGATAAAGTAGATACCATAGCAATAATGCTCTGTGGAGCTGCCAAAAGCGTTGCCGTTGGAATTTTATTGATTCAAGCTCAATATGGAGCAAATTCACCATTTGTTGGCAGGGTATCAATCCCATTAGTACTATATCAAGGGGAACAAATTTTAATAGCGCAGTTGTTAATACCAATTATGAAGCGTTGGGTCAACAACTCGAAAGTTGATCCTCAAGTTATATAAAAGAATACATCTCTTTCTCATAAACTGCTTAATTATACTTCAAAACTAACTGAAAGAACTCGTCACGACTGTGATCTTGTCTTTCCTATCAACAGACGACTCCTCATCGCTATTAAATTGCGGTCTGCCGAAATGAATTTCGTCATATACATCCGACGGAGATTCATCCCATTTCTGTGCACATCCTGGAATCGGAAAAGCTAAGCAAATAAGATAATAAGATAAGCAAGAAACAGCGAAACCCACAAAATAGTTGACATTGTAAACATGTGTTGCTCCAATTGGTACCTTTGCACCCAACGCTCCCGCAAAACCAATGATGTTAATCAGGACTCCGAATATGTAGGCAACGAATCCTCTCCATGAGAAACCTTTGAAATATACATAGTGCGATTCTTTATCAAAGGAATACAAGTCATCAACAACTAAATACCCCTTACGTACAAGATAATAATCACTGATCATGACACCAGCAATAGCCGATAAAAATGTCGAGTAGGCATTCAAATAAGTACTGAACTTACTTGAAGATGACAGAAGATTCCAAGGAACCATGGCAAATCCAATCGCAGCACAGATGAATTGTCCTCTTCTAATATTAATAAATCGAGGGTACAAGGCTGTCAAATCTGTGCCTGCAGAGATAGAGTTAGATCCAATATTAACACCAATCTGAGCCAATGCAAATACGGCAGAAATAAAAAAGACGCCAGCTCTTGATCCTGAGGAATTTCCTTCAAGAAAGTTACCTAGGACAGTGAGAGGCGACCAAATAGTTTGACTGTATATCAAAGTTGATGCCGATGACACAACAATTCCAATAAAAGAAGTTATGGCAAACGAAAGCGGGATGGAAAATAACTGAGACCACAGGGTTGACTCTGTAGATTTGGCAAACCTGGTAATATCAGGATTGTTGATAATCAATGTAGAATAATTCGCCATAGCGTTCATAATGACTAGAATGAAAGCCCAGGATAACTCAGTTCCATGTAAACTACCAGGCTGATGGACAACCGGTCCTATCCCCCCTGCCTTCTTCACTGTCCAGATCAAAAATGCAATACCAGCAAATGGCGCAAGGTACGCTTTAACCGTAAATAAATGCCTCACCTGATGCACTGGAAAGTACATAAATGGCAACGATGACAAGCAGAACAAAAAGAATGATAAAAACTCGAAAGTAGTTGTCCCCGAATTAGGGATTCTATTGTGCATCTTATTAGCATTTGGCCAGATGGACAGCAGCATTAGTTGCACACATTGGCCGCCTAGCCAAGCCTGAACACCGTACCATATACAAGCCATACCAGCACGATTGATAACAGGCCACAGACTGCCGTAAATTCCAAATGATGACCGGGCCGCAATTGGAAAAGATATATGGTACTTAGCACCAATTCGGCCCATGAAACACACGAAAATACTGGAGATGAAATATCCGACCCAAACACCAATCCACACCTGCCACCAAGCAAGGCCCTGTACAACACTGGCTGAAGCAATTTCCCACGTATTGATATTGAACGATTTTGAGATCCAAAAAGCTACATAGTTAGCCCATCCCCATATCCTGCGCTCTGGTTCAACAGGTTCCAAGTCATCATTTCGGAGAAATAACTCTTTAGTGGTCAAGCCCTCTTGATGACTAACTTCAATCTTTTCAATGAGTTTTCTGAGAGAAGACATTACTTTCAAGTCTATTTGCCATGATATTTGACTTAATTACTGATTTATATATGTTCGCTGATTTTCTACTACAGATAAGACATGAGAATGATCGTACGGATAATGGCGACGGAAGATTTGCGGCGTCTGTCGATCCTCCTGATATATGCATGTACTAGCACCAATAATACCCGTTGATCTGGTAGATAATGCTGCTAGATAGTATGCAAAGACGGGTGAGTTTCCGCCCTTGCATGACATCTTCCAACACCATCTAGAGCTAGTGAATATAAATCCTCAACTCGTAGTCTTTACTAGTTAACAAAGATGCCAAGATTGATCAAAGTTGCGGCAGCCCAGATGGGCAGAATAGATCTTGATACACCAAAAAGTGAGGTGGTTGCGCGGATGACCAAACTTCTTGAACAAGCTTATTCACAGAATGTTGTACTACTGGTATACCCAGAACTAACCTTTGGCACTCTCTTTGCCCGGCATCTTATTGATGACGTGGAAAGCCTGGACAAGTGGTTTGAAAAGGGCGATATTACAAAAAATACGGCGCTTAAGCCCCTTTTTGAAAAGGCAAAAGAATTCAAAATCGCAGTTTACGTTGGTTATGCAGAACTCACTGAAGATGGTGAGCATTACAACTCCAGCATTACAGTTGGCAGGGATGGCACAATCTTGGAGAAGTATAGGAAGGCCCACCTGCCTGGCGACAAGGAACCTCGGCCTGGGGCTGACGTCCACCACTTGGAAAAGCGCTATTTCCTTGAAGGAGATTCGGGGTTTCCAGCATTCAGAATGCCCTTCAGTGGCGTGCCTACAAATGAAAAGCACGGAGACCCAATTTTAGGTATGCTTGTTTGTAATGACCGAAAATGGGCCGAACCTTGGCGCTGCTACGGACTACAAGGGGTTGAAATCATGCTTATTGGCTACAACACCCCTAGCAATAATGTAGCACTCGATGGGCTTTCCACAGATGTAGATCTGACAGAAGTTGAAAAGCAGGCTATTGAACATCATCACCTTTGCATGAAGTATAACTGCTACGGCAACAGTACATTCGCCATAGCTGCTGCTCGATCCGGTCTTGACGATGGGGTGCATGGATTAATTGGAGAATCCGGAATATATAATCCTCTGGGCAAGCTTATAGCTGTTGCAAAAACCACTGGAGATGAATTAGTTTCTTCCGAAATAGATCTGGACATGATCGAAGGAACTCGTAACCGAGTATTCAACTTTGGTAAACACAGACGGCCAGAGCTCTATGAACGAATTATAATGCAAAAAGGTATCGTTGAGCCTCCGAGGATTGCACACAGACAGTCGACGACAGTGTCCTACCACATTAAAGAAAAAGCTACTATAGAGCCATCGCTCTATAAGTCTACTTACCAAGTTGCATAATTCTTCATTAATTTGTGACACCCTACATATTAACATCCAATAATGCTTTAAATTCATCCGAAACATTTCCCATCCATGATGCCTCCATGGTGATTTCATCCCAAAGTTCTTTTTCAATAGACAAATCAAAATCAGTAGACTGAAAATCAGTCATTTCAATATTGGATAAAAGCTGAAGGTCAGTATCTGTATGATTATGATAAGTTTCAGCAAAATTCCCTTTGATGACATCACCTTGATCGAGATACTCAAAACTATCAATTAGGTTTCGAAGCTGCTGATGTCGCACACTTGATCGTTTATTCCCGAAAACTTCAGAATGGTGAAGTAGTGACAAAGATGTGGTAATGAAAGGAGAACACATCTCGAAAACTCCGAAAGCTACAATGCATAACTGTAACGTCGATGCAGCTGAGAAGACATGTTCACGGTCAAGATAGCCAAACATTGAATAATAACCCTTCTGTCGAAGGTGGTCCATAGTCTGAATAGTGTGAATTGACCCACTCACAGACGCATTCAACAATGTTACTATACTAGGAGAGTATTTTGATAGGTTGACAGGCTTCGGGTCCGAGTTGTGACCAATAATTCTCTCACGTACAAAATGATACAACAGAGGTCTTGCTGTTAAATTAATGCAGTGAAAATATTCGTGATAGACACTAGCAGTACCTCTGGATATTGAATAATTGTCAGGATCCCAATTAACTTCAAGGTTATTTGACCAGTTCGACTTCCATTCGAAAAGTCGGACCATAATTTTGTTTATCGATGGCAGAATTGATGTCCCGTTCTCAGGTGGCTGCTCGTATAGCTCTGATAATATCAAACTCAGTATTCCGGTAACTTCTATAAAACTATTGATATGGAAGCACTTTGGAAACTCACCAAAGATACCATCTGTGCCCTGAATATCTTTTGGAAGAGCACAGAGGATGCTGCTCTCGCTAATAGACAGCGGAAATCCTCCCTTAGCAGTTATGGATCGATCAAAATGTACAATAGACCACCATATTCTCCGTCGATGCTCTAACTCATATGTACTGAAGCTATTCTTCCCCGCATCAACATGCATTCCAAGAAACATAGCAATTCGAAGAGCAATACCGCTGGATATATATGCCCCCGCTTGCCAATCCCTCAGCTGATGAAAATATGATGTGAGAAGTAGTATCTCAACTGTTTCAGGAGAGGGAAAGTTCTGCATCTCCTCTAACAGTGATTCCGTCATATGAGACGCCTGTGAAAAAAATCTGATTTTGGATAATTCACCGCTTTGCATTTCTGCTGAAGGACTAGAAGTACCCAACAAGTACAGCTCGCCGATTGCGAGAACAAGCAATAGCTTGGTGATCCAGAGCAGCTCTTCTAGGCCAACTTCACCAGATTCCATTGAATTATAAGTTTCGCGCAGCTTTGTTTTAAAGTGGAATTTGTTGAAGAAATAAAAACGATCGCTGATGAACTTGTCGAAACATTCGTGAGACTGAACTGCATCTTGATATTCGGGAAGAAGAATGGTAACATTGAAAGAACTCGGTCGGCGATACTGGAATATATCGAGACAAAATTGATTACCATTTATCGTCAGATGTGCAATAGGTGGACGTCTCTGAGATGTCGATGGCGATAATTCATCTAGCTCGACCAATGCACGTGTGGGGAGAATATCTTTGATTTCAAGACCGAAAATTGACATGGATGATCTTCCTTGATATCCACCAGGGTTAGAATTCCACCGTGGATTCGCTCTGAGTAGAGGATTCGATATCCACGGATCGGATTGATCAGATACATCTTTTAGTGGTACTGGTGGGGATATTTCTTTACCAATATCCACCGGAGTCCAACCGCTTGAGCTTCCTTTGGTCGTTCGTAAAAGTATTTCCTTCAGTTGCTCATTCTCTCTCTTCAAATCTTCAAAAGCATTAGACGAAATCACCATTTTACGATCATTGTCCACATATCTACAAATAACTTTCAATTTATCACAGCTCGAGCATACGGGTTTAGATCCGTCACATCGAATGTGCCGTCGCCTACATCTCTGACAAGCAAGAGCAACTCTTTCAGACCGACAATCTCGGGCCCTTTTAGGCGCCATAATACATGAATTTCAAAACTCTCAGCTGGTGTCAATCAATATCTGTTTTAATTGACGAAAGCAAATGTTTGGAACTCATAAGTCTCAACAGACTGTCATAGTCAATAAGGTTACTTTTTAAGCCGCATATGAACGGTTCAGGTGATAAGGTTATTTTTCAAGCCGCAAATGGAACGGTTCAGGTGATAAGGACTTAGCCTGACTCCGCACACATGATCAATAAATCATGAATTTGTTTGAAAGTATACTGTTTGCCTTCTTCTTTGTGGTAGCTATGTGCTGAAAATTGACAGCATATGATCTGACTGGTCTGTTATCTATTTGGCTGTACCGTGTTCTTTGGATCAATATCAGCCTGGGCTGGACAACAGCTGTACCATTGAATTTTCATTCACAGTCCAACGGAAGCAAACATACCATTTTGACGTGACACATCTTCCTCCGCGTAGAGATGAGCATAGGAAAGTCCACCATATCGAATATGGTCAGAGAGAACGACTCTGTTAGGAGGTTTTAAGACAATAAAGGTACTCGGTATAACAAATAGTCATTGATATTATTCTGACTCTGGGTTAATCTGATTCAAATATGGTAGGGAACATCATATATGGTAAGGTGATGCACGATGCAAAAAGGAGTTACAACACCTTCCGTTCTCACATGGTCTCCCACTGTAATACTTGGTAAGGCTCTCACAGGCTTAAATATGACTGATCGGACGGGAAGTCTTGTTCTCCTGAAGATATGGCCGTAACTGGAAGACATGAAGCCTCGAGAATTATCAAGTGGTATCAAGTAGCCAAAAAAGTTACAAAAGTTCCCACAAGGTTCCCCATCTCTAGGATGGTTGCTAGGACTAGGAGTGCAAGCAAGGATCCCCCCCTCGAGGAGGATTCGGATTATGATTCTTCACTAGAAGAACAGGAAACCACTGTGACCTTTGAAAGCACTGATGATGACGCGTCTGTACCGATCGACGCGCCTCCTGAGGCTGATCTGGTCGTG